>CAUDMG010001065.1:1367500-1430000 GCA_958450375.1 Homarus gammarus
TAAGCAAGGCCAGATATCCCTATGTTATTTCCTTCAATTACCAACAAAAACAAATTTATAAACAAAATAAATAAAAGTCCGGCATTAAAGTTATATTGTGTTAACGCCACCCTGTCACCCTCCAGCTTCCCCCGGGTGGACAGGATGTAAACTAAGGGCGTCAACAAGCACAAGGACCAACGAGTCAACAGGGGATCACCGCCCGCCAAGTGTCAGCCAACACCAGGGGCCCCAATATTTTACTTCCTCCTTTCTCTCTCTCTCTCATATATATATATACACAGGAAGTCCCATGACGTTATGTGACCTCAGGAGTTTATTCTTGAGGTCACTTCTGGTCAAAAAACTTCAATGAATATGGATCAGATTCTCAATGTTTAAGTAACATTGAGTATTTGAAGACAGAGAGAGATTTACACGTTATTAGAATATTTGAATGATTAAGTCCTACAAATGTACAGTTTAATCTGCAATAAATGTTCAAAATGGCCGCCTCGTATCCAAAAATTAACATAGGAGATGAATAAGAGCACACAACAACTCTGACCTTCTTGGCAATGTTACTCACTTATGTTACCACGAGCTAGAGTGTGTGTCTAAGCTGAGGGCGGACATTTTTTAATACATGTTTGTTTTTTTTAAAGATAAAACTATATATTTACAGCATTTACTCAAGTCATAGAACATTATTGAGTGGAAAGTACGTAAAAAAAAATTAAACACCCTGCCGTTCTTATTTACTCTTAACTTTATTGAATTTATTCTGTTTTTAGAAAAGATACGGTGTGTGTTCCAGAGACATCAATACTCTCTCTCTCTCTCTCTCTCTCTCTCTCTCTCTCTCTCTCTCTTTCTCTCTCCAGGTCTAAAGTTTCTCTTGATCGTCTTCCATTAAAACAATATGTCAGAGGGAAAAAAAAAGTGTTGTGTGTTACAGAGGCCAGAGAATGGTGGTGAACCGTGAATGGTACACTTGCATGACGTCGTTTAGTCTCCAGTTATTGTTGAGTTTCCAGGAAGATGATGTCCGCAAGACCCCCCCCCCCCCCCAAGGCAGTTGAGAGTTCCAGGAGGATAAAGGATTATTACCCTCAAGAAATTCCAGGCAGGAGAGAATTAGAAGAATTATGGAACGTTTTCATTTTAAAGAACTCCCGGGGAAGGTGAAACAGCATTGGTGTCAACGTCGTCCACAAGAACAATCATGAGCAAGATCTTGGAGAGCGTCTGATGTGTCAACCGAACCAACTTCCGAGTGGTAGGAAGGATCAGGTAAGGCACACACACACACACACACACACACACAAAACCCTCCCAGGCAGCAGAAACTTGGAGTAAAGGTTAAGGGAGAGCGTCCACTGCGTCCACAAACAATTTCAAGGAATAGCAAGTTCCAGAAAAGCCCATAAGAACGCTTCCTCACAAGAGAGTTTCACGGGAAGATAAAAGAACGCTGATGACAAACTTTCCCAAGATACAGAGGATTCCAGAGAAGATATATGAACCTCTCTGTCACACACACACACACACACACACACACACACACACACACAGATATGCAGGCAGTAGTGTTCCGAGTAGGTAAAGGGACACAGCTCGCACACACACACATCCCTATAGATATAAAGTTCCAGGAAAAGAAAAAAAACACAACGTCAGCTAAATTAAACTTTCAAACTATGACACAAAAATCCAGAAACAGTACAAGACGCAACTCATCTGACACACACACACACACATATTAAGTAGAGGAATTTGGAAAGGTTAAAAAAAATATATTTCTTTATCTACAAACATCCAATGAATGTAAACTCTCTCTCTCTCTCTCTCTCTCTCTCTCTCTCTCTCTCTCTCTCTCTCTCTCCAGTAGTAGGAACTTTTGAGGTCATGGTAAAGCAACATTGACCACTAACACTTCCTGAATACCAAGTTCCAGAAGAGGTGAAACGTTGTACCACGGAAATACACCACAAGCAAGAAAAGGTTCCAGCGAGGCGAAAGGAACACGTTACCTACACCAAGTAACAAAGAGTTCCAGAGGTGGATAAAGGAGCGTCCGTCACAAGAAGTTCCAATATGCGAAAAGATTTATCAGGAAATAACAGGAAAAGGGGAAAAAAATAAATTTATTACCCGAAAAATATAAAAAGATAAATTGTTGATCAGTTACGTGTTATATTTACCACACACACACAGTCTCTCTCTCTCTCTCTCTCTCTCTCTCTCTCTCTCTCTCTCTCTCTCTCTCTCTCTCTCTCTCCTCGCATCTTCTATCTGCCCCTCTCCCTTCTTCCTCCACACTCCCCTCGCCCCCTCCCTCTCACCCTCTCCCCGCATCTCCCACTTATCCCTCCCCACCTCTCCCCTCTCCCCAGTGTCCAGCCATGACTCAGAGGGAAGCAATAACTGGGAGAAATACGAAGAGATCACTGAATATTCTCCGGTAAGGAAGGACGGACGGCCAGTAGATAAAACTCCCCAAAATATAGAGAGTTTGACGGCGCCTGTGGGGAGAGAGGGGGGTGGGGAGCTTAGTGAGAGGGGTGGGGAGGGGAGGAAAGTATAGTAGTGAAAGGGGAGAATAGAGAGGAAAATGGAGGGGGAGAGTTTAGGAAGGGGAAAGGGCGGGAGGTTGGGAGGAGGGAAGAAGATGGAGAATGAGAAGAAAGGTTAGGAAGGGGAGTAAGGAGTGACTAAGGGGAGGAGAGGAAGGAGTGGAGGAGGAGAGGAAGGAGTGGAGAAGGAGAGGAAGGAGATATGGGGAGAGAAGGGGTAGAGGAAGTGAGTAAGCAACAGGTTGAGGAACTGGGAAAGATAAACAAAGAAGTAGGGTACAGAGTAGAAGTAGTAGTAGTAATAGTAGTAGTAGTAGTAATAGTAGTAGTAGAACAGGACCATAGAATTAAACACATGAGTCCCCCCTCCATCACCATCATTCCTGTCCGTTTTCTTTGACATGGGTAACTCAAGATATCTTCACGACCAACCAGAGACTCGGATAACTGAACTAACTTGAGAGAGAAGACGTAGAATAATATAGAAATACATTAAATAAATAAATAAACTAATAAACTACTAAATAAATAAATAAAATACTACTAAATCATTAAAAAAAAAAAAAACTATTATATATGCATCGATCAGTTGGTTTATTTTTTAAAAGACTAAATGGAAAAATTTTTACTTAGACGATAATAAAATATGTTGAAACATTTAAGAAAACCGGAGAGATATCAAAACTCTCTCTCTCTCTCTCTCTCTCTCTCTCTCTCTCTCTCTCTCTCTCTCACCTATTTATCTGTACATTTCCATCTCTCTAAATCTATTTTCATTTTCTTAACACTATCTATCTAATTTCTACTTTATAACGAAGGAAAGATAAAAAAAGAGAAAGATAATAAGAGGAAGTGAAGAAGGAATAAGATAAATTAAAAAAAAATAAGGAGAAGAGAAAGTAAATAAAGAGTGAAAGAGGAATAAGAGAAAGTAAGAGAAGAGAGAGTCAGCCCAGCATGAACAGGAGGATGCAAGAAGTTGGTTGAAGCAAGAAATGAGCAGAATAACAAATTACTTCAATCCCAGGGAGGAGAGGAGAGGAGAGGAGAGGAGAGTTGATGATGGTGGTAAGGAGAGGCTAAGTTATCGTACTCAAATGGTTAAGTTGTGGTAATGAAAAGGTAAACCAACAATAAATTTTTAAAACCAAATTCTCACCCATTTCCTTGACCTTCCTCCAACACCCCTCCATCCCTCCAACAGAGAGAGAGAGAGAGAGAGAGAGAGAGAGAGAGAGAGACTCCTGCCAGGGATCATCCTCTCACAAAATCTAATCTGAAAGTTTCAAGTCAATCGCTCAAAGCGTTTGGAAGATGGAGCGGCCATCCATCCACCCACCCAAGCCACGGTGATATTTCTGACTCGTGGTAGGGAACAAGATCACCCTCATCCTCCTTTTAAAAAACTTTGGGTCGCAGGAAGAAAGGATATAAGTATGTTGGGGAAGGAGTCACGTTAGAGGAAATTTGGAAAGAACTTTATAATTTGTAAATATGGCGTCAATAATAATAATAATAAAAATAATAATAATAAGACAAAAAAGAAATTTGCAGTGACTTTGACTTAACGCTTAATTCTGTAATACCTGACCATCAGTAAAATCACCTATACGTCTGATGGCCGTAGTTTAAGGCGACACAGAGGTGCACAGCAAAGGTGCACACACACACACACACACACACACACACACACACACACACGATCCATATGAAAATAATGTAACCACGACGATTTTTTTCAGAGAAAGAGAGAGAGAGAGAGAGAGAGAGAGAGAGAGAGAGAGAAAATATGGCTGACTCCCTCCTCACTTCTCACCTCCTTCTCACTCCTCGCCTCTCCCTCCTCTCCCTCCACACCTCTCCTTCTTTTCCATCTTCTCTCCCTCCACTACTCTGACATAACACCACCATAACACCATCACCCCCATGACACAACACCACCATAACACCATCACCCCCATGACAAGATGAAGCTGTGACCTTTACTACGCACACCTTTATAACACCTGTATAAAGACGCCATGACCATAATAAAGTTGATAGACCCATTATCACACCTGGCGTCAAGTATACCTACCTCCCAATTATGGTAATTACATCACAGGTATATTACCATACTTCCAGATTATACATGCGTGGGAGTATCATTACCATAATTAAGATGATAGATGCATTACTATACCTCAGGTTAAACGTGTGAGAGGCAGCGTGTTATGGTAATAGGATGATGACAGTCACCTCGTAATGTTACCATTCATTTGAATATACAAGTGTGTGTGTGTGTGTGTGTGTGTGTGTGTGTGAAGGGCATTATGATAATCTGGATGATGTGTGTGTGTGTGTGATGCTTGACACACGCACACACAGCGTTGATAGTCTATGGGGAGGTGGAAGTCAACTGCTGCTACTGAGGTGGTGTTGGTGGGAGAGGGTGGTGGTGGTGTTGGTGGGAGAGGGTGGTGGTGGTGTTGGTGGGAGAGGGTGGTGGTGGTGTTGGTGGGAGAGGGTGGTGGTGGTGTTGGTGGGAGAGGGTGGTGGTGGTGTTGGTGGGAGAGGGTGGTGGTGGTGTTGGTGGGGAAGGATTCTGGTGGGGAGAGGAGGAATGTGGTCCTCCTGAATCAACCACACCAACAGGAGACAGACCTTCTAGGAGTCATCGACAAAGTCCCTTACCACATGTCCTTGGTCACAGCGCCCTCAGCTCACCTCACTCTTGATACTCAGCCAAGAAAGTGATTTACACAAGCGTCATGTGGCTGGCAGCGACGTGTTTGTTTACATCCCAGACTAAGATCATCATCCCCTGCCAGCCAAGACGCCTCCGAGGGAATTCCGCTACCTTCCACATATACACGAGTCAATCTTTGCATCATAAATCAATTGTAACTGTAGATTTCATTCATAAATATCTAGGATAACTAAGATATATCGTGTGTGTGTGTGTGTGCGTGTGTGTGTGTGTGTGTGTGTGTGCGTGTGTCTGTGTGTGTGTAAAGCTTGTCAGGACAGAGAGGACCATTGAGGGGACGGAGGGAATGATGTCAGATCTCTTCAACACTACTCTACGGTCCCTTGGGTCACCACACTCACCCCTCTAACATGGTATCCACCAACATGACTTTCTTCCCCTTTCTCTACAATACATGTGACTTTCCTTCTTCTTTCTCTCCAATATAAGCAACTTTCTTTCCTCTTTATCTACAATACACGTAACTTTCTTTCCCCTTTCTCTGCAGTGTGTATAGTTTCAGCCCCCCCCTCCCGTCTCCCCCATCCACTTACTTTCTTTAATAGCTCTTACTTTCGTTTCAAACAACAACTTGACCTTTCTCTCTCCCTCTGTAGAGAAAGTTTTTGCATCGTTTACTTTCCTCTTTATGTAAATTTTAAGAGTCGGTCTCGTGGCCACATCGACCCCCTCAGCCCGACCGCACAGAGAGAGAGAGAGAGAGAGAGAGAGAGAGAGAGAGAGAGAGAGAGAGAGAGAGAGAGGAGAAACAAAAATATGCACAGCCAACTTGAGAAAGACACAGAGAAGGACTGATAAATGCATACAGACAGAATAAGAAACAGACATACAGACAAAATGACGGGCACAGAAACAGCTCCACCAACTTATTCTCTTCACAATGAGTTTTTTTTTACTCCAATTTTTGCCAACCATCCTGCACGAGGCGAAGGTATGTCTGGCCACACCCTGCACGCACATACAGCCTGCATGAGGACCTCCACACAGTAACCTGCATGAGCGAGGACAGGCTGGGTCACACAGGTAAGAGGAACCTACCTGACGAAGGCGTTAGTACTGGGGAGGTGGAAAGCCGCGATCCCAACCCCTCATCTGACCTGACATTTAATAGTGGAAGTGAAGTCTCCTCCCTCCCTCCCTCCCTACCTACCTGTTCTCTCCCTCTCCAATCTCATTTTCTCCCTCTTCATATTCTTCCTTCTCTCCTTCATTTCTTCCCCTTTCTCCCTTCCTCCTCATTCTACATATACCTCCCTTTCGTCTCTGACATGACAATAGGTAGTAAAGTCGAGGTCTTCTCTCTCTCTCTCTCTCTCTCTCTCTCTCCTCCTCCTCCTTATTCTCCTCTCCTTCTCCTCATCCGACACACACACACACCTCTCCTTATCTCTAACATGACATCAGATAGTATACATGAGGCCCTCCTGCTCCTCCTCCTCCTCCTGCTCTTCTTCTTCCTCCTCCCGCTCCTCCTCCCGCCTCAGACCTGCATTGCTCGAGTGTCAAGGTTACTCAGGGAAGCCCCCACCCAAGCAAGCCAAAACTGTGTTCCATAAATATTACAGCATCTTCCTCGTCGACCCCCCCCCCCCCCCCCCCAAGCAACACCCAAGATTGAGACAGACCATCTGACCCTTTGTACACACACACACACACACACACACACACTGAACAAGAAAGGTATACTTATTAAAACAACAGAGGGAGGTGTTGGGTGGTCCTGAGTCAGCTACACCCACAGTACACTCACCTGAAGGAAGAGAGAACACACGTGACTAGTTTTACAACTGAAGTGACAACAGGGAAGAGGTACTATATAGTGTTTGTTATATGGAAGCATAAAACTTGATTGGTGAGATCGATGGAGACAAAGATAAAAGTAGATATAGATATTGGTAAAAGAGATACAGTAGGTGAGGGAGGTGTAGTGTGGTGGTCACAACACCTGAAGCATTGATTAGCTTACGTCACCTCCACTCTGAAGGTCAGCCTTGCCTCACTCACCCTCTGTCATCCACCCTCTCTCCTATTGGTCCTAAGCCGTAACTGGCCGACCATCTTCCACTCGCTTCATGGTAATATGGATTGTCATTGGTCAAATGCGACGGTCTTTGAATGTAAACACAAATATTTATAATGAGCCGTATCATCTTTCTTCCTATTGGTCCTCAGCCGTGGCGGGCGAGCCAACCTGCCGGGCCCGCTTTCATATCAGTATCGATAACATTGGTCATAGGTGAAAGAAAGTCTTCTTACGTAAGGAAAAAATAATATTAATAATGAGCTGCATCATGATCACTCTTCTTCCTTGTTAGTTTTGAGCCGTGACGGAGCAGCCAAGTCCCCTTCTATTATATCAGTTTCGATCATCAATGTTCATAATTTAAGGTAAGTTCTCAAAAACATCATTAATCAACTGTGTCATCCCTCTTCCTATTGGTTCTCAGTCGTGACAGAACCAGCCAGTTGCCGCCCACTTTCCTACGAATATGGATTATAATTGGTCACAGAGATGATCCTTTTCCACAGCCAATCATCGCCCACTTACAGACTTGTTTACAACTCCTCCTTCTGACTGTACAGTTTTAACGATGGTTACCTATCATTACAAAGGCATCATCTGTGATTAATTGCGACTACTGTACAGAAAAGAATATATAGAAAGGATGTTTACGAAGTCCCTTTATTTTTATGTTTACCAAGAACCGTGAGGAAGTTACACACTAAAACCTGTACCCCGTCACTCTGTCAAGTAGACTCGTCCGAATAGTGAAGAAAATAGTTATATAGACGTTACTGGTAAGTCTGTGTGTGTGTGTGTGCGTAAACTCGTACGTATCAAGGCTCATAGTGGTACGTATGAGTGTTTATGTGTGGGGAAGACGACCGTAAACCAACCCTATACTGTCGTCCTCACAGTATGGAGCTTCTTGTTAGTATGTCGTGGGTCCCCAAGTACCGCCCTGAGGTACCCCCGCCCGTCCTCCCGCCTCACGTCGGCTCCTCGCTCACTACTTCAACTCGCTGTCGCTTTCATTACTATCTTTATTATCCTAGGCCCTTGGTGGGGGGGGGGGGGGTAGTCTAGTAAGCTGCTTGTGTAATGAGATGGATGATGTGCCGCCCATCCCTTCTTTTTCTTCCTCTCCCTCCTCCTGTTCCTCTTCCTTCTTCTTCTGGTGCTGTTGCCGGGGTAGGTGTTGCTCTAAACGCTTGTTTTTGTCTTTGTTGACATTGGCTGCTGTAGTAGTAGTATAGGCGGCGGCGGTGATGATAGTGGTGGTGACAGCGGCGGTGATGATAGTGGTGGTGGTGGTGGTGGTGACGGCGGTGGTGGTGGTGGTGGTGGTGGTGGTGACGGCGGTGGTGGATAGCCTCACACAGCCCGGCAGACAGGTTATAACGCGTGTGTACACAAGTGTTGAACATAATGTTATTACACGAGGCGGGAGGCAAAATGACATGTGCTGTTGCTCATTACTTCAGATAAACGCGGGTGGTGGTGCGTGGCCCACGTGAAATGGCCATCCTGGGCCTGAGGTGGAATATGGCCCGCGTGAGAAGGACATCCTGGGCCTGAAGTGGAGTGTGGCTCGCGTGAGATGGCCATCCTGGGCCTGAAGTGGAGTGTGGCTCGCGTGAGATGGCCATCCTGGGCCTGTGGTGGTGCGTGGCTCACGTGAAATGGACATCCTGGGCCTGAAGAGGAGTGTGGCCCGCGTGACATGGCCATCCTGGGCCTGAAGTGGAGTGTGGCTCGCGTGAGAAGGACATCTTGAACCTAAAGTCCGCGTGAGATGGCCATCCTAGGCCTGTGGTGGTGCGTGGCTCACGTGAAATGGACATCCTGGGCCTGAAGAGGAGTGTGGCCCGCGTGACATGGCCATCCTGGGCCTGAAGTGGAGTGTGGCTCGCGTGAGATGGCCATCCTGGGCCTGAGATGGAATATGGATCGCGTGAGAAGGACATCTTGAACCTAAAGTCCGCGTGAGATGGCCATCCTAGAATTGGGAAAGTGTATGGCCCATGTGAGAGGACCATGAAGGGCCGCAGTATGTGGCCTTAAGCACTTGTCCCATCATCTTCCTCGTTCACACATTCCTATCGTCATAACCGTCAGCCCCTGGACGTTACAATGATCACTACTACCATGACCGCCACGCACCAGCTGCTACTGTACACCATAACTCATGTACGACACTGCTGAAACACACATGGATAAACAGTCACACACAGGTAGGTAAACGTACATAACTCCGAGGCTCAGATTCTCAAATACACGAAGGATGAATATTTCTCTCTGGGGAATAAGTAAGAATACATCTGTTTACTTAAGACAATTACACAGTCTCCCTTAACTAGACACCTTCACTTATCACTAGTTAAGGGTCCAAAATTAACTATAGAATGTCTGTGGATCCCAAACCTGCTAATTAGCTAAGCTTCTTCAGCGATCTAACTTTTTAATTGGAGTTTGGATAAAGATTTCCAAACGTCCGCCGCCTGCCCGCCCGCCCGCCCATTTTTAACACGACAACTAGGGATAATTTACAGTAAAGTCTAAGTATAGTTTAGACTCTATTTTGGTCGTCATGTGTGTATCATATTTCCAGTGAGAAGTTTCAAGCATCAGGGGATCTCTCAGGACCCTCCGTCTGTCTGCCTCACTCTCCTGAACCAGTTTGAACTGTTGAGGAGGTCAGTGACGGGTGAAGGACTCCGCCGTCTGTTCCCCCCCCCCCCCTCCGTGGTTCCCTCTCTCTCCCAGGATTGACTCTGATCTCAGAACTAACTCTCACTCTCCAAGAAAAAAAAGAAAAGAAAAAACACAGAGAGAGCGGAGCGTCAACACGGGGAGAAGAGAAGTTTGGACGGCGGGGAGATCTGCTGGTCAGTTTGGGGTTAAGTTTTCTGCGTCGCCCGGAATGTCAACACTGTCACCAGGTGTCAACACTTGTGGTATGTCCCCACCAGTGTAAAGTGTTGACGTTATGGCACCACCGGTGTAAAGTGTTGACAGTATGTTCCCACCAGTGTAAAGTGTTGACGCTATGGCACCACCAGTGTAAAGTGTTGACAGTATGGCACCACCAGTGTAAAGTGTTGACGTTATGGCACCACCAGTGTAAAGTGTTGACAGTATGCACCACCAGTATAAAATATTAACACAAGGAGGGTAAATAAACTAAGATATGAAGACAGGAAGAAAATTTTGGAAGAGAAGGAGGAAGGAAGGAGGAGGACGAGGAAACAGGAGAACAAAGAGAGAGAGACGGAGCCGAAGAAGGAAGAGAGAGATAGCGTTAAAGGAGCCTCGAGAGTCTTATTGTACTCATTAGTCAGGTTTAAGTCCCGGATATCACAGCCACCAATCATAGTGGAGTATTTCTCGAACGTAATAACAACAGCCAATCATAATACACCGTTTCATACGCATTAAATAGTCCACACTCCTCCACCCTCAACACGATCCCCTGACCCTACACACCTACACCCCCTCATCTACACACCCACATCGCATTCTCCTACATCCACACCTGCACCCACACCTGTCTCCCCCCCCCCCCCCCAAAGTGGAGGGGGGGGGGGAGAGGGAGAGACGAAGTGAGGTTGAGTGGTTAAGGGAAAAGGTGTGAAGGAATACCAAACACCTCTACACACACTTACACCCACTACACCCACACTGTACACCCAACCCTACGCCCACTACACCCACTACACCTTACCAACGCACCTAATTTCTGGTCCTAATAAGCAAGTGAATCTCTCCTCCACGATGTAATTATTCTCAGTAATTTGGTTTATTTTTGGCCCTCCATGACACACTCAAATAACCCCCCCCCCCCTACTCCCACCCCACCCCACTCCCGAACCTCCTCCTGAATCCACTGAACCCTCCTTCGAACCTCACCTCACGCCCCTTGAATCCACTGAACCCTCCTTCGAACCTCACCTGACCCCATTGAACCTCCCTCTAATCCCCCCTGAAGCCACTGCTACAGGTACAGGTAACAAGAGCTGCAGGAAACAGGTGCAGGTAACAGATACAGGTAACAGGTACAGGTAACAGGTAAAGGGTACAGGTAAAGGGTACAGGTAACGGGTACAGGCAACAGGTACATGTAACAGGTACAGGTAACGGGTCCAGGCAACAGATACAGGTAACGGGTACAGGTAACAGGTACAGGTAACAGGTACAGGTAACAGGTACAGGCAACAGATACAGGTAAAGGGTACAGGTAAAGGGTACAGGTAACAGGTACAGGTAACAGATACAGGCAATAGATACAGGTAACGGGTACAGGTAACAGGTACAGGTAACGGGTACAGGTAAAGGGTACAGGTAACAGATACAGGCAATAGATACAGGCAACAGGTACAGATACAGGATGAAGGAGACAGCACAAACAACAACAACAACAACAAAGATGGCCTCTAACTTCTACCAAGACTTAACCTAATGCGTCCCCCTTAACCTGACCCCTTCCTCCCTCCTACCCCTTAGCCCCCCTCCCTCCACCCCTGCCCTACCCTCTCCCCTTTCCCTCACCCCCTTCCCTCCTACCCCTCTCCTCTCACCCTTCTCTACCCTCTCACCCCCTCCCTCCCTCCTACCCCTTCACCCTCCCTCCCCCCCTCCCCCTCCCTCACCCCCTCCTCCCCCTCCTACCACTCAGCCCTCTCCATGGGTAAGTGAGTTAACTTGATAGGATAGCATTAGGTCACCGCTCACCTTAAACATGACCCTGTCTAAATTACCCAGGTAAACTTAACTAAACTCTAACTGGTCTATAGTACTGTAGTGATGATGTCATTTAAGTTTTCTTGTGTTTTTCTTCATTTTTTTTTCTTTTTTCTTATTTTTTTCCGCTACTTTTTTTACATTTACGTCTTTTTTTTTTATTTCTTAATTATTTTTTTTTTTTTTTGTAGATCATCATTACTCCACAAGTTCCCAGATGACACTTGCCTCTTAGTAACCCCCCCCCCCCCCCGAACCTTCCAAGCCTCACCACCCTAACAGTAAGCTCCCACCCTCCCCCCCCGAACCTTCCAAGCCTCACCTCCATAGCAGTAAGCTCCCCCCCCCCCCCTCCACAGACACACGGAACGATTACAGTTATCTTGTTGACCACACCCAAATTTTTAACTGTATCTGTGACCGATGCCTCAAGACCCAAGTAGAAGATGTTTACACCAGCAGCAGACGTTTACACCAGCAGCAGACGTTTACACCAGCAGCAGACGTTTACACCAGCAGCAGACGTTTACACCAGCAGCAGACGTTTACACCAGCAGAAGTCTGGTCGAACATTCGATTTTCTAAACAAAAGGGCGGTGGTGCTCTGCCTGGCATGACAAAGCTGTTTTCGGAGGCACTACAGCACGTTTTTATTAATTTTCTCTTTTTTTCCGGCAGAATTTTACCCTCATTTTGATTCTTGTCTTTCAAAGTTACAAAATGTCTCATTTAATTCCTTCAAATTCACTCCAGTGTACTTTCATTCCGCCTCCTCCTCCTCGTGTTAATAACTTGGTGTCTTTGGTTCAGTGTGACCCTCCGCCATTCCCTCACTCTGATAACTAAACTGAACACTAGACGAATGTGGCGTTGGTGCCCGCCATCATAGGCAGTAAAGGTAGCAAGGGAGGCGAAGTCAAACCCCAAGGGATTCTTCTATAGATATTAAACTAAAACACGAGACAAGATTGGACCAATACAGGCAGATACCAGCGAGCTAACTGATAACGACGGAGAAATGAGCAATAATCTGAACAGATATTTTCAATACTTTTCACCACCGAAAATTTAAACATGGTACCCGAGGCACCGACTATATACAGAGATGGTGAAGAAAATAGATTAAGCGAGATAGTCTTGACCAGTAACGATGTTAATAAACAAGTAGACAAACTAAAGCTTAATAAGTCACCAGGTCCAGGTCACGATGAGATATTTGCCAGAGTATTTAAGGAATGCCCTTAGCAAATCTGTTTAACATGTCCTTAAAAACGGGTGTAGTACCAGAATCCTGGAGGATAACGAATGTGATACCGGTTTTCAAGAAGGGGGATAGATCACTGTCCTCTAACCACCGTCCAATCAGTCTAACATCAATTGTAGGCAAATTACTGGAAGCAATCATTTCAAACTTTATTCGAAATCACCTGGAGAAACATAAGTTGATCAATGTTTCCCAACATGGCTTCACAAGTGGACGTTCATGTCTGACTAATCTATTAATATTCTTTTCAACTGTTTTCGAATCAGTGGATGATAGACACGATTTGGATGTGGTATACCTCGACTTTAGCATAGTGACAGAGTCCCTACGAGAGACTAATACAAATAGTGGAGACTCAGGGAATTGAAGGAGATATTCTAAAATGGATTAGGGCGTGGTTACAGGACAGGAAACAGAGAGTGAGCATTAACGGCACTAAATCCGATCGGGGTAACGTCATTAGTGGAGTACCCCAAGGCTCAGTACTTGGACCATTATTATTTATTATTTACATAAACGACATAGATATAGGCGTAGACAGCAACATAAGTAAATTTGCTGATACTAAAATAGGACGTGTTATTAAATCTGACGAGGACTCCGCAAAACTACAGGAAGATCTAAACAAAGAATTAGAATGGTCTGAAAAATGGCATATGAAATTATGAAATTTAATGTGGACAAATATAAAGTACTCAGTCTAGGAGATGTAAATAGAGAAACCAAATACCAGATGAACAACGATGTTATAGAGAAATCCGACTGTGAGAAAGATTTGGGAGTAATGATAAATAGGAATCTTAAACCAAGTAAACAATGTGTTTTTGCTCGTAACAAGGCTAATAAAGTACTTGGGTTCATACACAGGAGTGTTAGTTACAAGACTAGCGAGGTCATCCTAAAACTATATCTTGCGCTTGTGAGAGCCCACTTGAATTACGCAGTTCAGTTATGGTCACCGTACTACAGAATGGATATAGAATCCTTAGAAAGAATTCTGAGGAGAATGACAAGACTAATCCCGGGCATTAGGAACCTTGAGTATAGAGACAGGTTAAAGCATCTTAATCTACACTCCCTCGAGAGACGTAGAGTGAGGGGCGATATGATAGAGGTGTATAAATGGAAGTCAGGGCTGAACAAAGGGGACATTACAAAGGTACTCAAACTATCCAACCAGGAGCGAACGCGTAACAATGGTTTTAAATTAGACAAATTTAGGTTTAGGCGCGAAATAGGTAAACATTGGTTTGGAAACAGAGTAGTGGATGAATGGAACAAGTTACCAAACATCATCATTAACTCGAATACGCTGGATAGCTTCAAACATAGGTTGGATGCTTATATGAGCAATAGGGGTTGGGTGTAAATGGGACTGCCCAGTATGGGCCAATAGGACCGCTGCAGTTTCCTCCATTCTTATGTTCTTATACCTACCCAGGTACCGTCACATTTGCCCAGCTATCGCCACACCTACCTGGCTACCGTCACACCTGTCACGGTAGCCGGACAAATTCCAAGCGGACGACTGGACAAAAACCCACCAGGTACAATTTTTCTTTAAGTTTGAAGACCTTTATAGGTTAGGGTAGGCTGGGTGTAGGTTACTGTAGGTTATGGTAGGCTACTGTGGGTTAAGGTAGGTCACTGTAGGTTAGGTTAGGTTATGTTAGGTTAGGTTGCAGTAGTTTAAGTTCGGTTAGATAAGGTTAGGGTAGGTTAGGTTGCAACAGTCTGTTAGGTTAGGTTAGGTTAAATTCGGTAAGGTCAAGGTTAGATGCACTTAACTCCCCCAGAACACAACAGGAAAAGGCCGCTTCCTCACAGTGTCTGCAGGAGCGAGCGTCTTAGGACATTTAGATGTAGATGAAGGAATTAACGTCAGGTAGTGAACTCTAGCTCCTGAAATTACTTCCCCAGGTTATCTATTTCACTTTAATTTTCTTTAATCTATTTTACTTTACGTATGTCGGGAGTTTTGGGGCAGAGTTTCGTTTGCTTAATATCTGCTGTCATTCGTGATCTGACTGATAGATGTTTTTCTCGCCTTAATTGATGTTTTTGGCTTTTTATTGAATTTAAATAATGAGTTTTTGTGGTCATTATGTTTTGTTTTTTTTAGTTTTTCTCGTAGTTTTTTTATGTCATTTTTTCTATTAATATTGAATGGTTGGTGTAGGTGTTTTGTGAGAGAGAGAGAGAGAGAGAGAGAGAGAGAGAGAGAGAGAGAGAGAGGAGAATCAACAGTGGTAAAAGTGAAGAAAGACGTTAAGTAAAACAACAGCTAACTGGAGGTCACAGGTTGGTGTTGGTTCAGCTGCCGTCAGTCATCCCAAAAACGTGTCCAAAATCAACTCAAACTGACGTGGGGGGGAGGGGGGCGAGAAAGAACCCCCCCCCCCTCTCTAATCTGATAAGACGGAGGACTTTCCTTACGGTCAAGTGAGAGAAAGATGTGGTGGTCACCTGTACACCCAACACCTGCCTGGCTCACCTGTACACCCAACACCTGCCTGGCTCACCTGTACACCCAACACCTGCCTGGCTCACCTGTACACCCAACACCTGCCTGGCTCACCTGGCTCACAGTGTAAATAAAAGGAGAAGAAGAAAAAAAAAATACTTGTGAGTTTATTGTGAAAGATAATCTCAGGTTGATTTACGGGAATGTTATTGACAAGTTATTCTGTGTGGCAGCCATAGGTGTGACAGCCATAGGTGTGACAGCCATAGGTGTGACAGGTAACTCGCGTCTTTAACAACAATTATAACATTATTTCTGGATAGGAATTTACAGGTGGACGAGATACAAATTAATAACGACATAATTTATATATTTTACCACAGAGGCCGAAGCTAGAGAGGATATGTTATAGTTTCTTAATTAAGGTATTTAAGGTAATTACTCAGGGTTTATGTGTATAACCTCGATAACTCATTCCCACCTCGCTGAAGGCTGCCTCACTCTATATACAGACACACTAACCTGTTCACTCTATCGGGGACGACAGGTTAGGTTAGGTTAGGTGTTATATAATCATTAGGTGAGGTAATCTGAAGTGTTTAATCTTCAGGTGGTCATAATACTTTCAAATCTGATAATCTGATGTTACAATTTCATCTTATCGAACATAGGATTGATGGACACACACACAAACACACACACACACACACACACACACACACACACACACACACACTACTGTAGCCACCATACACCTACACTGTCAAGGTGAAGTACAGTGGTGGCCAGCAAACTTCACCAACAGAGTGTGTGTGTGTGTGTGTGTGTGCGTGTGTAATAAAAGAATTAAATCATCCACAAGTAATCACGTACAGTACATCATCGGTGAGGAGATGAAGTGACAGGTGAAGGCGTCGAGGCGCAGTACACTCCCTGCCCTGCCCTGCCCTGCCTTGTCCTGTCCTGCCCTGCCCTGCCTTGCCTTGCCTTGCCTTGCCTTGACTTGTCCTGCCCTGCCCTGCCCTGCCCTGCCTTGCCTTGCCTTGCCTTGTCTTGTCCTGCCCTACCTTGCCTTGCCTTGCCCTGCCCTGCCCTGCCCTGCCCTGCCCTGCCCTGCCTTACCCTGCCCTACCTTGCCCTGCCCTGCCCTGCCTTGCCTTACCCTGCCCTGCCCTGCCTTGCCCTGCCTTGCCTTGCCTTACACTGCCCTGCCCTGCCCTGCCCTGCCTTACCCTACCCTACCCTGCCCTGCCCTGCCCTGCCTTGCCTTACCCTACCCTGCCCTACCTTACCCTACCCTGCCCTCCACCTCAAACACTCTGGGGTTTAGGAGTGTTGGGGAACTTCCTCTTCCCCCTTCCTCTCGCCCCCATCTTCCCCCTTCCTCTCACCCCCTCCCCCCTCTCCCCCAACACCTCCACTCCCTTCCCCTCACCAACTTATCTCCCTTCCTCTCACCCCCTCCTCCCTCTCCCCCCAACACCTCCACTCCCTTCCCCCCAACACCTCATCTCCCTTCTCCTCACCACCTCCTCCCCTTCCTTTCACCCCCTCCCCCCCCTGCCTTATCCACTCGCCTCGTCGTAAAACTATGCAGGAAATCAGGTCATTTCCTGGATGCTGAAGGGAGAGGGGAGGTAGGGGAGGGGAGGTAGGGGAGGAGAGGGAGGGGGGAGGGGAAGGGAGGGGAAGGGAGGGGAGGGGGGAGGGGAGGGGAGGGGAAGGGAGGGGAGTTTGATACTGTGTTGATGTTCCCCAGATGCTCCCCTCAACGTACTTCTTCTCCCCAGCTGCTCACACACACACACACACAGAGTGAGGTGGGGAGAATAGGGGGGGGGGGTAAGAGGGAGGGAGTGGGAGAGGGGAGGGGGGTGGGGAGGTAAGGTGGTGGAAGGGGAGGAGGGTTGGGGGAAGGGGGAAACATAAGGTCGAGCTGGGCCAATGGCAGAGAATCGATGTTCAGAGTTCAAGGTCACACAGTCATGAATTCTGTGTGTGTGTGTGTGTGTGTGTGTGTGTGTGTGTGTGTGTGTGTGTGTCAGTTAACTAAAATGGCTGTGAACGTAGATAAAGTTAACAAGAGGAAGTCGGGGAATGGAGGCAGGAGGGACGGTGGACGGTGGGTGGAGGGACGGTGGGTGGAGGGACGGTGGACAGGGGGAGGAGGGACGGTGGGTGGAGAGACGGTGGACGGAGGGTGGAGGGACGGTGGACGGTGGGTGGAGGGACGGTGGGTGGAGGGACGATTGACGGTGGGTGGAGGGACGGTGGAGGTTGGGTGGAGGGACGGTGGGTGGAGAGACGGGGGACGGAGGATGGGGTGGGGGGGGGGGTGGGAATTTAACTTTAGTGGTGTTTCTCGGCATTACCTGTTGAGATCGAACCTGTGTCCTTGAACCTCAAACCACGTCACTGTTACCAATTGGCCACATTTATATGTCACTATACAGAGCCACACACACACACTGGCCTTCACCACGCAACAACTGACATACATACCAAGGCACCAATAGGAACTGGGTCACCATTACCTACCAACACTAAACCTGAAACATAAGCAGAGACATATATCGTTTACACCTTAAGATTTCACAGTAACCTAACCTAACCAATCCAAACCTAACGCTAACCTAACCAATCCTAACCTAACGCTAACCTAACCAATCCTAACCTAACGCTAACCTAACCAATCCTAACCTAACCAATCCTAACCTAACCAATCCTAACCTAACGCTAACCTAACCAATCCTAACCTAACGCTAACTTAACCAATCCTAACCTAACCAATCCTAACCTAACGCTAACCTAACCAATCCTAACCTAACCAATCCTATCCTAACCTAACCCCAGGTAGGGTTAGGTTAGGTTAGCCTCTCCCTCCTACGTGTTCTCTACCCCAACTCAGTAATTACCCCTTAGTATATAACGACCCTACGTGACCTGTGAGTGACCAGTCTGACCGTCAACATATATCTCTTGACGTCACCACACACCTGCTGACATCACCAAAAGCCTGGTGACGTCACAATACGCCTGATAACGTCACAATACGCCTGATGACGTCGCAATACGGCTGGTGACATCACAATACGCCTGAAAACGTCACAATACACCTGATGAGGTCATGAGGCCACCATACACCAGTTGACGTCACCCTATACCGTAGGCCTGATGAGGTTACCACACCAGCTGACGTCACCACACACCTGATGACGTCACCACACACCTGATGACATCACCATACACCTGATGACATCACCACATACCTGATGACATCACCACATACCTGATGACGTCACCATACGCCAGGTCACCCTACACATGTAATAGCCTCTCTCAACATATTTACAGTAGTAATTCTATAAATGTGGGCTATCAACACGAGATAAACTGCCACTAACCATAACCTTATGATTAATCAACCTAACACTAAACTAACCTAATGCTAACCTAACCTAACACTAACCTAACCTAATACTAATACTAACCTAACACTAACCTAACCTAACGCTAACCTAACCTAACACTAACTTAAACTAATACTAACACTAACCTAACACTAACCTAACCTAATACTAACACTAACCTAAACTAATACTAACACTAACCTAACACTAACCTAACCTAACACTAACCTAACCTAACACTAACCTAACACTAACCTAACACTAACCTAACACTAACCTAATACTAACACTAACCTAACACTAACCTAACACTAACCTAACCTAACCTAACCTAACACTAACCTAACCTAACACTAACCTAACCTAACACTAACCTAACACTAACCTAACACTAACACTAACCTAACACTAACCTAACACTAACCTAACACTAACCTAACACTAACACTAACCTAACACTAACACTAACCTAACACTAACCTAACCAAACACTAACCTAATACTAACACTAACCTAACACTAACCTAACACTAACCTAACCTAACCTAACCTAACACTAACCTAACACTAACACTAACCTAACACTAACCTAACACTAACCTAACACTAACACTAACCTAACACTAACCTAACACTAACACTAACCTAACACTAACCAAACATTAACCTAACCTAACCTACCGCTAACCTCCATCACCAGAATACCGAGCCCTCAATGGAGCTTTCTAAATTCCTTCCTATTATTATCTCGTAAATAGACAGTTGCTATTATTGGTTAGTTTGTCACTGATAACAAACACCAACCAGTACAGAGGTCACCATACACCTGATGAGGTCACCATACACCTGATGAGGTCACCATACACCTGATGAGGTCACCATACACCTACTGACGTCATTACACCTGATAGGCAGATCGACCTATGTTCGACCTACCTGATTGCATTAAATTATTCATGAGGGTGGCTGAGAGAGAGAGAGAGAGAGAGAGAGAGAGAGAGAGAGAGAGAGAGAGAGAGAGAGATTGCATGACCCAAGGAGAGAGAGAGAGAGAGATAAACACATTGCATGACCCAAGGTGATTCAGGTGTAGATTAGATGACCTCATAACTTGAAGTCGTCACATAAGGTCATAGAGGCCTATGACGTCATGACCCCTACTTGGCCAGGTGTATGACGTAACCACACTGATTCAAAACATGCCTCTATCATCCGGTGGTTCATACAGGTGGTTCATACTGGTGGTTCATACGGTGGTTCATACAGGTGGTTCATACGGTGGTTCATACTGGTGGTTCATGCAGGTGGTTCATGCAGGTGGTTCATACAGGTGGTTCATACAGGTGGTTCATACTTCCCCCTTTCCTTTTAACTCTCCTACCCTCTCTTTCTCTCCCCACTCAATGTGAGGTTGTGTTGTGAGATTCGTGGGGTGGAGGGGAGGTAATTGGGGAGAGGAGCTGGGAGGACGGGGTGGTAGGTGGGGAAAGTGGCAGGGAGGACGGGGTGGTAGGTGGGGAGAGGAGCAGGGAGGACGGGGAGGTAGGTGGGGAGAGGGGCAGGGAAGACGGGGAGGTAGGTGGGGAGAGGGGCAGGGAGGACGGGGAGGTAGGTGGGGAGAGGGGGAGGGAGGACGGGGAGGTAGGTGGGGAGAGGGGCAGGGAGGACGGGGAGGTAGGTGGGGAGAGGGGCGGGGAGGACGGGGAGGTAGGTGGGGAGAGGGGCAGGGAGGACGGGGAGGTAGGTGGGGAGAGGGGCAGGGAGGACGGGGAGGTAGGTGGGGAGAGGGGCAGGGAGGACGGGGAGGTAGGTGGGGAGAGGGGCAGGGAGGACGGGGAGGTAGGTGGGGAGAGGGGCAGGGAGGACGGGGAGGTAGGTGGGGAGAGGGGCAGGGAGGACGGGGAGGTAGGTGGGGAGAGGAGCAGGGAGGACGGGGAGGTAGGTGGGAGGAGCAAGGAGGAGGGGGAGCTAGGTGGGGAGGAGGGGAAGTAGCTACTGCCAGCACAAAACGTCAAGTCTCCCCCAATTCCCCCGTGAATAATGTACAACTGGGGAGGTGAGGCAGTAACGGACGCCATGCACTACCGACCATCTCCCCCAACACACCGCCCATCTTCCCCCCCACACCGCCCATCTCCCTCAACACACCGCCCATCTCCCCCCACACACCGACCATCTCCCTCAACACACCGCCCATCTCCCCACACACCGCCCATCTCTCCCCACACACCGCCCATCTCTCCCCACTCACCGCCCATCTCCCCCCACTCACCGCCCATCTCTCCCCACACATCGCCCATCTCCCCCCCCCACACACCGCCCATTACATCCCATATCCACCATTGGTAGTTGTAGCAGTAGTCTTATTTGTTGTTGTTGGTGGTGGTGGTGGTGGTGGTGGTGATAATGGTAGTGGTGGTGGTGGTGGTGGTGGTGGTGGTAGTGGTGGGGGTGGTGATGATAGTGGTGGTAGAAGTAAAAGTAGTAGTGGTAGTAGAAGAATAGCCCAGAATGCAACAGGGGAAGTGGATACCAGCGAAGTAAATAAGATTCGTAGGTCCATTACGACAGATCGACAGCACTGCCAAAATGAAAAGTTGCAGCAACGATTGCTGCAGGTTCCAGAAAATTTTAAAAAAGAAGTAGCTATAGCGCAGGAGGTGGGCGCCTCGAACTGGTTAACTACGTTACCGATAAGGGCAAATGGTTTCAGTCTTAATAAACAAGAATTTACAGATGCCATTGCTCTAAGGTACGGTTGGCCAGTAGAAGGTTTGCCCTCCCAATGCGTGTGTGGCTCTTCCTATGATGGCGATCACGCCATGGTCTGCAAGAAGGGGGCTTCATAAGCATGAGGCATGACGAGGTAAGGGATCTCACAGCAAATATGTTGAAGGAAATCTGCCGGGACGTCATGGTAGAACCGACCCTCCTTCCATTGGATGGCGAGATCTTCCAACACAGGACTTCAAACACATCTAACGAAGCCCGCGTGGACGTCAGTGCTCGAGGATTCTGGACGCGGGGACAGCGAGTTTTCTTCGACATCAGGATTTTTTGATCCCATGGCCGCATGTCACCGTAACCTAGCTCTCGATGCTGCACATAGGAGGAACGAGAACGACAAGAGAAGGGCATATAGGGAGAGAATTCAAAACGTTGATCAAGGCAGCTTCACTCCTCTAGTGTTCACAACCTCTGGTGGGATGGGACCAAGTGCAAGATGTTTCTACGCCAGACTCGCGGAGGTGATCTCCGAACAGAAGCAGCAGCCCAGAAGTTATGTTACAGCCTGGATGAGATGTCGACTGTCTTTCTCTCTCCTTCGGTCGGCTTTGCTCTGCCTCAGGGGAACGAGAGCTTCTGCCCCTACTCCGACAACAGCTGCAGATATTGACTATGAGGCTACGGTCATTGAATGCCGCATAGATCTGCGGCTCAACTAATTTAACACAGATAGGATAGCTTCTTATGTATTAGGATATTTAATATTAAGGTAAATAAAAGGTGGCGAAGGTGTGGCTATTGGGGGAGGCTGGAGGCCACGATAAAAAAAAAAAAAAAAAAAAAAAAAAAAGTAGTAGTGGTGGTGGTGGTGGTGGTGGTAGTGGTGGTGGTGGTGGTGGTAGTGGTAGTAGTAGTGGTGGTATTGGTCAGGGTCATCCAGCACACCACAGAGCACCGCCTCACTCACTTATACCAAACAACTTTTAAAATTTCGAGCGACACAAAGCCAGATCTTTCTTTCCGTCTTGGGCAGCAGGAGAAAGGAAGGGAGGAGTAAGGAGGAGAGAGAAGAGAAGAGAGGAAATGAGGAGTGAGGAGAGGATGAGGGAGGGAGAAGAGAGGGAAGGAGGGGAGGAGAAGGTCGTGTAGTTGGGGGGGTAGGGGGGGGGGGAGACACATGTATTCATATGCAGGACGATAACACGAGCGACACGACTAACTTGGCGTCAGGACAGTGGTACACCTTCACCCAGCAAGACGGTCGAGGCTCCCTTACTCCGCTACTGTGACACTCGCCCCTAAAGCAGAAATGTGGTGGGGTGGAGGCGGCAAAGGGGACATGAACGTCATAGATGGAGTCACCACGAGGGGGGGGAGGAGGGAGGGGGGAGAGGGGAGGGGGATGGTGGGGGGGGGGGGGAGGGAGACACCTGGCCCAAGAGTTTCAAAAGCTAGTAAGAATATTTTTTCCCCAGAGGTCACACACACACACACACACACACACACACACACACACATCCCCGACACCGGCTCCTACTACCACCTGAGATCCCTTGTCCGAGAATTGCTGTTCGACACCACAACCGCATCCAGCCCATACGTGCACGAACTGATCGCTGTAAGAACAGCCCAGTCCCAACCATTGTAAAAATTATCAACAACTTGTAATACTGTAACACTGTCACTATGTTGAAATGAACTGTAGTTTGAGCTTTTCCCCATCTAGTTATTATATGTCTTATTTGTATCACTTATGTTACTTGTATATTATTTGTAATTCGTAACCCATTCCCCAAATATGTAACTGTATATTTTCAGCCTTCTGGCTGCCAAGCTCCTTCAATAAACCGTTAATTATTATTATTATTATTATTATTATCCACACACACACACACACACACACACATTACGCTACGCAAATAAAAGGTGAATTTTGAGACGGTTACTACGTTAAATCTCATCTCACTTGTAACCTTCACCTGGGCATCATAGGGTAGATTTTCTCAATAATTGGTTAAGTGAGTACACATCGACCAGACCCACTGACTCAACAACAGAGAGAGAGTTTCTTATCGACTCGTAAGTTAAATATCCCATATCAGTTACGACAAGAATAGAGTTGTCAAAATGGCTCGACTACTGTAGTTAGAAACGTAAAATTTGACCTAAGATCTTCTGTGTGTGACCCGGCAGAGACAAATAGACGGGAAAAAAGGACGACATGGCACCAGAAAAATTTAGACAGACAGACAGACATTTGTAGGTTAAGTCCAGATGAAGCCTTTCACCTGTATCTTCATCCCCCTCCCTACCTCCCTCACCCCCTCCTACCTCCCTCACCCCCTCCTATCTCCCTCACCCCTCCTACCTCCCTCACCCCCTCCTACCTCCCTCACCCCCTCCTACCTCCCTCACCCCTCTCCCTGCCTCCCTCATCCCCCTCCCTGCCTCCCTCATCCCCCTCCCAACCTCCCTCACCCCCTCCTACCTCCCTCACCCCCTCCTATCTCCCTCACCCCTCCTACTTCCCTCACCCCCTCCTACCTCCCTCACCCCTCTCCCTGCCTCCCTCATCCCCCTCCCTACCTCCCTCACCCCCTCCTACCTCCCTCACCCCCTCCTATCTCCCTCACCCCTCCTACCTCCCTCACCCCCTCCTACCTCCCTCACCCCTCTCCCTGCCTCCCTCACCCCCTCCTACCTCCCTCACCCCCTCCTATCTCCCTCACCCCTCCTACCTCCCTCACCCCCTCCTACCTCCCTCACCCCCTCCTATCTCCCTCACCCCTCCTACCTCCCTCACCCCCTCCTACCTCCCTCACCCCCTCCTACCTCCCTCACCCCCTCCTACCTTCCTCATCTCTCTCCCCTACCTCCCTCACCCCCCCTACCTCCCTCACCCCTCCTACCTCCCTCACCCCTCCTACCTCCCTCATCCCCCTCCCTGCCTCCCTCACCCCCCTCCCCAACCTCCCTCACCCCTCCCCATCTCCCTCCCCCAACTACCTCACCCCCCACCCCCCTCCCCTACCTCCCTCACCCCCCATCCCCCTCCCCTACCTCCCTCACCCCTCCCCATCCCCCTCCTCCACTTCCCTCACCCCCCATCCATCTCCCTCCCCTACCTCCCTCCCCCCTCACCCCCCTCCCCTACCTCCCTCACCCCTCCCCATTCTGTTATGTTCTTATTACCACCATGCTATGTGTACTATTCCAGATGATACTAAATATTACATAATACTTCCTTGAGATAAATGTACAGTATATATCAGGTGCCTACAGGAGAGCTCAGGGTCTCAACTGACTCAGCCATGTCAATAATAGGATTTTTAATCGACTCTGTATCTGTGTTCTTCAGGCTAAATAAATTGTTTCAATATATCAATACCTCCCTCACCCACCTCCCCTACCTCCCTCACCCACCTCCCTCACCCACCTCCCCTACCTCCCTCACCCACCTCCCCAACCTCCCTCACCCACCTCCCCTACCTCCCTCACCCACCTCCCCTACCTCCCTCACCCCTCCCCCCGGCACCTACCTAGGCACACATGAGAGGCACCATCCCTGGCTGTTGTCGTCAGCTGTGAACACCTCGACTAACACACACACGAGCCTCTTACACACTGCAGTCCTGGTGTAGGCGACTCTGGAGCGGCGGTTAGTGTGTGTGTGCGAGAGAGAGAGAGAGAGAGAGAGAGAGAGAGGAGAGAGAGAGAGAGAGAGAGAGAGAGAGAGAGAGAGAACACGGACTGAAGAGCTGTCTATCTTAGGGCTTCATGTACTTGCTGGTAAACACACCACAAACAAGAAACAAACACAGGAAGATAAACAAGAACAAGGACAAACACAGAAGAACAAACAGGAAAAGAGCAACACACACACACACACACACACACACACACACACACACGACATTATAACGAATCTGCCACTGTCTGACATAATAATAATAATAATAATAATTAACGGTTTATTGAAAGAGCTTGGCAGCCAGAAGGCTGAAAATATACAGTTACATATTTGGGGAATGGGTTAAGAATTACAAATAATATACAAGTAACATAAGTGATACAAATAAGACATATAATAACTAGATGGGGAAAAGCTCAAACTACAGTTCATTTCAACATAGTGACAGTGCAAGGAGTAGTGTTTACTGGGAGTGAATACACTGATTTATTACAAGTTATTGATAATTTTTACAATGGTTGGGACTGGGCTGTTCTTATAGCGATCAGTTCGTGCTCGTATGGGCTGGATGCGGTTGTGGTGTCGAACAGCAATTCTCGGACTAGGGATCTCAGGTGGTAGTAGGAGCCGGTGTCGAGGATGGTGTAAAAGCTTCTTACCAAATTTGCAAATACGTGTGTGTGTGTGTGTGTGTGTGTGGCCAGAATACATGAACTTGGTGACCTCTGACCCCTGTAAAATGGTCAACAAACACAGCATAATAGCTGAAAATAAACACCCCCTGCTTATTTCAACTAAAGATTAACCTAACCTAACCAAATCTAATCTAACCAAATCTAATCTAACCAAATCTAATCTAATCTAACCTAACCTAACCAAATCTAGCCTAATCTATAGGTCTTATGTGTTGATGGTGGAGGAGGAGGAGGAGGAGGAGGAAGAGGAGGAGGAGGAGGAGGAGGAGGAGGAGGAAGAGCAGGAGGAGGAGGAGGAGGAGGACCCGTTTGCTACACGCTGGGGTAAAAGTGGTCGCCAAATTGAAAGCCAAGTTAACGCTTGAGGGGAAGCTACGAGGTCAATGGTGCGGTAGCTAGCCCTTGAGGGATTGTTGTGGTGGTGGTGGTGGTAGTGTTGTTGTTGTTGTTGGTGGTGGTGGTGGTGGTGGTTGTGGTGGTGGTAGAAATGACAATAGTAGTGGTAGTGGTGAAAGAGATGATGGTAGTAGTAGTGGTGGGGATAGCAATAGTTGTGATAGTAGCCCCCCCCCCCCTCACATCATCACAACACACATTTCACCCCCTGTGTTGACGTCACCACTGCCTTCAGGGGTGACGTCTTAAAAAACTCAACCTTTAAGATCAAATAACTACAGAGTTTTACCCAATATAAACTCAATAAACAAAGGAATTATTTAAACTGATTGAGGTTAACGTCTGATAGAGTATAACTACAGTATTAACATATATCGTTTAATTTTCATTTATTTTATTTTGTGTAATTATTTATTTATATATTACTAGTATTTCATTTTTTTATTATCTTTCTCGTTATTATTTAATTCCTGCATATATAGTTCCTCTTTTGTCACACAGTATTGTATAGCCGTTATCTTATTATTCCTTTATGCCAAATATGATTTATTATTATATTTACAGCTATGACTTGTATGGTTACAAAATAACAATTATAGTAACAAATAAATTATATAATTATAATGAAAATACTCGTATACATAAGGAGGGGAGAATAGACGTAAGAATAAATTCACACACACGCACACACGCACACACACACAGGGTCACGCTGGAGAGTGGCATCCGGTAGCCACATACTCAGTGCCACGCTGGCAACACTCCCCAGGCACCCAGCTGGCACCATACTGTAGCAGTGCCTTTTATGTTCTCTGAGATATACACTTTCTATCAATATACATATGTATGTATATGTATGTATGCAGTGCCGGCCTTAAGCCAATTGGACCCCGCACCTCCTCAGGCCGGCCCTGTATGTATGTATGTAGCTCCCTCACTAGATGGAGCCCTCCACATGTGCAATGTATGTGGACGACCCTACGAGTCCAGTATCGGCCTCTTTAGTCACCTCAAAACTCACCAACCTTGGTGACATCCTCAATAACTCATATCAATCATAGCTGGATGATCGTCATACTCGATTCCGAGTGACAGCAAAGTAGTAGTGAAACTATGGGCAAGTTTCTTTACACCATTGCCTCTGTCTACCCAACAGTAATTGGGAACCTGGATGTTAATCGATTTGTCGGATCGTGTACCGGGGTAATGGTTAGCCAGTGCAGTTGGCAAGTTGTCCGGTCTTTTCGGACTATTCCTTGACACTGGGTCATGCAGCTCGTTAATTTAGGGTGTGGTTGTTGTGTTGGCGACAGCTTTTACACCTTAAACAAATTCATGCCCAGGAGGCCCTAGGGCCGGCCATCCTCGATCTCAAGGGCCATCCATTATATATATATATATATATATACCATCTATCAGCCAGGCACTACACAGCTCAGTGGTATAAAACAGGTGAGTTGAGCCTCACAGGAAGCTAACACAAATCCCTTCATCCTCGGCTCAACTCTTCGCTCACAAGCGCACCGTCGCCGCCTGCACCTCCGTCTGGTCTGCCTGTACAAGTTGCGACACATTAACGTCACACACCAGACCTCGCCACCACGGTCCATAGTCTTACAGGCTCTCAGTTGGTGACGTAAAAATGTATCTAACTTAACCTTCACAGAGACCTTCACTTAACACCGGGACGTACTGCACAACCTTTCCAAAACTTCCATATTAACTGGTATTTAGTGAACGTATCTAGTCTAGGTAGTCACAGTGTAATATTGGTGTTTCATCTGGAAGTCATTACTGCCCTCTAACACACTGTACTCTCATTGCCTCAGACAGTCAGGAGTAGTGGCTCATCAGTTACGTGGATCATAAGAACCTTTGAGTATTTCTTTACACGATAAACCAAACTTTTCACCAATACTTGCGTAATTTCGAAAGCAATTTTGTTCTACGGTCAATATCGTTAATCTTTCTTACGGGGTGTGGCAGGGTGGTTAACGCAAGCAACAATTATAATTAGGTTAATCAAACATACGGTCATCGATACAGATAACAAATGCTTATGTTGTTTACATTGTGGATCAGCTGACTGACACGTACTTATCGACACGTGGGGCAATATTTACGTCTGAATAATGACCCAGACTTATAACATGTTATTTATGACGCACACACACACACACACACACACACACACACGATCATAAATAACCAGGAACCCGTTCTTCACTCGCCAGCATCGGGTTACTATTTAAGGATGAATACGTGACCTACATTGGTTCAATCATCGATCATCAAAGTTTTCTCAAATTTCCTACCCATCGTACATGTCACCACGACCCTTTGTGTACTGTTGCCGCTGTGTTATGCAATATTTTGACTATAATTTTTAAACAAACAGATTCATTATGATTTAGAAAAGGTAATGACAATAATAATGATAATATTAATTTTACCCTTAATAATAATAATAATAATAAATGTCAATAACAATAATAATCGACCTTGGTTTACCTTAACGTCACTGACACTAAATCAAATCAGGTCATCGAAATCAAGGCTAATTTTTGTCCCTAGCCTTCATTATAACAGCTGTCCAACTTTTTACACTATTAACTAAATAAAATTAATTATCTGACCGTGGGGAGCGGGGGCTATGGATATTCTAGGCATGACTCTGTTCACCCTGAGAAAAAAAATACTTGAGATGTGTTGGCATAGCTCTGTTCATCCTGGGGGAAAATGCGGTGGTGGTCTAGCTTTGTTCATCCTAGAGAAAAAAACGGTTGTGGGGGGAGGGATCAAGGCATGGATTTGTTCATCCTTGGAAACAAACTACCATGAGGGGGGGGGGGGGGGGTGAAGGCAACACTGCACCTCCCAGCTCATGGCCACTAATATTGACCTACTTCACCGCCCCCCTCACCTACCTCCTGCTCAGGACATTACGTGCTTTAGGTCACCACCATCCTGCTTTGCCAGGTCTCTGGAATTTATTTATATATTAATTAACAAAATCCCAATTAGACAGTTCTCCCCTGGACAACTAATAGACAAAATCCAACCAGCTTAAGTTTCATTGTCGTAATACCGTGAAAGGCTGGACTTGTTTAGGTTGGTTAGGTAAGCTTTTCTCATACTACAGCTTACCAGTTAGGTTAGGGTTTCTCATACTACAGCTGGCCAGTTATTTCCAGCATGCAAGCCAATAATACTGTATAATGATAGTAATAAGGACCGTCTAAATGGACATAACCTGCCCAGCGGCCACCGTATCTAGTAGAGGCCTGGTAATGTCTTGTTCAGTGCCGCAGCTGAGTTATGGCACACAACATCTTGCCCATAGTTCCACACTGGCCCGGAGTCGAGCCCTGGAACCCCCGGTATCATGTGAACCAGTGTAGATAATGGGAAGGCATATGACACGGACGTTGAATCCGGGTCCTGTACCTTAGCTCTTTGCAAGAAGAAGGAAGAGGGCGAGGTGTCGACGCTTGCGATTGGTGGGCCAAAGAGGTATCGAGGCCTGTGATTGGTGGCAGGCGAGGCATCGAGTCCTGTGATTGGTGGGCGGTGGAGCGGGCCTGAGGCAGCGTGCCTTCCCGCCATCAAGCACGCCGACACAAACACAATCTTGTCGACGCGCTGCTATCTGCCGCTGTCATCTCCCGCGAGGCGCGAGTAAATTAAGCGAAAGTGGTGTCGAAACAAGCATCGATCGTGTGTGCGGTTTTTAACCTGTAAACTGAATGTTGCGACACTGGTGGTGGAACTGAAGGAATGTTGAAGACGCCAGCCCTGTCAGGGACCTCCTTGGTTCCAGGTTAAGGATGCCACAGAAGTGTACATTTTTCCCCTGTAACTGAGGGTCAAGTCAAAACATCCACTTATGAAAGTTTCGAAACAATTTTGCACCATTTTAAACACCATATTTATGCCGTAACTAACTTGGCCCATCAAAGGCTTTCTCACGTCTTTAGTAAACGGAAAAAATTCTGGCCAAAAGCATACACCAGGAGCTTCCAAATATGTGGAAAAAGAATCTAAGGCATAAGAGGACAGAACACACATACCAGAAATATACTTCCTTAACGCTGAAAAAAAAATACCCTCAGATAAAAAGTGAAACGAGATTGAACACTTCTAGAGGCAGGAAACGGTGGCTAGCAGTATATACATCACAGAAGGGAAAATATAGGGAGGAAAATCACCCTACATAAGGAAATACACCTCACTATCGTACGTGATATATACAGTACAGTATTTCCCATGCTCTGGAAAACCAACAAAACTGTACAGTATTTATTTCAAGATCAAAATAAACCAAGAACGTACGAGTGTAGGAAGGGGGAGGGGGAACGTCACCCCTCTTCCCCCCCTGCACAGACGGACCTAAACAAACATACACAATCTAGTAATGTCTCCCGGGGTTTCAAAACACCGTATAGATAAGAAGAAACGAGACACGGCTTATCACTACCTTGTATACTGCTGGACGTGATCTCTCTCTCTCTCTCTCCTGTTGCTGCTGCTTGGCTGATCACCCAGGTCTCCTACTGGCTAGCGGCTCACCCAATCACAGCGTCTTGAGTAGCTATCCGCTAAACCAATCACAACACTGAGAGAGTAGCCGCTTAGCCAATCATAGCATCTCGAGAGCATTATAAGCTTATCTAATTACGTATCTTTAGTAACAAGCTTCCAGTGAGTAGTGTCTCCTTTACCACACCTGTCTCTAGTACCTGCACCACACCTGTCTCTAACACCTACACCACACCTGTCTCTAGTACCTTCACCACACCTGTCTCTAATACCTTCACCACACCTGTCTCTAGTACCTGCACCACACCTGTCTCTAATACCTTCACCACACCTGTCTCTAGTACCTGCACCACACCTGTCTCTAACACCTACACCACACCTGTCTCTAACACCTACACCACACCTGTCTCTAGTACCTTCACCACACCTGTCTCTAATACCTTCACCACACCTGTCTCTAATACCTTCACCACACCTGTCTCTAGTACCTTCACCACACCTGTCTCTAATACCTGCACTACACCTGTGATGACTCCCTATTATACTGTCTTGATTGATGATGATAATGATGAATATTATTAGTATCATCATCATCATCAAAACAATAATATCACAGAATCGTCTCATTTTTTATTGCCTTTTTTTTCCGTGAGTAAACATACAAACGAGAGGGAATTACCCCATAAACGGCAAGACGCGGCTACCGGTCACTATGTAGCATACTCACTAAATCAATATTCTGGGGACAGGAATATTCTGCTGACGCCAATACTAAAGGTTCATGTGTCAGGAGTCATGTGTCAGGGTTCATGTGCCAGGAGTCATGTGTCAGGGGTCATGCGTCAGGGGTCATGTGTCAGGGGTCATGTGTCAGGAAGTCAGTTTGGGCATTATATCCTCAAGTCTATGGCCAGGACGCACGATTCGTCTCCCTCAGCTATATGCCGACACTTACACCACTTACTCCGGCATCTATACTTGGTGAAGAAGACTTACCTGGCCATCTGTTGCTCCGCCTTCCCTCACAGCTCCTCCACCCCCCCCCCCCTCCCAACGCTTGAGGACGACTAGGGGGGGGGGGGGTGGAGGTGGGAGGGCTCACTGGTTACTCATGAGTGACTCACCTGTGGACAAGAAAAAATTGTGGATGATTTTATGCTCGCTCTCTCTCTCTCTCTCTCTCTCTCTCTCTCTCCCATCCATTATTTATCGTCTCTCTATCCCTTCCTTTCTGATTCCACCCTTCTCACCCCCTCCCATTCTCCCTCCCTCACATTCTCCCCCTCTCTCCCCTCGCCCTACCCGCCCACCTCCTCTGGGACCTCCTGGCTGGCCCTAACGACCCGTGTGTCGTCTTAGATCGCATTTCAACGACTCTTACCGTCTACTGATTGGCTGCCACTGGACCAGGTGTGGCTCACGTACATTTAACGAGCCATGATTGGCTGTCACTCGACCGGGTGTGGCTCCCATACATTTATCGAGCCGCGATTGGCAGTCACTCGACCGGGTGTGGCTCCCATACATTTATCGAGCCGCGATTGGCTGTCACTCGACCGGGTGTGGCTCCCATACATTTATCGAGCCGCGATTGGCTGTCACTCGACCGGGTGTGGCTCCCATACATTTATCGAGCCGCGATTGGCTGTCACTCGACCGGGTGTGGCTCGCACAACAGAGAGAGATCAACTCAACTCCCCTCACCGGCGTAGAAAGAAATGTATCACGTGACGTCTTCGATTAATTCCTGCAGGTGTATTTTTGGCCAGGTGAGTCGACTGTCCAGTGGCATGAGGACAAGTAGTTAATTCATCCCCTCCCCCCTCCTTCCCCACTACCTCTCTCATTCCCCCCTCTTCCACTCCCCTCCCCCCCTTTGTGTAATATATAAACCTACCGTCAGACGAAAATAATCTACCCCAGAGAGTTACCTGTTGGAGGGAGGGGGAGTTATGTTACCCCCTGTGGATACTACCCCCTTAACCTAACCAAACCTACCCCAGAGAGTTACCTCGTGAGGGCAAGATAAATTTGGATCGTATTGACCACGTACAGTACATGAACACCACGCGGGTCAAAAGATGTACACATTAAGTTCACGCACACGTTACTGTTTGCATGGACTTATGTACACGCACACGTAGATTTTCTTGTACACACACACATACACACACACTAGTTAATATTTCGTGTATTATCTACCGGTAGAAAAAACTCTTTGCCAGGTCAACCAGTCTAGCCACCCAGGTATCCAATCTAACTACCCAGATCATCTAGTCTAGCCACCCAGGTCATCCCAGGTCAACTAGTCTAACCAACTAGATCATCCTCGGTCAACCAGTCTAACTACCCAGGTCATCTCAGGTCAACCAGTCTAACTACCCAGGTCATCCCAGGTCAACTAGTCTAGCCACCCAGGTCATCCCAGGTCAACTAATTTAACCAACCAAGTCATCGCAGGTCAACCAATCTAACTACCCAGGTCATCCCAGGTCAACCAGTCTAACCACCCAGGTCAACCAGTCTAACCACTCAGACCATCCCAGGTCAACTAATTTAACCAACCAGGTCATCCCAAGTCAACCAGTCTAACCACCCAAGTCAACCAGTACCTGCTACACCCACTACCACAATTGCTGGGGTGGTGGTGGTGGGGGGGGGGGAGGGGGGGAGGGGTGGTCACTCGCCCCCGCAACAGAGTCAAAGGTTGAAGGTCAAGACTTATTTAATACACAACTGAGACTGAAATACCCAAGAGATCTGTATAATGACGTGTGTGTGTGTGTGTGTGTGTGTGTACCAGGGTCCATGATAACTTCTCAACACTACCACCACCACACAACTCTTTCCCCAGCATCATCACACAACACTGCCCCCCAGTACCATAACCTCCCAGCACCATCACACAACACAGTCCCCCAGCACCATAACCTCGCAGAACCATCACACAACTCTTTCCCCAGCACCATAACCTCCCAGCACCATCACACAACACTGCCCCCAGCACCATAACCTCCCAGCACCATCACACAACTCTTTCCGAAGCACCATAACCTCCCAGCACCATCACACAACACTGCCCCCAGCACCATAACCTCCCAGCACCATCACACAACACTGCCCCCAGCACCATAACCTCCCAGCACCATCACACAACACTGCCCCCAGCACCATAACCTCCCAGCACCATCACACAACTCTTTCCGAAGCACCATAACCTCCCAGCACCATCACACAACTCTTTCCGAAGCACCATAACCTCCCAGCACCATCACACAACACTGCCCCCCAGCACCATAACCTCCCAGCATCATCACACAACACTGCCCCCAGCACCATAACCTCCCAGCACCATCACACAACACTGCCCCCCAGCACCACAACCTCTCAGCACCATCATCACAACACAGTCCCCCAGCACTATAACCTCCCAGCACCATAACCTCCCAGCATCATCACACAACACAGTCCCCCAGCACCATAACCTCCCAGCATCATCACACTACACTGCCCCCGGCACCATAACCTCCCAGCACCATCACACAACACTGCCCCCGGCACCATAACCTCCCAGCACCATCACACAACACTGCCCCCAGCACCATAACCTCCCAGCACCATCACACAACACTGTCCCCCAGCACCATAACCTCCCAGCACCATAACCTCCCAGCACCATCACACAACACAGTCCCCAGCACCATAACCTCCCAGCACCATCACACTGTCCCTTGCACCATAAAGTGTTAGAGACGTGTATCTGAGGAGCCGTGTGGTGTGAGCTAATAAGTGTCAGCTGGGACAAAGACAGGCCCCCTGAGTAGTAGGTCCTGTTTCCTGCCGGGGAGACACAACTACTTTGATAAATGGGGAGAGGGGGCGGTCCTAGACACAGGGGGGGGGTGATAACAGAGGTCCTACACACAGGGGGGAGTGATAAGAGAGGTCCTACACAAAGGGGGAGTGATAAGAGAGGTCCTACACACAGGGGGAGTGATAAGAGAGGTCCTACACACAGGGGGAGTGATAAGAGAGGTCCTACACAAAGGGGGAGTGATAAGAGAGGTCCTACACAAAGGGGGAGTGATAAAAGGAGTCCTACACACAGGGGGAGTGATGAGAGAGGTCCTACACACAGGGGGGAGTGATAAGAGAGGTCCTACACAAAGGGGGAGTGATAAAAGGAGTCCTACACACAGGGGGAGTGATAAGAGAGGTCCTACACAAAGGGGGAGTGATAAAAGGGGTCCTACACACAGGGGGGGTGATAAGAGAGGTCCTACACACAGAGGAGGCAACACAAAGGGATAACACATAACTGAGGTACCAAACGAGGGGGCCAGAGGTATAAACACACACACACACACAGTCACAACACCTGATGAAGCAGAACGTGCCACACCTGCAATACACTGACTGATATCTCATAAGTAAACAACGTCTCTTAACGACGACTCTTAAGGAAACAACAATTCATAACCACGTCTCTTAAGTAAACAACGTCTCTTAACGACGACTCTTAAGGAAACAACAATTCATAACCACGTCTCTTAAGTAAACAACGTCTCTTAACGACGACTCTTAAGGAAACAACAATTCATAACCACGTCTCTTAAGTAAACAACGTCTCTTAAGTAAACGGCGACAAGGATTAACACGTCAATATACACCATAAATATCATTGAACTATTGCACCAATGACTTTAATAATCGTGATTTTAATTTAGGAAAGGTCTCTCTCTCTCTCTCTCTCTCTCTCTCATAATAAGAATCATAAACTTTCACGTCATATCACTTTCCTGACGGCAACTTTTACCCACAAACTGAATCAACCACTTTATTCCTTCCTTCCATCTTTATTATTCTCTCTCTCTCTATTCCTATCTTTATTATCCCCTCTCTCTCTCTCTCTCTACTATTAATATTATCCCTTTTCGCATCTTTATTATCCCGTCTCCTTTATTTCCCTTCCTTCCATTTTTATTATTGTTCCTTTCCTTCCTTCCATCTTCGTTATACCCCCCTCCCTCCCTCTCTCTCTCTCTCTCTCTCCTATCTTTATTTACCTCTTTCCTTCCCTTCTTCTCTCCTTCCAATCTTTATTCTGCCCTCTCCTTGCCTCCTTCCGCATTCCTCCCTCCTTCTCCCCTTCCAATCTTTATTCTTCCCCCTCCTTGCCTCCTTCCCTTTTCCTCCCTCCCTCCCCCTTTCTCTCCTCTGCCTGCCTCCCTCCTCCCTCTCTCCCTCCCTCCTTCCTTGACTTCCTTCATCGTCAACTTTAACTCCCTCTGTGTTCATTCATCCCTTTCATCCACTAATTCATTCCAATTCCCTTTTTTCATTCCTCAGGTTTATTCATTCTTCTTTCTATTCACGTTTATTGACATCTCAAGTTTATTACCTGTTTTATCAGATTATCTTTCCTCCCCCATCAGTTGTCTTCCTCCCCCTACTACTCTCCCTTCTCCCCTACTACTCTTCCTCTCTTATTACTCTCCCCAGGACCTTCTCCCCTCCCCTACCAGCCTCTAGTGTTACCCCTATACCTCTCTCTCCTTCCCCTACCAATATATCCCCTCCCCTACCAGTCTCCCCTCACCTCCCCTACCAGTCTTCCCTCACCTCCCCTACCAGTCTTCCCTTAGTCCTTCCCCCAACCACTCCCCTTCCTCCTCTCCCCCACCTTATCTTCCCCTACCAATTCTTCTCTTAGTACCAGATTCATCACGCTAACGTGGGTGAATGTGGTAGAAATTGGTGGTGGTAATAGTGGTAGTGGTGGTAATTGTGGTAGTGGTGGTAATTGTGGTAGTGGTGGTAATTGTGGTAGTGGTGGTAATGGTGGTAGTGGTGGTAATGGTGGTAATGGTATGAGTTATGAGAGGGCCGCTATTAACTGCAATATCATCATTATCATCAATATTTTAATATATCTCTACGAATAAATATAAAATTGAGTAATAAAAATATAACTGATCAATAGTAATATTTTTAAATTATAAGATTCATCAATAATAATAATATAATCATTGTGTACATTACCATGGCCACACACACACACACACACACACACACAGAGCGAATATATTAAAAAAAACTGATATAAACGTCCTATTTTCCTCCTTGCCTCCGCCTACACCCACCCATCCACCTATTAACCACCCATCCACCCACATCCACAATGCTACCACCCTCCCTCCTGCATCCACCCACCTGCCACCCTCATCAACCTGACATCCACCCATACCCATCGTACATAACACCCACCCACTCACCCACACCCGTCGTACATAACACCCACCCACTCACCCACAGCCACCCATCTACCCACCACCCACACCCATCGTACATAACACCCACCTACCCGCCCACAGCCAGCCATCCTCATTCTTCAAAAATTTCCATAAATTAATTGAAAACACCTGAGGTAAATAATACAGTCTCAACGCACTTTCCTCACCATCATAGGTAAATAGAGTCTCGGTGTAACTATGTCGCCATCTTGACCGATCTGTGTATGTTATCGTAGGTAAAGGCCACTACGAGACCTGGTAGACGAGGCCACTACCACTAAGAGACCTGGTAGACGAGGCCACTACCACTAAGAGAACTGGTAGACGAGGCCACTACCACTAAGAGACCTGGTAGACGAGGCCACTACCACTAAGAGAACTGGTAGACGAGGCCACTACCACTAAGAGACCTTGTAGACGAGGTCACTACCACTAAGAGAACTGGTAGACGAGGCCACTACCACTAAGAGAACTGGTAGACGAGGCCACTACCGCTAAGAGAACTGGTAGACGAGGCCACTACCACTAAGAGACCTGGTAGACGAGGCCACTACCACTAAGAGAACTGGTAGACGAGGCCACTGCCACTAAGAGACCTGGTAGACGAGGCCACTACCACTACGAGACCTGGTAGACGAGGCCACTACCACTACGAGACCTGGTAGACGAGGCCACTACCACTACGAGACCTGGTAGACGAGGCCACTACCACTAAGAGACCAGTCAACGTTGTCTTGCAGGGAATGTCTATCGTGTAACTTATCGACACAAACGTCAATGATGTCGACGAACGGACCTGTCTGATGCCTCGCCTGTCGACCAGTCACCCCCATCCCCCATGATGCTCTGACGTCACTTGTGTTAGGGTCAAGAGAGTGGTGGTGACGTCACTTGTGTTGGAGTCAATAGGATGGTGGTGACGTCACATGTGTTGGGGTCAAGAGGATGATGGTGACGTCACTTGTGTTGGGGTCAAGAGAATGAGATCATAAGAATGGAGGAAACTGCAGCGGTCCTATTGGCCCATACTGGGAAGTCCCATTTACACCCAACCCCTAATGCTCTTACAGTATATCCATTTAACCAATGTTTGAAGTTTTCCAGCGTATTTGAGTTAATGATGTTTGGTAACTTGTTCCATTCGTCCTCTACTCTATATCTAAACCAATGTTTACCTATTTCCCGCCTAAATCTAAATTCGCCTAATTTAAAACCATCGTTATGAGTTCGCTCCTGGTTGGATAGTTTGAGTATATTTTTCATATCACCTTTTTTTTAAGCCCTGACTTCCATTTATACACATCTATCATGTCGCCCCTCACTCTACGTCTCTCGAGGGAGTGCAAATTAAGATGCTTTAACCTGTCTCTATACTCAAGGTTCCTAATGCCCGGGATTAGTCTTGTCATTCTCCTCAGAATTCTATCCAAGGATTCTATATCCATTCTGTAATACGGTGACCAGAACTGAACTGCGTAATCCAAGTGAGGTCTCACAAGCGCAAGATACAGTTTTAGGATGACCTTGCTAGTCTTGTAACTAACACTCCTGTGTATGAACCCAAGTACTTTGTTAGCCTTGTTTAGAGCAGATACACATTGTTTACTTGGCTTAAGATTCCTACTTATCATTACTCCTAAATCTCTCTCACAGTCGTTGTTCAGCTGGTATCTGGTTTCTCTGTTTACATCTTCTAGACTAGGTACTTTATATTTAAAATGGTGGTGACGTCACTTGTGTTGGGGTCAAGAGAATGATGGTGACGTCACATATTGAGGTCAAGAGAATGATGGTGACGTCACATATTGAGGCCAAGAGAATGATGGTGACGTCACATATTGAGATCAAGAGAATGATGGTGACGTCACATATTGAGGTCAAGAGAATGATGGTGACGTCACTTGTGTTGGGGTCAAGAGAATGATGGTGACGTCACATATTGAGAGTCAAGAGAATGATGGTGACGTCACTTGTGTTGGGGTCAAGAGAATGATGGTGACGTCACATATTGAGGGTCAAGAGAATGATAGTGACGTCACATATTGAGGGTCAAGAGAATGGTGGTGACGTCACTTGTGTTGGGGTCAAGAGAATGATGGTGACGTCACATATTGAGGGTCAAGAGAATGATAGTGACGTCACATATTGAGGGTCAAGAGAATGATGGTGACGTCACATATTGAGGGTCAAGAGAATGGTGGTGACGTCACTTGTGTTGGGGTCAAGAGAATGATGGTGACGTCACATATTGAGGGTCAAGAGAATGATGGTGACGTCACTTGTGTTGGGGGACGAGGATGGCGGCGACGTCACGAGGATGGATGATGACGTCAGAACATAAGAATGAAGGACACCTCATTAAGCCTACTGGCCCATGCTAAACAACAACTCCTGTTCACACCCAAACATTATCACTCATAGTATCTACCAAACCTTCTTTTCTTTTAAACTTCCCAACCAGTTCGAGTTAATGATGGCGTTTGGTAACTTGTTCCACTAATCCACAACTCTATTTCTGCATCACTCATTACTAATTTCTTCCTAAATATAAAAATATTTCTCTAATTCAAAACCATTGTCATATCTTTGCTCCTGATTGATATGGTTTACCTAGCTTATATTACCTTCAATTAACCCCATCTTCCATTTATACGTTTCTGTGTCTAAAGAAAATGCAAAATCAATTCTCATAATCTCGTCTCAATACACAAGGTTCCTAATGCCCGGGATTAACTTTTTTCATCCTCATCTGAATTCTTTCTAGGGAATCGATATCCATTCTATAGCACAGTGACCAAAAACTGAACCGCGTAATTCAAGTTAGGTCTCACATAAAGCGAATCTAAGATAACATAGCTTCTGTTACTAGCGCTACTAGCTAATGAATCCTAGTACATTGTTAAGCTTTATTCCAAACATAACTGCATTGCTGTCTTGAGAATTAGTTTCGTACTTATCATCAGCCCCTAAGTCTTTCTCACAATCGGATTTTCTTTGCACCTATTGTATGTAGTTCCACTGATAGCTAGTTCCCTATTTCCATTTCCTGTAACCTTACAATTATACAGCCAAGCATTATACCACATCAGCCATTATACCACATTAAAACTTTATTTAAGTCTTCCTGTAATCATTCCGAGTCTTCATAGGAGCTAATTATATGCCATATTTTGTTTGTGTCGTCAGAATTTTACTTGTGTGCTGTAAGTCACGATTTTAAGAAGACCAATGGTTGAATGTTAGTCTGTTGGGCGTTTGTGATTATATCGTATTATTCTTTAGCTGAGTATAACTAGTGATTTAATATGAAAATTAAAGATTACCTGTAGATTAGACACCCCAGCTTATTATACCTGATGATTACATACGCAAACTTTACTGGGGGTTAGGTTAGGTTATGATGGGAAAAACTTCATAGAAAAATCACCGGAATTAGTCACTTTTTTAATAAGCAAAAGTTGTTATTGTTGATGATTAAAACGAATATTCCAGTGGACAAACCTGTACATATCACGCCATTACATTTATATTTAACAATATTGCGAACGTGTTTTAAATAGCTTAAATATGGTAAAGTAATTAAACTAAAATCTCTGAGTAATTTATAATAATAACAATAATAATAATATGCCTCAGTCCCCGTGTTCAGATCTGGACTACAATTGACGTCATTACCAGATTAGTGGCAAACATGTAGTCTGTGTGAGGGTACTGGGTGAGGGTGCTGTGTGAGGGTACTGTGTGAAGGTACTGGGTGAGGGTACTGTGTGAGGGTACTGGGTGAGGGTACTGTGTGAGGGTACTGGGTTAATAATTATTAGAGTACTGTATTGTCTTAATTATATTCAGTTTTTAATGCTGATGTGTGATAACCTCTCGGTCCTCACCCTGAGTCTACTACTGTACTATTACTACTACTACTGTTATTACTACGGCTAGCAATAATAATAATAATAATAATAATAATAATAATAATAATAATAAAATAATAATAATAATAATAAATAATAATAAATAATAATAATAATGATAATAATAAAATAATTATAAAAATAATAAATAATAATAATAAATAATAAAAATAATAAATAACAATAATAAAAATAATAAATAATAATAATAAATAATAATAAAAATAATAAATAATGATAATGATAATAATAATAATAATAATAATAATAATAATAATAATAACAACAACAACAATAATAATAATAATAAACAGTTGTTCACGAGGCGGTACAATACTTGACACATCAGTAGGTGGCTGCACAGTACCTACTCATCCGTCAACAAAGCTTTTACTCCGCTGATTTACTGCTGGATAACATGAACTAATTATTAAACGATGCCAAATATTAACAAAAAAAATCCTCATTACTGTCCGGTATATATTTACAAGTTTTATTGACGATCCATAACCCCCCCCCCCCCCACACACACACGCTAAGAGTTGTAAAGAGTTGGTATTACTGTACACACACGCTAAGAGTTGGTATTACGTAAATATTATTCAAACCGTGTATACACTACTTTTTTCCACTCTATACTTACGACTGAACACAACTCACCTTATATTTCCGTCGTGATACACTATTGTACCACGCCTGTACCACACTACTCCACTTGCACACACATCGCTCACTCACTGAAAAACACTCCGATGCTTCTCTACCATAAGGCTAGTGGTTAATAAGAACGTGAAACTTGGGATCACTCACTAGACAATAAAATATACCACAACAAAACTACCAGTGAGTGTTTACACCAGGGGCCACACCTGACATCAGAGGCGCTGAGGTCGCTTGTGTTATAAGAGGACGCCAGGTGGAGTCTCTTTAACCTTTAAGTTCTTTGATAATTCTACTTTTATTACTATTACTATTACCACTACTTCTATTACTACTACTACTACGAATAATAATAATAATAATAATAATAATAATAATAATAATAATAAGCGTACAGAGACTAGAGGGAAATAATGCCGACCAGATATGTCAGCATCGGCTCCCTCTCACGGGCGGCAGAAGCGTTCGTGCGTAGTATGTTGTTGGGACTACCTGGTATTAATGAATGAGTGCTTGTGTTGACGATTGCGAGTGTTTGTGCTGGCGTTGCTGAATGCTTGTGTTGGCATTGACTGCTTACCTAACACACCTCCCCTCCCTCCTCACTCCTCCCCCTCACAACACCACTCCTCCCCCTCACAACACCACCCCATCCCCCCACTAAACCAGCCCTTCCCCCTCACCCCCCCTCCCTTAAGTGGTTGTTCCCTCATCACCTGATTGGCTCGTTAGATAAGATGGTTGTCTCCCTGACGAACCATAGCGTGTGAGGGAGACTCTCCAAAACTCTGTGGTTCTTTCAGTGATTGTGTGGTAAAGTGTGAATGTGTGGGTGTGTGGTAGGGTGTGATTACGTGTGATTGTGTGTGGGTGTGTGGTAGGGTGTGGTAGAGTGTGATTGTGTGGTAGTGTGATTGTGTGTGGGTGTGTGGTAGGATGTGACAGTGTGGTAGGATGTGACAGTGTGGTAGAGTGTGATTGTGCGGTAGAGTGCGATTGTGTGGTAGAGTGGTAGAGTGTGGTAGGGTGGTAGAGTGTGGTAGAGTGGGATTGTGTGGTAGAGTGTGGTAGGGTGTAATTGTGTGGTAGAGTGTGACTGTATGGTAGGGTGTGAATGTGTGTGGTAGGGTGTGATTGTGTGTAGTAGGGTGTGATTGTGTGTGGTATGGTGATTGTGTGTGGGTGTGTGGTAGAGTGTGATTGTGTGTGATAGGGTGTGATTGTGTGTGATCGGGTGTGATTTTGTGGTAGGGTGTGATTGTGTGTGGTATGGTGTGATTGTGTGTGGGTGTGTGGTAGAGTGTGATTGTGTGTGATAGGGTGTGATTGTGTGGTAGAGTGTGATTGTGTGTGATAGGGTGTGATTGTGTGTGATTGTGCGGTAGAGTGTGATTGTGTGTTATAGGGTGTGATTGTGTGTGATAGGGTGTGATTGTGGCACAGTGTGATTGTGTGGCACAGTGTGATTGTGTGGTAGAGTGTGATTGTGTGGTAGGGTGTGATTGTGTGGTAGGGTGTGGTAGAGTGCGATTGTGTGGTAGAGTGTGGTAGGGTGTGATTGTGTGGTAGAGTGTGGTAGGGTGTGATTGTGTGGTAGAGTGTGGTAGGGTGTGATTGGGTGGGCTATTGATTGTGTGGTACATCTTAAGTAGGTGTCCTGTTACGAAAGACAGACAGTCAGACAGACAGACTGAGGCCTGTATCCCTAAGGCACCCGTCTTGTACAGGCAGGTAACCGTCTCGACAGGTAATTGCCTCGTTAGGGTAGTTTACGTTATCAGATGGTGTGTTACAATGGGTGTTTGATGGTCGTTAGTGGTTGATATGACCAACTGATAACGAGCAATTATCTTGGCCTTGAAATACCTGTCCAAAATGTCCCACAAGAAATTACCTGTCTAAATTTCCTATAACAAATTACCTGTCTAAAATAACCCATATTAAATCTAAACTAAGAAAGAAATTGTCAAAAATGTCCACTATTTTTTTTTTAATATCTCAAAGAAAACCACCAAATGTTTTAAATGTAAATTATTAAATTATCTCAAGTAATCACAAACACCCAAATGAGTCTTGAGAAAATAATTGTCTTTAAGTCAAAAAATATCACCAAGACAATCCTTAAAATGTCGACAAAGAAAAAAACAACCATGAAATGTCATTAATAAAATCCTTTTAAACTTAGCAAATATTATATCGTCACCAAGCAAATCATACGTCACTAAATGATACGTCACTTAGAATATCATACGTCACTTAGAATATCATACGTCACTTAGAATATCATACGTTAATAAGAATATCACACATCACTAAGAATATCATACGTCACTTAGAATATCCTACGTCACTTAGAATATCTTACGTCACTTAGAATATCACACGTCACTACATCATACGTCACTAAGAAAATCGTTCACTGTCCTCTTGGAGAAAACTCATTCACAAAGTCACTTATAAAATTCGGGTTAAAACCTTCTATATCACTATTTCATCCGGTTGTCACTTTACACCTCACCAAAGTCATTACACACAAATGAAACTTTTAATTCTTCGTTCACAATATATTTCTGTTTCCTTATAATTATCTTTTCTTTTTTCGTAATTCGTTTAATTTCATGTTTTAGTTTTTCGTTTAATTTTCGTATTTCTGTCTGTTCATTTTTTCCCAGGACGCTGAGGGAGGGGAAGACACCACGTCGATACAATATTGGGAATAAAACAATAACACACCACGAGGGGGTGGTTGTGGGGCATGATGGGGAGGCATATAGTATATAGGTTTAGGTGCCCTGGCTGCCTTGCCTACCTTGGTGGCGTCGCGGGTGGGGGGCGGTGGTGGAGCTGGTGGTGGTGGTTGTGGTGGTAGAGATGATGATGGTGGTGGAGGTGGTGGTGGTGGAGAGGTAGGGGAGGAGGAGGAGGGTTGGGCCGTCCATGCCTAAGCGTCGTTCCAGCCTCCACCCACCACACTGGTCGGCCACCAGCTGCCGCAGTCCACACACAGCATCGCGCAATCAATAACACCTCCACGATGCCACACACCGCTACTCTGACACCTGCCCCTCTGCCCCTACCCAAACACCCACCCTACCCCAGGGCACCCATGTGGAGCTCCCTAGTTCCCACTCTACCCTGGGGTATCCGGTCCGGGTCATGGGGTACCGGTAAGAAGCATAACACAGTAATAGTAACACAGCGCGCCGTCGCAGCCTCCGTCGCCAGGGGACCTCCCACCACCCCTCCCCCCACCCCCCCCCCCCCCCCTCCTCCTTCAGACACTACCAACTTTTAGGAAAGTGTAGAATGTAATGAAAGCAGTAAGAGGCGCCCGTACTACACTCTCCCCCGTGACTCTTGTCTCCTGACACCTCCCGTGACTGTTGCCTCGTGACACCTCCAGTGACTGTTGCCTCGTGACACCTCTCGTGACTGTTGCCTCGTGACACCTGCCGTGACTCTTGCCTCGTGACACCTCTCGTGACTCTCGCCTCGTGACACCTGCCGTGACACCTCACGTGACTCTCGCCTCGTGACACCTGCAGTGACAATTTCGTCGTGGAAAATGGCGTTACATGAGCTGTGACACTTGATCGTGACCAAAACTGGACCATCTCGCATCCACAGGTGCTACCTATACCTCCCCACGCTCTCATATAAGGGGAAGGTGATTAACAGGTACCTTCACGCTCAACAGGTACTGCAAGTACCGTAGTTACCTGGTGTTACTAGGGTGAAGTGGTACCATAGTAACTGTGGTACTGTTAGAAGAGGGTTACCAAAGAGCCGTTTACTGAAGCCTTTTATTACAGTTGGCATCTGAGACACACACTACAGACTAAAATGATCATTATTAATTAACTAACATACGATATATATGCCAGGATATATCGACCTAAAAGAAAGTTATACAACCCACATAACAAACAGTAAATATCCTCATAAACGTATCAAGAAAATATATCCTTGTAAAAATTATCAAGGCACAAAGTTATAAAAGTATCACAAGAATAAATATCCTTGTAAAACAATGGAATCCACTCATGAGATCTTAAGTTGGCGACCCTGGATGTGGAAGATGGTCAGGGATGATGACTCTAAATATTTGGTAGTTGTAGGTGGAGAAAATGGGGAGTGAGAGGGCATAGACTAAAGAAAACGTGATTAGGAGAGGATAGGGAGTAAAGAAAACGTGATTAGGAGAGGATAGGGAGTAAAGAAAACGTGATTAGGAGAGGATAGGGAGTAAAGAAAACGGGCGACGTGGAGAATAGAAAACAAATAAAGAATATGTAAGAGTAAACACAGAAGAAAACAAGATATTAAGCGAGAAGACAATAAATATAGGTATGGAAGACAAAATAAAATGCGTACGGGAAGCAAAGAAAAATGTGTAATGAGGAAGACAGCAAAAACAAACAGACTAACAGATGAAAGTTACTGTTGAAACCACGTAAGTAACAGTAAAGAGAGATGGGTGACATATAAAACAACAGACAAGTGACATAAACAAGACAACAAACAGGTTACATAAACAAGTAAACAGACACATGAAACAGGCAGAAGAAGAGAATTAATTAAAGGAACAAACACACAGACAAACACAAACACAGACAGGCGACATAAACTGAAGGAGACACAGTAACAATAAAACGACACGCAAACACAAGGAAACATAAAAACAGGACATAAACAAGGGTACAAACAGTATATTGACAACAGAACATAACAGGTAAATAAACAGCATACGTGACACCATACTTATACGTGACATAACAGGTGTATAAACAGAATTATTGACAAACATATATGACAGGTATAATTAATTGCTCACACAGGTAAGAGAACAACCAATTAATAGGAGGAGGAAGAAGAGGAGAAGATAGAGGAGAAGAAGTAGGAGGAAGAAGAGGAGGAAGAGTGGTAGGAGGAGGAGGAGGAAGAGGAGGCGAAAAACACGATTGACCTAATTTATCATACAGGTAACCCGGTCAATTATTGTGAACACTGAGGTCATCCAGGCAGCAAAGACCAAGGTGGTGAGTTGTGTGTCGACAGTTGCAGTGAACTGTGTAGGAGAGTAACAAAGAGATTGATACTTTATGGTGGATATAGTATTAAGTGATGGTGACTGTGAATGATTACCTTTTCTTCTTTTTATTTTTTACAGATTAATGAAACAGTGGAGAGGTAAGTTGATTGTTTACAAGGGTGAGTAAATTTAAATTGTGGTTTTCAGAGGCAATAAGATAAGAGAGGAGAAGTGAAAATTGCTGTTTATGTTGCAGTAAAGTAAGGTTACGGGAGCAGTGGTTGTGTTGGAGACAGAGAGAACGTTTGTGTAACAAACGGTTGAAATTCAGAGGTAATGTTGAGTACTGAAGAGCTGAATGGAAGTTATGGGATCATAGAGGTTTTGGAAGACTTTGTTGACTTGGGGCCTCTGGTGATGGGCCAGAGGAAGGAGGTGAGGCTCTCAGGGGTCCTGGATTGGCTCGAGAGTGTACCAGACGCCAGTTCCTTCGTTGTAGACACGACCAGTCTCTGGGTCGAAGCTCAAGCCAGACAGCGCAGGAGGCTCCACCGACTTAGTCACAGCGCTCACCACTTTAGACTCTGTGGCTTGTGTATCTTCACCCGCTGCTGCTGGGGTCTTAGTGTTGACAGCTGCGGCGTCTGTCCCCAGCCCAGAGCGGTGACCAAAACCTGTTGTTGGGAAGATGACGCGAGGTGCTGGGGCGCTCTGGGTGACGGCGGGAACCCGTTGTGATACTCTTCTACCGCCAGAGCTACTGATGGGAGAAGAGGGAACGGCGCTCTGGGGGTAGAAGCTCTGCCCGACAATCTCTGGGGGGAGGTAAGGGTTGAAGCCCAGCAGTTCAGGGAAAGCTGAGAGACTCTCTCCCTCTTTGCTGAGGTCGGGGGCGGCGCTCCCACTGTTCCTCTTGTACTCGAAGGTCTGCTTCTTGTTGTAGTACTGATAATTCTTCTTCCCCAGTCCTGAGTCCTTATCTACTCCTACTTTATTTTGGACCTTCTTGGGGGTCTTCTTCTTGGGCCTGTAGTCGTCACTAGACTCGTACACCTTGCTGGGCCCGGTAGTGCCTTCCCTCTTAGCCAGCTGGGACACGGTGCGGCTGGAGGCGGCGACGGTGGGGGGTTCAGAGGCAGGAGATGCAGCGACTGGGTGGGCGTACTCTGGTACCGGCTGGCTGTGGTAACCCCCGTGGTCCTACCAGCACACAGACACACACACCAGCGTTAACATATTATAGCTAAATTATTTCAGCCATGCAACAGAGAGAGAGAGAGAGAGAGAGAGAGAGAGAGAGAGAGAGAGAGAGAGAGAGAGAGAGAGAGAGAGACTTTAAACTCGGGTGTGACTGTGCCTCGCTAAGTAATAACTAAACTATCCTCTATCACAACACAACATGGTGAGGTAGTGTGTCGTGCAAGATGCTTCACCTGTGCCCGGCCTTGAGGTATGGAGAGCTTTAAAATGGTCTTGGGAATGTCACTTATAACCCAGCTAAAACTGTCACTGGCACCGTCTAAAGTGTGAGATCTTACTACGTCAACCATCCTTGTGAAATACCTCCCTCATTACTACCAACGACCCCCTCATTACTACCAACGACCCCCTCATTACTACTATGGATTCCCTCATTACTACCATGGACCCCCTCATTATTACCAACAACCCCCTCATTACTACCAACGACCCCCTCATTACTACCATGGACCCCCTCATTACTACCAACGACCCCCTCATTACTACCATGGACCCCCTCATTACTACCATGGACCCCCTCATTACTACCATGGACCCCCTCATTATTACCAACGACCCCCTCATTACTACCAACGACCCCCTCATTACTACCAACGACCCCCTCATTACTACCAACGACCCCCTCATTACTCCCAACAACCCCCTTCATTTCCACAACGTACATCCTGGGATTAAAAATAAACCAAACAGCAGTAGATGATAAGGTACAATAAGGCCTAAGTAGAAGAGATGAAGGTGGGTGTGGTTACAGAAGCCCATACTAGAGTAAAAAAAAAAAAAGGACAAATAATTCCAGCCAGGGAAGCTACACGTGCCTTGATTTTAAAATATGTTCACTACAAGACCAACCAACCTCCTGTCTCTTGTCAATAGCCTTCTCACTCCTCCCTCCTCTTCCTTTTTTATAATTTATTTTTTTTCTCATTAATATTACTGTAATTTCTCACTACTAAAGCGTCTTGCCCATTGAGAATAAATTAGTAGTAATATATTTACTCTTCACGATATATTAACGTGATATTCTGATGACAATTTTTTTTCATTATTTTGGGGTGAGTAAATCTGAATTATTCTTTATTAGTGAATCACATTTCAGTATCACGAGTAAAAAAGGTAATTAAGTGTTGGTCATAGGAAGAGTGTACGTATTATACTAACGTCATGTCCGTAGCTGTCGTGTCCGTGGTCGTCGTGTCCGTAATCGCCGTGTCCGTGATCGTCGTGTCCGTAGCCGTCCTGAAACGTGAGACGGTATATAAGCAAGGGAGGAAGCGGGCCGGACCAACCATAGCAGCCGGATACTCACGTGAGAAACATTCCTCGACGCTAAGAATATAAACACGTACAGTACCTTTAACTAATTAACTAGAGATAATGAACACAAATAACATACATAACACCATCAATTTTTTTACTAACTTCTGCTAAAGACACGTTAAACTAGACACATTATTAAGTGAAACAATCCTTTCCTAAAATTTAGACTTTTAGTTTGTTTTTGTCCTTTATCAAGTGAACGTATCTAAAGTAATGTGTCTGTATAATTTCAATGTTATTCTTACATCTTCAGGCACACTACTGTAGGATATTGTAGCTCCTAGCACATATGAGCGTCACTGCTGGCATAACTCTGATGAACATTCGTCTGGCGTAGCACATATTATATGGTAGAAGAGATCGCCAGGTGTTTATGAGTGCCTGTGCCGGTAAAGGTGATTTTTTTATTTATTCCACGCGTTTACGGGAAGACTAACAAATCAACGTGTGTATCTCTGGAGTGTTAAGGCCAGGCACAGCTCCTTGTATGTGTGACCTTTGGCTGGAGGACACACGGGAGAGCTGGCCTTTGTTGTACACCGTGGCGCTATAATGTAAGGCCCACCAGGTGTAGTGTGAGGAGCCACCAGGTGTAATGTAAGGGGCCACCAGATGTAATGTGAGGGGCCATCTGACACACCTACCATGGTCCATCTTCTCCCTTGTACGTGTCCGTGTCAACAAATCATGACCCAAAAATTCAAAATATGGACAACCTCCAAAAAACATGAATGTCTTCAGTATTCCTCAAGTTTTGTCGTAAAAACTCCCCCTTAAAGTCGACTAAAAACTTCTAGTACAATGAGTTCAAGTGAAAGCTATTAACTAACTTTTATAACAATTACAACTACTATTATTCTACGTACGTGCAGCTACACAACCAAGCTAAGTTGAGGAGCAATACTCACGTCGTGGTGGTCGTCGCCGTGTCCGTACCCTCCGTGGTCGTCGCCGTGGTGATCGTCGTCGTGGTGGTCGTCCTGTAGAAAGATTAAGCAATCAGAACTACCATGACCTTAACATCCCTCATAAGGTTCAAATCACCACTTTTAAACATCTACACTACAACCCTGATCCTCTAAAATCTTCTGACATTATTATTCTCGTAGATGGAGACACGAGAATGCACCTACTGGTTGATATAAAGTTCAATCACAAGGTAGAACGTTTAATATGACATTACACTGAGACTCTGCTTTAACTAGATACGTTCAATAAACACAAGTTAGGAGAGAATCCTGACCTACGAATCTCAGTGAATCTCGACTCAAGACTACCAATGGTTTTATGATAAAGACTCAACCTTAACTGAATAGACAAGAACACATCTGGTAACGGTAGAGTCTCGGGATAATTATGCAGCCATTTTTATGTAGTAATTAATGCGAGAAAGTTACGTACAACCTGATATCTCCCCAAAAGCGTGTAAAAATTTATCGTAGGGAAATTTGGGGAACTGTCTGGTACTCACATGGTACTTAGGGGCGTGGTTGTAGTCCCAGTAGTGTTCTCCGTGGCCACCCTTGGCGTCTTCCCACCTCGCCTGCCGGACACACACACACATTCAGTATAATTAAAACACAAAAACATCAATAATAATGATAATAGTAGTAATAATAATAATAATAATAATAATAATAATAATAATAATAATAATAATAATAATAATAATGCAGTAATAAATATAATAATAATAATAATAATAATAATAATAATAATAATAACAGTGATATTTTGCCCTGATTAATGATAAATAAATGGAATCACCAGTACATTAGGCACCCCCAGCATAGTTCACCTGATGACTAACACCCTAACGCTACCAGCAGGTGGGGAGGGGGAGGAGGGGTAATTACTATAGGTTAGGTTAGGTTAGGTTAGGGTCTTTGATTATCAGGTGATATATACTTGGGTGCCTAATCTTCAGGTGATCCAATAAATGTTTCGGAAATCAACAGAAACGGAGGTAAAGACATGAACTGTTCCCCAAATGTACTGTACGAGCTAGTGAAGTAACATGAGGGGAGTAACCTTAGTCTTGAAGTTGTGGTGTGGTCCAGCCTTTTCGTACCGCTCGATGTTGTGGTAACCGTTGCCTCGCTTGTACCCGAACTCATACTCCTTCTTGGAGGGCTGGTGAGCGTACCTACCGTTATAAATGGAGAGAAGGGGAACGGTTACTAATTGTTTTCAAATATTCTAACACAGAAAATAGAATATTGAATTAATTACGAGGTTTTTGGGGAAAGGAGATTCAGATGGAAGTGCAAATTATTTATGACGATTCAAAACTAATTTGAACAATGGAAGTCATGTACATATGTTAATGCAGTCACATGCTGTACACATAGTTGTATATAGTACTCACATGAAGTACTTGCCGTCGTCGTGTCCTCCGTGTCCGTATGTGGCGGCAGCAGCTAGGTCAGTGGAGGCCGCTACACCCACCGTCTCCGCTCCTACACACAAACACTCCTTCACTTACTTGTACACAAAGATGAACTTAACAAGTCATAATCAACGTGGAAATATGATTAATTATTAAACTGGTGAAAACTAATTGATTATTAATTACTTAAATATAATTAGTTATAAAAGTAATGTGATTTTTTTTAAATATTATAAACTGTTTATCAAATTGATGACAATGTTAGAAGAATGGACTTAAAAGACTTGACTACCGTATCACCTTAACTACAATTGTTATCTTTCTTAACTATCAATAACTAATTACATTTTTATTTACCTTAACTATAAACAAAGAGACTAAGATCACCAGAACAGGACATGGTTATAATTACAACAAATAACACCTCCACAACACCAGGATAGAGTCGAAAATTCAGCATCTAATCCAAAGCTGTAACTTACTTTGTCGAGGGTAGGAATTACAAGACAGCCTTTAAGCGCGAGATCTTTGATGTCAAGGATGTGTCTTAATGTTTCAGACATGTGGAGAGTATGAATGAGAAATGTAAACACTGAGACACATTAGAATATTGATCAGGAGGAGGAAGAACGCTAGCGGGGTGTTTCTGGAGTAGGTGGAGGAGGAGGACATTTCTGCAGCAATTGGAAACAGGTGTCAATAGTGGACGTTGAAAGAGAACTCGGGTTGTATGGAGACTGAGTGAAATACAGAAGAGGTTTTGTCCAGCGTCACACATACAGAGGTTTTGTCTCAACAGTGCAGAGTCTTCACAAGTGGATAATGAATATGAAGAACATCAAAGTATGACGATCGTACTCATGATCGTTCGTTTACTTTTGTTTTGTAATTATCAAATCGTTTCTGTGCTTCATCTTGACGTGTCTGAACTTGTAACAGAGTGAAACCATCGAGACAGAAAACAGTAACATATGATTTAATTACACCCCACAACACACCCCACAGCTCCTCCTGCCCCACAACACACAGACCAGTTCACACACCCCACAGCTCCACCTGCCCCACAGCAACACAGACCAGTGAATGGTAGTGTCACTTCAATTACTGTGAGGTTCGGGAGGCTGTGTTGTTGGTCTTACCTAGCTGGTCCGCAGGCGTCTGCTGCTGTTGCTGCGCCCACACCACCGGCGGGAGGCAGCTGCACACACAAACCGCTACCGCCATTGTCACCGCCAGACTCTGTAGGAACCATCACGGGTTATTATGGTGATAAAGAATACTCGGGGAAGGCGAGGATCACCTTCTCAAAGGTTAGTGAGTTAAATATTCCTCTTAACCGGACATGTAAAAATACATCTAACTGTCTCACTTAAATGACTACACATGGAATATACCTTATGACGCACGAGGAGGAATAACGCCTTAAATACAAAATGTGTAGCACCTGAGGGAGGCCAGAGGTGTTGCCGGTAACGGAGTCTTCCCCACCACGCGAGGGAGACTTTATACCACCCGACACACTCACCAGGTCAAGGTCGTCCCCACACCTGCTTACAGCCCTAGTTTTATAAAGAAATTTTCATACTACAATAGAACTTTCTCTCTCTTGTTAAAGAACTCTTTCTCGTGTCAGAGAAATCCCCTCCCGCTCTTTGCCATACAACTCCCTCCTCCTCTCTTGTTATAGAGCTCCCCCACTTTCTTGTCAGAGCTCCATCTCTCTTGTCATAGAGCTCTCCCTCTCTCTCTTGTCATAGAGACCCCCTCTCTTTTCATAGAGCTCCCCCTCTCTCGTCATAGAGCTCCCCCACTCTTGTCACAGAGCTTCCCTCTCTCGTCATAGAGCTCCCCTACTCTTGTCACAGAGCTCCCCTACTCTTGTCACAGAGCTCCCACACTCTCTTGTCATAGAGCTCCCCCTCTCACTTAATCATCTCTGTCGTTACTCACCATCCTCCTGCGTTCGACCATCCCTGCTGTTGCTACGACTGGCTGTGATGCTGAATAGCCCTTGAGCACTCGTATATATACCATCCATCGGCCACGCCCCCCCCCCCTCCCCTTTCCCTCCTCCCCCACCAAAAACTCGTAAACACCCCCAATGTGTGACGGTCACCCATTTCCCAGGCGGTCAAAGAGCACACCTCTACATCACGCCCACAACTTTTTGGAACTTCTAAACTTGAAACTAAAAAACGCCCCACCCCAGTCTCACTCCAACCCCCCCCCCCCATCCCCCGTCACGCCCTCCAGCCACTCCGTCACCCCCGCCAGCTGTACCCCTCCCCCATGCCTCGTCTCACCTCATTTACTCCTTTCTTTATGCTTTCACGACTTACTTTCTGCTTTTTTACGTTGTCTGTGTGACGTGGAGGTGGCAAGAAGACCCGCGACGAGGGGAGAGAATGGTGATAAAGAAGATGAAGAGGGGAATGAAGGAGAGGAAGAGGAGAAGAAGAGAGATGGATGAAGCGGAAACGGAAGAAGGGGAAGAGGAAAAGACAGTGTAAGAGGGAAATACATTGTAGGATAAGGAGGAAAACCCAAAGAAGGAAAAGGAAAAGAATGGGGAGGAGGAGGAAAACACATTGGAGGATAGACGAATAGACAGAGGAAGACAAAAGAAAGAAAAAGAAGGGGAAGGAAGAGTAAAAGACAGAGAGGAAAAACAGATAAAGAGAAGACAGGAGGAGGAGGAAGCGGAAGAAGAGTAATAAACAAAATGAAGAGAAAATGAAAAGAAGTGGAAAAGGTAGATAAAAAACAAAGAAGAGAAATAAAGATATGAGACACACAAAAGTTAAATGTTAATGGGGTAACTGTGTCACCTAATCCAGGGTCCTCGTTCTCAAAGGTTCGTACGTGTACTTAAGTCCACGGGCCAAGGACAGGGTCACAGATTGCCATTAGGAAAATTTACGCATCTACATAAACGAACACAATGCATAGGAAATGGCATCAATCGATTTTAAGTGGTCAGTTTATGAGTTCGTTGATTTTAGTGTGTGTGTGTGTGCACGGTTCCGAAAATCAGTGCCAAACTAACTTTATCCCCTAAACATTACAAACTGTAAGTACCAGCTCTGACGCTCAAAGTTGGCTGGACCCTCGTTTTTTTCTTCTCTTTTTTGGTCCATTGCTACTAAAATAATCTTTATACACACAGAATCGCCTGAACTTTTCCCAACGTAACCAAATTAAAATGTTCGACGCCAACACTCCAGTAACGAGCACTTAGTCTATCATGAAGTAGGTAGATTCCCCCACCTATTATCTATGAAAAAATATCCTACCTGTCGAGTGAGGCGACACCAGGCAGCGCTGTCACCAGTCCACTTCCTCCCGTTGCGAGAAATCAATTTTGCGCTGGCGAAGCTGACGACGACACACGCTCTGACTTGTAAGAATCCACAAAATAAAATCCTCTCACCCCCTCCCTCCCATCATTTTTATATGCCACCTGTTGCAGGTATCAAGACTTTCCTCCATTATCATCTTATTTTTTCTCAGAGGATTAATAAGTAATGCATTACACCGTTTACCGTTTCAGATATTCTTCAATGACAAAACTTTTATAAACAATCTGAGCACCACAAGACAATCAAATGAAAATCTATTATTTAACCAAGCCATACCCGAGATCAATAAAGGTGTCACAACCGTACATTAAACAATTTACTAATAACCCATACAGCACCTCAAGGATAACTATACAGTATATACCAGAGCTGAATTGCTGATATTCCTCACACAGTGCAAGGAGAGGCAGACACGTCGAGTGAGTGCTGGCTGACCACAGGAGTGTTCGGCCTTTAATGTTAGGTGGTGTTTACGGTATCATGGCTCAACGCCTTTGCAGATGACTAGTAGCTCAGAATAATTACAATTAAAGAGTACATTACACAAAATCAACGAAAACCGTATTTGACCTACACGAGAAAATGCACACAAACCGTATTACTTATATGAAATTAATAGAAACCCTATCACAATTGCAAAAAAATCCTATCACAAATACCCGATCACAGGTGAACAAGCGAGCCTGACAGGGCGCCACCAGGCAGTTCAGTCAATCTAGTGCAGAACCAAAGCCGTCACCAGTCATTTGTTTCATTGTGGTGGTGCTAGAAAGTGGAGTCTCCTGATGGTGATCCATTCTTTACGGAGGCAGTCAGACCAGCAAGAAGTGACCGCCAGGTTTGTGAAGGAGAGGAATGGGGGTGATGTGAATTTGAGGAAATTAGAGGGATGGGGGAAAACTTGAGTAATTTGAGGAAATAGAGGAGAGTTGGGAGGGTGAAATGTTGAAGTGAGGATGGAAGTTGAAATGAGAGAAAGGTTAGAAGTTGGGTGGAGGGAAAGAGATGGGGAAGCATGAGCTTTCCTTACTCTTTTTATTCACAGGCGACACGTTGTGCAGATTTGCAGTACCCGGCAAACGATTTTTCATGTCCATGTGCCCGGCGGATGAGCCAATGTTTTAAGAGGAAGATCCTACAACAGGTGAAGGTAATTCATCTCTACATTAAGCCACCAACCCGCCTCTAGTCAGGGGTCAAGTTGTCAGCATTTCAAAGGAACCACCAAGTGGAGAGGCTGTAATTTCAGGTAGGGGGTTATTTTGTTAACAGTTCTGGTGGAAAGGTGGCTGTGGCGTGGCTATTAAGCAATCACCGATTGAACAGCTTTCTAGTCTACGCAGCCGCCATACATAAAATAAACAGCCAGGAACCCAATAACTCACTAGACCTACGTACATTTAAAAAAAATCAATGGTCAAGTGTACATTCACACCTTTCAGAAACCAAGAAACTCGGGCCGGTTCAGCTGTCCAGTTTGGTTCAGAAACAGCTTAACTTGCAAACTAATGTACCCAGCCCATTCAAAGCACAGATCTACAGTGCCACTTACATTTAGACAATTATTTTGTGGCCCAGTGCGCATTTGCAAACTGGTGCTATAGTTTAGTTCCTATATTAAAGCATTGGACTTTGATATAGCTGCAGTCACTACAGTATTTGAAGTGTGCAACATTTTAGCTTGATTGCAGCACCCTTCATGTGCTTGCATCTATTATGTCTTTGTAGTTCAATTCTGGGTATACAGTATGTACAGATAATAGTGTAGGTCAACAGCAAATGTAACTTTTGGTAATAGTGGTAGTGAAAAATAACTTAAGTACTGTACTATTTACTATTGCTGCTATAAAATTTACCTATAATTACTCCAACTGTGATCCCTAGTTGTAGTACTTCCCAATTTTACCAAAATACATTCATAAAAGTTTTCTCTTCCCTTATAAGTTTGAAAACGAATATTTTGCATGGGCATTCCACCATGTACAGGATGTTGGATATCAATTTCTACTAGAAAATTTGGGATTCCAGTTCCGGGGAAGCTGTCTATTCACTTCCCAACTGTATAAACTTAAGTACCCCCTTCAAATGGGTTAGAAAATAACAAGCAGGTTTACTTCATTTATTCTCCTTTGTGACAGTAACAATGCAGTACAGGTAATGAGAAATTAAACAGATTTACACTCCTGAACAGCATCTTTCATAAAACCAAGTTCCTCCATTAAGTAAAAATAAGTACCAGCAACTGCTTGAAGCGGGAGACTTGAGGAATAAAGTACCTGTGAATGGGAGATTTTATTTTATTACAGTCATAAAAAATTATAACACTTCACCAGCATGAACCCTCAGTAAAATGAAGTTGACATCAAGTCTCAGCCGAAAGATGGTAAAAGCATCATGTATATTAATTCATTATCAACTACAGTAGTCAAAACCTTCACTCACCTCTGCTCAATAGGCCAGACAATCTTGCATCCAAAACAAGGTACAAAATCTGAAATAAAAGAAGACGAACATGAGCTACATGACGTATATATTATTTGTAAATCAAGAGACCCATTCCCCAATTGTGGAACTGTATATTTTCAGCCTTCCAGCTGCCATGATCTTTCAATAAAGTTAATAATTATTTATTATCATAATTTGCAACTGCAATTTAAGCACTTGCGCATCAATGTTTAACACAGTACTTCCACCAGATTCAAAGGGTACAAATCCTTCCAATCCACACTATAATCATATATTGTATACACTAACGGGACTGTCACCGTACCAAGCCAAACCTGAAAGCTTTTCCAAGAGTGGGGATGACACAGGAATGACTCCTGAAGGAAGAAAAGAAATACCCACGAAGTAGGGGATATTAGGGAAAATGGGATGCAATGTAGCATCACCAGTTTTCTGTCCATTAACCACACTAGCAAGGGTTTGCCATGATTACCTGGAGGCCTCTATTACAAAGTAGGAACTGGACATTATATGCAGGATGTCCAAGCACCCTCTCAGCTAGCAAGGCAGAGGTCACTACTACAAGAGGTATTCACTTGCCTTTAATGATTCAAATAAAATTTACAGCATATTTTGTAAATTTCAGATCATTCATCAAGGTTGTCAAGCAAGTCCATTTAATTATTTTGTAAGGGGGGGGGGCGGAAGGAAACCTTCCCTTGTGCAGGGGCATAAGCAAGGTACAAGAACCCTGCAAATTAACCGCTTAAAGTGCCAAAAATCTTTTAAGGATCTTCTGTACATGTACAAGTTTATTAATCCTTCCAAATCGTTTTAAATTTTTAGTAATCCAATGTATTTCAGAAGATCATAGGCTCTTTATTAATGAGCACCTCATAAAATTTCACTAAACAGTCTACTGCAAGTTTGGGAGATTTCTTTGTGATCCCCAGGAGAGGAACTTCACTCCCACCCACAGTGGGATGTGAAAGTTCAGTTGAAAACCTCTGGGCCTAAGCCCCCAGAATGTAAATTTTTCTAAAAAATATATTAAACCTCGACTTAAAATTAGCTTACCTAAACACAGACAGTGTTGTGATGAAACTGCAGAAGGCAACCTGAAACAAATAAATCCCATTAGTCTGGTCTCCCAACTTGAAAAAAAAATTACAAAATCATTAAGAAATCAGTGTCAACAAGTTGTCACCACGCATTGCGTTGGAATCTGAAGACCGTCGTGACAATTTCATCATAATAGAACTGCAGAACATTATCAATACTTGAATATTCATTGAGGTTGTCTTGCTAAAGAAACAATTTTGTCCCAGGATCCTAAGATAGCAAGAAAACTTAGCTAGCACTATTATAAATATTCCACATGATTTAAGGAGCTATTAGAATACAATCTCTTTGGTCAATACCGTGTCAACAAGTTAGATTCTGAAGACTACCATGGGACAATTTTTACTACAGAATTTAAGCCTTTTGTCGAGCTCACCTCAACCATGCCGAATTGTTAACATCATCATCTCCGGAATGAACCAACCTGGAAAAAAATCAGGAATGTACAGTACTAGCCAAATGCTTTTAAAAGACATTATATTCACAAGCAATATACTAATTATTACAGTAGCTTAGACAAATTCTTAAATTGTCAATATTTACATTGTATTATGTCTCGGGAGCATTAAGGAAAACTTCCCTCACGCAGGTTAGACATAAATTGATTTAGCACCATTACAAAATTCCACATGATACAAGGACCCATGAGAATTTTCACGCGCTAAGTGCAAAAAATAACAGTATATGGACTTTACAAGATATAAAAGCTTATGACGCTCCCAATTCTCATAAATATGTAAACAATACAATATTTTACAAGATCATAGGCTCTATATTAAGAATAAACTTAACAAAATTTCACTACATAATGACAACTTACCATTTTCTGCACTTATATAATGGGTCCTGCCAACTTTCTTAGGAGCTTTCAAAGCAGACATTTCATCACACTGTAGACTTGCTGCTCAGTTTACTCAAACCCCTGCAGAAAAAATATTAAAATACAGAAGTATTAATCCTGTTTTTAATGCAGAATACATACTTACCTGAAAATCATTACAGCAACATGCAAACTACAATATGAGGAAGAGTAATACAGGTAGTACATGTACTGTGGATATATGTAGTAATGAACATACCATAAACCATGTTTAAACAACCCCTTTTTAGTGACCCCAGAGGATTATATCCCAACTCCCAAATGAAAACCTCTGGCTAAACTCAAAATGTTGCAACATTTATCCTCAACCTCATATTAGCTCACCTAAACAGATGCAGTGCTGTGATGAAACTGCAGGAATCTGCCTGAAACAATAGAATCCAATCAGCTTCCCCACCTAAAAATATTTTATTTATTTGAAAATTATAAATCAGTGTCAACAAGTTATCACCATGTATTGCGTTGGATTCTGAAGACCGTCGTGACAATTTCATCATAATCATTACTTCAAAATTTAATAACATTTTGTCGAGCTCACCTTAGCCATGCCAAATTGTTAACTCTTTTTCCTGGGACGAACCAACCTGGAAAGATAAGGAATGTACAGTACTTCCCAACGGCCTCAAAGACACAGATTCACAAGCAATATATATATAAGAAAAAAATATATATATTCTAATGTGGCCTGGAGCCTCCCTCGATAGCTACACCTTCGCCACCACTATATTACCTTAAAATTAAATATCCATGCAAACGCAGCTACCCTGTGTTGTGTTAGTCGGGGCCACAGATAAATGCAGCATTCAGCGACTGTCACCTGTGTATATCTGCAACCGTTGTCAGCTTTGGGGCCAAAGATCTCGTTCCCCTGAGGTAAAGCAAAGCAGATCTAACCAGAGGACAGTCAACACCTCAACTAGGATGTAACATAACTTTTGGGCTGCCACTTCCATTCCGATAACACCTCCGCGAGTCTGGCATAGAAACATTTTGCACTTGGGCCCACCCCACCAGAAGTTGTGAACACAACACTCGGAATTCTCTCCCCACATTCCCTGATCTGTCATTCTCGTTTTTCCTGTGTGCAGCGTCGAGAGCTAGGTTACGGTGACATGCGGCCAGGGGAACGAAAATCCTTCTGTCAAAGGCATGTTGTCCCCTCGTCCAGAATACCAAGCATTGACGTCCACACGAGCTTCGTTGGACGTGTTCGAAGTCCTGGGATGGAGGTGCTCATCGTCTAATGATAGGAGGAGCGGTTTCACCATGACGTGACAGATTTCCTTCAGTAAATTTGCTGCAAGATCCCTTACCTCATCATGCCTCATGCATACGAATCCCCCTTTCTTGCACACCGTAAATTCTTATTACAGTATGAAGTTTAGATAACTTCCTAAATTTTCAATATTTACATTGTATTATGTCTCGGGAGCATTAAGGAAACTTTCCCTCAAGCAGGTAAGATATAAATTGATATAGCACCTTACAAAATTCCACATGATATAAGGACCCATGAGAATTTTCACGCGCTAAGTGCAAAAGATAATACAGTATACGGACTTTAGAAGATTATGAAACCTTATGATGCTCCCAATTCTACACAAATATTTAAATAACAATATTTTACAAGACCATAGGCTCTATATTCAGAATAAACTTCAAAAAAATTAACTACATGACAACAACTTACCATTTTCTGCTCTTATATAATGGGTCCTTCCAACTTTCTTCTCAGGGGCTTTCAAAGCAGACAAAACATTCCACAAACACCTGCAGAAAAATATTAAAATATAGAAGCATTAATCATGTTTTTAATGCAGAATACATGCTTAACTGAACGTCATTACAGCAATATGCAAACTACAGAATGAGGAAGAGTAATACAGGTAGTATATGTACTGTGGATATGTTTTGATTGATTGATTTGGCCAGAAAGAAACAGATAAAAGTGGATAATAACAACAATATTAACATGGCTGAGCCAGTTGAGAACCCGAGCTCTTTGAGGCACCTGATAAATACTATACATTTATCTCGAGGAAGTGTTATTTAACATTTAGTATCATCAAGTAGGTCATTGTCCGTACAACTCTCTTTTGTGCAGTAACCAGAGATTGTTAGCCAGTTTGAGGCGCCCACCTCCTGCACTACAGCTACTTTTTTTTAAGTTCTCTGGCAATTGCTGCAGTTTATCTCTTTGGGTATGCTGCGGTTCTGTAGTAATGGACAGCCGATTTTTATTACAGTAGTTTAGATAAATTCCTAAATTTTCAATATTTACATTGTATTATATCTCGGGAGCATTAAGGAAACCTTCCCTCAAGCAGGTAAGATAAATTGACATAGCACCTTGCAAAAGATAATATAAGGACTTCAACAGAATAAATTTCACTACATAATGACAACTTACCAATTTTTCTGCCCTTACATAATGGGCATCCTTCCAACTTTCTTCTCTGGAGCTTTCAAGGCAGATACAACATTACACCACACTGGATTCTTAGTTTAATCACAAACACCTGCAGAAAAATAACATTAAAATCCTAATAAGTACCAAATCTACATTTATGAATATCATCTAATCAGAAACTTCACATTTT
>CAUDMG010001065.1:1435000-1755000 GCA_958450375.1 Homarus gammarus
GGGCCAGATCAAGCACTAATGTAGTCTCATTCTATTATGCAATGGGTAATACTGTACTGCACTTCACTATTTTTGGACACTTGTACAGGTAAACTGCTTACGGGTATTTTCAAATAACTTTCTGTGGGGGACTTCATGAAAATTACAAATAATGACAAGGTTTCCTTCAGACAATTTTTTGTCTTGCTTGTCTAACAACCTAACAACCCCAAAAACCCTGCAGAAGCCATTTTGAGTTCATAAAACATATTTCCTAATGATTTTCAATTGCACAAATCACTTCAAGTAACCCCCATTACAGTATATAATTTACTTGTTACCAAAAAACCCAGCACTTCGTTGTCATTACAGGTACTGCACTTGCCATTTCCCCAGGGCAGGAAAGTGATCTCCGGTAGATAGCCCCTCAAAAATATGGAGCTGACCTACAACACCAACAGTGTCCTACTCCTAGTACAGTATAAACATCCAATTTCAAAAAGGCAACTCAGATTTACTTCAATTAGAAAGTAAAATTTTACCCAAACAAACTAAAATGCACATTACTATGGATTAGTAAAGTAACACCCATAATTCTATTACTGTACTTACCCATGACTGCTGAAGTTGATAATCCCTTCTCCAAGCAGTTGACAAACATTAACCACTTTATGCCCTGGCAGGAGAAACTTCCATTAAGATCTGTACATGTATAAGTATAGTAACATTTAAATAACATTTTCCTCAGTTCTCCAAGGTAAGACATTGAGCCGTCATCCATTATGTCCAGCATCAAAAAGAGTTATCATCATACTATTGAACACTAGCAAAACCTTTTGACTAAAATGCACAAATTTCTACAAATAAATAAACTGATCTGAATTAGGAAGAGCTTCCATAGCCAATAACCCTGCTTTCACAAGACTTTTAATGTTTATTCTTACCAAACCATATGAGGCATGCTAAATATAAATCTTCAAACCCAATCGTTTCTACCCCAAAAGCCAACAGGATATTCTAGTTGAATTACAAAGGCCAGATCCAGCACTAATGCAAAGGGTAATACTGTACTGCACTATTTTTGGACACTTGTGCAGGTAAACCACTTATTTTCAAATAACTTTTTATAGTCAACTAGCTTACCCCCATGAAATTTTCAAACAAAGACCAGGCTTCCTTTGAACAACTTTTTCACCCTTGTCAATTTATGACCACCCGTAACATTCCTGTCAAGGTCACTCTGACTTTACAAAACTCAAACAAACGTTTCCCAATGACATTCAATCTCACAATCCCATTATGACAATAAAAACTCCAGAAAATCAAATTGGATTCCTTCTCATTACAGGTATTTGCAATTTCCTAAGGCAAGAAAGTGATGTTCAACAACAGGTAACCATCCAAAAGTTGGGAGCCGACCTACAACTGTCCAAAATAAACATCATGTTCCGAATTGGCAACTCAACCGATTTATTTCAATTAGATTGTAATATCTTATCAAAAACTATAATGCACATACTATGAATTAGTGAAGTAACACCCATAATTCTATTACTGTACTTACCCATGACTGCTGAAGTTGACAAGTCCCTTCTCCAAGCAGTTGACAAACATTAACCACTTTATGCCCTGGCAGGAGAAACTTCCATTAAGATCTGTATATGTATAAGTATAGTAACATTTAAATAACATTTTCCTCAGTTCTCCAAGGTAAGACATTGAGCCGTCATCCATTATGTCCAGCATCAAAAAAGAGTTATCATCATAAACTGTTGAACACTAGCAAATCCTTTTGACTAAAATGCACAAATTTCAACAAATTAATAAGCAACTCATCTGAAGTAGTTTTAAGAACACAAGAGGCAACCGTTAGGCAGACCAGTTTACTGGTAACTCCTATTGCTCATGTCTATCCAACCTATTTTTGAAGCCTCCCAACGTGTTTTACTTCGTGATGGTTTGACAACTTGTTCCACTCTTCCACTAGAAAACAGTGCGTTAATGTTCGAAATAAGGCAAACAGAGTATTGGGTTTTATATCTAGAAGTGTAAGTAACAAGAGTGCAGAGGTCTTATTGCAACTATATCTTGCGCTAGTCAGGCCGCACCTCGATTATGCGGTTCTGGTGCCCCGATTATAGAATGGATAATTCACTAGAGTCTGTGCAGCAAAGAATGACAAAAATGATTCCGGGACTTACATTCCACTTCAGGATAGGTTAAAGAAACTTAACTTGCATTCCCTAGAAAGACGAAGAGTGCGGGGAGATATGATAGAAGTACAGTATTTAAGTGGGTGAAAGGAATCAATAAAGGGGATATAGATAAAGTTCTTATAATATCCGAGCAGGATAGGACTCGGAGCAACGGATTCAAGTTGGATAAGTTTAGGTTTAGGAGGGAGATAGGAAGAAACTGGTTCACAAATAGGGTGGTGGACGAGTGGAACAAGCTTAGCAACTTTGTAGTAAGTGCGGGAACTCTGGAAAGTTTCAAAAGGAGGCTAGATAGATTCATGGATGAGAGAGAGTGGTGGTAACTCTCGACAGGAGCTGCCATGCACAGGCCAACCGGCCTATTGCAGACTCCTTATGTTCTTATGTCCTAGTAGGGTGTGTCATACAGAGGCGAATTTTTTTTTTTCGAGTTTGAAAAATCGGCCCATGGTATTAATGATGTAGTTCTACGTGCAGAATCATGTGATATCTTCAGATTTGAAAAGTTTTCATTTTTTGCTAGGTAAATTTTACCAACACCACTAAATAGCTTATTTAAAGTAAAGTAAATGTATCAGGTTAATTTATTAGGATGAAAATGATCCAGAACAGTGAAATGAATGATCTTGACATTTATTAAATTTAATATTCCTTTAGAAAACAAAATCAAATACAAAAACAGGTTTTACTACTTACTACTACAGCCCGGTGTTGCTGCACACCATAGAGAACATGTCACCATTCTCCTGGTCAGCACTCGGATCAGCCATGGGGAAGTCATTAAACTCTGAATCAGCTTGACTCCAATCATCAGCCTTTTTTTACCTCACCCTGGGCCTTCTCAAGTCTCTTTTCCTCGGCAACTCTTCTCCTCTTCTGTCTCTGTGGCAGCCTCCTGTCTCTTGGACTCCGGAATATCTTGGCTAGAAATCATGAGAGCCCCTATACTGCCAGTCTTCTCTCTCTGTGCTTTGACAAATGCCAGTTCGATCACAGGAATCTTCAGTTCATGCTTGCAAATACAGGAGATGTGGGCCTCGGATTTACAGTCACGATCGCATCCAAACTCAGGACAGAGAACAATTGGGCACTTGCAAGTAATTATGTCAAATAACTGGTCCAGTTGCTTGGCAAACCTGTCCTTAACTGCAAGTTTTCCTCTCCCAAGAGAGATATCTCTTGCCTTTTCCCAATTGGCTAGCAGTCTCTCACTAATCTTCTTCTGACTTGTTATGACTGGAGGCTTGAACTGAGCGTTAGCCAGAGTGTACTGTGCCAAGACAGCTTTGGTCATATCACTGGCAATGTCTTTGTTCGTGTAAGTTCTTTGGTTCTTTTCACTGATTTGCCTGATTAAAATACCGTATCTCAAAGCATCTCTCAATGTAGGCAACTCCGACTTCAGGAGCTCTCTCCCAGACCCAAGATAGTGACTGAGATGGCTGGGTTTTTGGTTCCTCGTCCTGACACAAGCAGCCATCGCAAATATTATCAACTTATAAATGCATCAGAATCTGAAACGGAAAAAAATATTGTTAATTGGGTTGTTAAAGAATGAAGTCAGAAAGCAATGTTCACTATTTAATTGTACTAGTATTGTCTGATACCTAAATAGAAGTTTTTCTAATTTAGAAACATTGCTACCTCACTCGTGGCTGGATAGTTCAGGTACCTTACCATTACCCCCTACATCTTCTCAGTTGGATTTCTCTATCAACATTGTTGATCTGATAACTGGTCTCCGTATTCATCTCCTAGGCTACCAACTTTTCACATTAAATTTCACCTGCCATCTATCAAACCAAAGTGAATATTTAAGTGTTAGATCTTCCTGTAGTTTTGCCGAGTGCTTGTAAAATTTGATTACATGCCCTACTTTAATCAACTATTATACACTTAGTCAAGTTACCTTGCTATGCAAACTTCTATATTCAATAGCAAGGGCATACAGTCACACTCCGCAGAGCAGATCAATTTACTCTACAGTACTATACCCCACTGATATCTCCCCCCCCCCCCCCTATATGATTAAGCCAATTCAAAAAGCAATTTATCACATTATAAAATTTGTAACCATTATAAAAAATTGTATTAGAGAGCGTCATACGGTTCTGTGGCCTTAATACCTGTATTGCAGTTACATAACCCACAGGCTACAAAGCCATGACCTTGCATTCTAAGTTAACAATCTATTTCATTCAGAATTTTGCATTACAATGTCAAATCATTCAGCAGATGAACCTAAGCAACAAAATATAAGCTATATAATCTGGAAAGCTAAATACCCATGGCAACAGCAACTGCCCACAATGTTAACTGTGACCTGATATGGCCACAGGTTAGGTAGACAATACCAAGGCCACGGAGCTACTTCATAAATATGGTACTTATCGTTTCGATCATGCACCTATTTTCCGATGGCCAAATTCATTAAATGTCAAAAACTCTGAAAAACAATTTCAACCTATCAACCTAAATTCACTGCACGACCGAAACGATATTACCATAAATACAGCAATATCTATTACCCCTCCATCTGTAGTTGTATAGAAGAACTAGAGAAAAATCAATGTAGGGTAGGTTCAGCTTTTCTACTACAAACTACAGCAAAAGCCTTGTCTGCAAAAAATGAACCACTTAACAATAACTGTCCAATGTCTAATACTTTATTAATTTTGCCATGTGACGTATGTAGAGGCCAGATCTACGGTTCTAGTCACCACAAGATAAATGAATGGTTTAAAATCAAGCCATGCTTTAGTGAGGGTCCATAGAACACGCACAATGCTTTAACTGGCATGTGGGGACTGTACATAATAAGATCAATACCACGGGTCACACACTCACCTTACTGTATGTCCCACGGGTGTCGTACCAATAAATTATTAACCCAAAAATCTAAGGCTTCTCTCTTGGCGTAGCAGTAAAGACAAATAAGTCTTACGAACGGCTATTATGTAAATGAACACTGATCACAAGCAACACGTGGGAGTTACAAGTTGAATATTTTTTCAAGATTACTAGTGTGAATAATTATTTAAACTTATTTTTATTATAAAGTAATTCATAATGCTCAATAAACTCCCATATGCCCACCCTGGTCACCACACGAGTTAAGAGCACATGAATATCACGTCCATGTGCACACGACCTTCACCATAAGGAGTGGAGACGTGCACACATGAGGTTACCTATATAAAACACATTTCCTTGATTAGTCCTTCAACTGCACTCAGGTACCGAATCAACTATCCGTACCTGAATACTCGGAGATCAATATCAGCACTACAGCATCACAAAATTAATAAAGATGACATAGATATACCTTGATAAAATTAGTCGACTGGTCTGGACTGAAGCGCTGGAGTTGTGAGGACGAGCAAGCTCTTTCATGGCCAACGTCTCTTTCTCATCACAGTTGCCAATTACTCTTACATTTTAATACTTTAACTATTTCGTGTATGATTATAAACGAAAGTCATGAATACCAAACATAAAATCTGAGTATATCCTTCAACATGAAATATTAAATGTTCTTTCTATCTTTTGCGAAAAATAATTATAGCTTTAAAATATCTTTGCTCCAAAGTTGCCAGATGAGTCAATACTTTCATTATTTTATTATTCGTCTCCTACAAAACTTATAAATTTAATAATAAATTATTTTATTAAAATATTACAAATATTCCAACTAATTTATAGTATTTATTTTTGTAGTATCCTATTGATTTTTTGAAGTATTAATTTTAGCTATACATCTGTCGAATTCTTTCCTGCGCAATATCATTTAAAAAGTCCTTTCACAGTATATTTACCTTATTATATGAATATATATATTTGAATAGGCTATTAAAATTAAAATATGGAAATAACAAAAATGTGAGCAGTAATTGTAAGGTGGAATGCCCTTCCAAGCATGGTTACAATTTAATTTGTTCTAGTCCAGTATAAAGATATATTTCTCTAGAAGGATAATAATTGGAAGTTAGAATATATAAACCTGAATTATAATAAACTATCACATTCATATTAACTAACTTATGTGTTAATGTGTCTGGGGATTTAATTAGATTACAAACATCACTTAACGTCGATGATGCTGATTTGAATCCAATACAATAGTAAATATCTTCATATATCTGTATATTTGTTCGAGTAAGTGGTGAGTCATCAAGCTTAAGCAGTTTAAATACTTGTGCATCGTAACTGACTCCGGGAATTAAGTATATATCATTAAAACCACAACATTCCTTATAAGACGTTACAAGCCTTGGTGTGTCTTGCTGTTGTGTCACGGTTGTAGTTGTCTTGTAGATTTTCAATAAATTTATTTGTCACCACAGCCCAACATAAGGACTCAGCTTTTAATGACTTACTACTCTTTGTTCTTAACCTACTCTACAGTATTTGTTAACTACCATTGTATACCTGCAGTGTTTGTGTGTGTATTTTACTTTTGCCTCTTTGCCATTGATCAGCTTGTTATCCACGTCTCTGTTACAAATCGCAAGTACTGGGCATGTAATGACTCCAATATATATATTTACCTGCGTCAGTGTTGGTCTAGTCTGATCTTAAGTGAGCCCAAACTCGGTGCCGCCACAACTGGCAGATTGTTCCAGGAGTCCACAACTTTCACTGGAAAAAAAGTTGGTTAATATTCAACAGAGAAACCTAAATCATATACCGGTATCCGTTAATGAGCATAAGTTATATACCACTGTTTGTGGAGTAATGACCCAGTGAGTGTAATGACCAGATGTGGCTAGGTTAGGTTAGCCTCTTTTAGTTTTGTTGTAAATTCCATATAGTATTCCTCTTTGGCATTTCTGTATTGTACTGTAGCAGATGACTAGCACCAAAAAAAATTAGACTTCATTCATTTTTTTTCCATAGATGTTCTTTGGATGATGGTTGATAGTAGGTAAGTGATAAAGGCAATATGACAACTTTTTATTTTAACTAAGTATTTTTTTTTATTTTGTCTATGAATATAAATTAACTGTAGTGTGCAGGGTATGAAGAATGAGGGAAATTGTGTGTTATATGTCTTATTTGTGTCACTTATGTTACTTGTATATTATTTGTAATTCGTAACCCACTCCCCAAATATGTAACTGTATATTTTCAGCCTTCTGGCTGCCAAGCTCTTTCAATAAACCGTTAATTATTATTATTATTATTATTATTAAATTGCTGTCTCGACGTGCAATATACGTGAAGAAATTAATTATTTACCAGAGATATTCAGCCAAAAAATACTTATAATTAAAATAAAAAGCTGTCGCCTCTTTTAAAATACACTATAATGGTGAGAACATCTGTGGAAAAAATTAAGGAACTTGATCAACTCCTGGTGGTAGTGTAGTGCTGCTCTCATAAACTACTGCCCTCTACCCCAGGATTACCTCCTTTTTGTGGTGGGACAGTAAGAAGGGTCATAGCTCAATATTTACCGGTATGCATTTCCCCAAATTTTCATTATCACCATTGTATTCAGCCTGAAATACTGCTGTAGAAAAAGTAGATTAAAAAAAAATTAAGGCTTTTTGCGGAATAATTACCCAGAATTTACCGACAATATTTTTAACAAGTGGTTTCTTCAACCTGAGGATGTGACCTCTAGTGGGTCGAGTATCCACTAGTTCCAGGTATGACCACAACTGAATAATGGGTTAAAATTCGTTTCGGCCCCTCCCACAATTTAATACTTTACATATTTCTTTTCATAGTTAAATTAAAAAAAAAAAAAACCAAGTTTTATTCTATGATTTTTTGGGGCAAATGCTTCTCTTTTGAGTTTACCCCTTTCTCCTCATATGATATTAATATCCCACAAAGTGGGCAGGGCTTTGAAGAGAGGGAAATTTGGGGGGTCAAAGTGATTTAAAGTAAGAAAAATTGAGTGCCACCAGCTTTTAGGTTAGGTTAGATTGGACTGGTAAGGATTTTATGAATTTCACACTTGTTTCTTGGGTTCAAGTTGACTCATGAGGGATGAGTTTTATCTTCTTTATAAAATACAGTAGTCGATATGCCCAAGAAATGAATGTGAAATTCATTGAGCACATTGAAAGATACAGGAAAAACTTTATTGTCCAAAAAGATATCGTGAGCGGTATTAAAACTAATATTGAGCATCCGAGTAATATCCTCTGAGGTGCTCATAGATTTTTATTAAATCACCCCCTGCCTGCCTATGATATAAGCTAGGCAAATTCAGGCATTCTAATGATCTAATCTCATGGTCTCTGGGTACCTGAGGTGGAGTGCAGGCACCACTCTAATTCCCTTTTTTTGGGCATTTTCAATTAACTGCCAGTCTCAATAGCATATCTTGGGTGATAGGATTTGAAACAGGAAAGCAACTCACTTTTGAAAAGCATTATGAGGGAGGGACAGACCATCTAGGTACAGTATGTGAATACTTCCTATAAGACCTATGGGCTTATCAGCTTGATTTACCTTCTGTGGTCATACAGCTTTAAGTACTTTTGCAGTACAAGTACTGTACTACTGCACAAGAATATTGGCTGTGTTAATAGCCCAAATGTTTGGATTGGTGAGCTGGTACTGTATTGGGTCCAACAACTCCCTGCATTGAGATTAATAAAATAATCCAGTACAGTAGTGCACTGTATTAGATGAGCAGCTCTTTTAAGAAATAATTGTTGACTGTACTGTACTTGAGAAGTGTGATCCAAGGCTACCAAGAGGTGATCCTGATTTGTTTAATTGTGAGACCTCAGGAAAATTCATCAAATGTTTATGCTTGGTAACCGACCTTGGAGATACAATACAGTACTGTATCATGTTGTTTTGAACAGGTTGGATTTCTTCCAAAGATTTGATAGCTAACTAATCAAAACTGGATCAATCTCCCATTTTGCAATGGGAATATTTGGTAATACTGTATACTGTACTATGAGCTTTTAGAATATTGTACTCTACAGTTATTATTTTAATATATTCATTTACTTTAATTGTTTTTCCTTTATTACAGGCGTGAAAGACTAAGAATGCCACGAAACATTGAGATTAAGGCCCGTGTGAAAAACTTGGTGCAGCTACATCAACTTGCTGCCCAGCTGTCAAATAGCAAAGGTGTAGTGCTACACCAAGAAGATACATTCTTTAATTCTCCAAAAGGAAGATTGAAGCTACGGGTGTTAAAGGTGGTTTGCATGTCTTTTGTTAGTGCTTTTGAGTTTTGATAATAATTGTTGATAAAAAGTTTTGTGTGTATAATATACAGTACAACGTTTTAACGGTATACCAACCTCTGAACCTTAACTTGTACTCCAAAATGCTATTTGGAAATTACATTTTGTACAGAATAATAATTATCATAACTCCATTACATGTGTTTACAAATTACATTGTTAAACAGTGATGTTTGTCACCATTACAGTATTAAGTTTTACGGTAAGTACCGGTAGTATTTTCTTTAGGTCAAATGAAAGAAGAAGAGCGAAAAGAGAGTTTGTGTTCTAGGGTTACTACTTTATTTGGCGAACGCCAGACGATTTTATTCAAATGACATGTGCTGTTTGATCCTGAAAGAGCTAAGAGTGCAGCTAGGTACAGTTTTGAGAATATTGGTGAAGTTTTGTGTAGAGGTGGTATTGATATGTGGGGAGAATGGAAGAGACTAACTGGGTCAAGAGATGAACAAACTTAATGCAGGGAAAAGACCTAGAGGTAGCCCAAGAGAGGTTGCAAGATATTCTTCAGCATGGAGCTGCCATCAGGTAATCACAGTGGGAAATGGCCATAAAATGTTGATGATACTGTACTTTGTCATTCTGTTAATTACACATTCATTTTCTTCAAACAGTGTATACATACTCCCTCAGTCTATCTCAGCCACACATGCCTCTCTTTTTGGCAGAAAAATATTCCCATAATACAGTGCACCCCATTATCTCCCTGATGACAGAATATCTTCTCTTGCATTTGTTAATGCTTCACACTGGAATGTTCTCACTCACTTATCTGTATAACCTTGTCATTTACTGCTGACTTTCTGGCGTAAACAAACCTGACCTGGAATTTAGGATCTGAACTAAACTACCCTAATCTTGACCATTGAGTGTTTCATGGTCCTCACACTGTCCTACCTGTACACTCGTATGAATGCGGTACAGATCCTGTCACAAAGCCCTTCTGAACAACAATACTGGTAATGGTGTTTTATTTCTTTTCCCATGATTTCATTTGGATCATTACCATTTACAGAAGCTCTCCCTTCATCTCTGAAGCGCATTTCCATCTTTATAGTATAGTATTTTGTATCAACAATACCTAGACTTTTCAATCTGGTTTTACTTTTTCAGTTTTCTCTTGTATGGCTTTGATAAGGATGTACATTTGTTTTTCACAGGATGATAAAGAAGAACTGATATACTATGAGAGACCAGACCAGGAAGGGCCTAAGTGCAGTGATTTTGAAAAGGTAATAGTTTAACTTTAATTCAATTTTGCTCTGGACTCTTATAACTCATGGTGCAAAACTTGCTAAAAAAAATACACTCAAGAATTACCTTATACCTCTACGAGCTATATAATTTTCTTGTGTACAGTAGTACCCCGATTTACGCGGTCAATTGAACCCATGGGGTACCTCGGAAAGTGAAAACTACGTAAAGTGAACAACAGAACATATGGGATTAATTCCAATAGAGACTGGCCCGACCCCCCAATCTCCACTTTTTCCGACACAATACCTATGTTGTAGTAAAAATAACATCTTAATTTTATGATGGTATGCACACACAATTAATATTTAAGAGAAATACAGTCGCCAGGTTAATGTCCATTCAAATAATGGACTCCACTCCCCCCCCCCCCCCTCCTCCTCTTCCCAGCTCACTAGCTCCTACCTCTCTGAGAAATGTTTGGGTGAAAACACTAGATTTTAACATTTAGTAATAAATAATACCTCAGACTAAAGTTAGCATAATATAATTGACATTTCTGGATTCCATGCAGGTCAGGGAATATTTTGAATGTAAACTTCATATATTGTGCACAAAAGATAAAATATTTGCTTTGTGTAAACCAAATTGTTACATTAGATCTAAAATTTGTATGTCTAATGCAAAATCAATGATGTTTATATTCAAAATGATCATCATATTGTAAGAATTCCAGCAATGTAAATTATATTCTGGCTGAGTAATTTGTATGAATTTTATGAGCCAAAAAAAGAATAAATAAAATTATACTTCACCGCGTATATGAGTAGATGCAGGAAAGTGAAAGTCTGGTTCTGGCAGCGTACCGCGTAAAGCGGGGTAATGCTGTATTAGATTCATGTAAGGTATATTGTCATCACCACCATGATAATGGTATGAATGATGTATTTAAACTTTTCAAGTCTGAAACAAATGCAGTGGTGACAAAAAAGAAAAGAAAAAAAAGAGTAGTATACAGGTTATAGCGAGATGAGAGTACAGTACAGTAATCTGAACCCCTTAGAATACTGTATCACAACAAAGCATTTAGGAACACTCATTGGTTTTAAAACCATAAACTTAAGGCTTTCAAATCAGCATGTACTGTTAACTTTTACAGTACAGTACTGTACTCTCTAAGACATGATTTCTGTCATCTAACAGCATCACTATGCTAACAATAATCTGAGATTAACCTTACAGTACAGTACAGTACATTGTATGTGGTCCTCTTCTTGGGTTTTAAAGTCTGATACTGTACTTGCTCTAAGACTTTTCTATACAGTACAGTACTCATTATATCAGCCATTGCTTTTCCTGGGACTACTGTTTTCTCAGTACTAACTTGATTTAAATTAGTCACCTGCTGTTTGCATCACTTTGGCACACATAGCCCCCTTTATTGATCATTTACTTTTATTCCCTCTAAAGATTACGTTGATCTATTCACCTACACTACAGTACTACAAAGTTGATGTGAAAATACTGCATAATGAACTCTTCTGTTAATGTCTACTGTACTGTATTGGATTTATTTTTATTTGTGAACTGGCAATATTTACACCATATTGATTCTTTAAATAAATTTGGGTAGCCTATAATTATTTTACAGTATTACACAGAAACTTCTGCTCATTTGATAATCTTTTATTTGATTTCAGGTTCCTGGAAAAATTGGAGAACTTAGTGGTGGTATGTGTAGATTATTGACTCGATGTCTCGGAGTGAAGGGAATGGTAAAAAAGACACGAACATTGTACATGGTTGGCCAGACGAGAGTACATGTCGATTCCGTGGTTGGTCTTGGAGACTTTATGGAACTTGAGGTGGGTGTGTAACAGGAAGTTTACAACAAAATAAAAAATTACTGTTAATGTATACTGATACAGTATTGTGTTTTGTATGATATACCGTACTAAGGATTAAAGGAGTCCTGTAGGCATTTTCACTATTAACTTTAATTATGTTGCCAGGTTCTACTACAAGATGATCAAACCATTGAGGAGGGGGAGAAGATTGCAAATGACCTCCGTGATAAGCTCAAAATAGAAAAGGAGGACTTGCTGTCAGAGGCCTACATGGATATGATTCTGAAGAATTAGTGACGTGTTTTTCTTCATTAAAATTAAGAAAGTGCATCTTGGCAAATTTTTTTCTCCACTTCAGTTACTTTATAAATAAACTACCCCTTCTCTCTCAAACTACACTGACTCATCTGAAGTGTCACATCATTATGAAGTTTTGATCCTTCATGGGCCTATTTGAAAAAAGGGGGGCGGGCCTGGCCACATTATGTTGTCAAGTTGGTATTTATCTTTTACTCACTCACTCATGAGAGCCTTCCAGTCTCTTCTCAGCTTGTGTGATGTAGGAATCTCGCCCTTGACACACTTCACCACGTGTTTCTATCCCCCAAGTCTAATACAAATATTATGATCAATTACTAGAGCAGTAATAATAATTGTTAATAGTAATAACGTAGTACTGTACAACAAATGTCCTGTCCTTCATACCGATTACAAGTTAGTGTTGTTTACCTCAACACTACTGCATCACGCACACAAACACACGCCACTTAACAAACATTCTCAACTCTGCCTTGCCCTGTTGCCTACTTGTGATAAGGACATGTATTTATTTCCTGTTATGTTATGCATGGCCAATTTGTACGACAAATTGTTTTTTAAATGTTCCCAAATATACCCTCTTGGGGGATGCTGACCATAGCCCAGGGGTTGAAGGCATCTTTCACTCCTACACATTTCTCATCTTGCTTTACCTCACTGCTTTGCAATTCTTATTAATGTTTTTTTTTCACGGTCATCAAAAAACTTTTCCTTTAACCACTATAATCGACCAAGAATCGCAAGTTTGCCTCGAATACCAGTCACTCCACCTACTGTACACAGAAAGATATCAGCAATTTAGTGAGGTTATTGGTATCAAAATGTCAAGACATATAAGGCACTCAAGTATCCACCTTTCATTCTCCCTTATAATTTGTGCCAGTGAATACATTAGAACCCACGAGCCTAGCCTTCTCCAGGTTGCTACCAACCAAATGTCATATTTAAGAGGTTATGAAATATATTTGATAAAAACCTGGGTGGTGGCAGCTACCATGAGTACAGTATTGAAGATTGTATGGTAACAAGGGGGTATCCCAGGTAAACCTAAGATCAGAATATAATTAGATAAGAGAACAGTAACAAAATAGAAAATATTTGGAGTAATTGAATTAGAAAATAAAAAATAATTTTTAAAAGAATAAAGATATACAGCTACTCCTCGACCTACGACCGCCTGTCGTACCAAAAATTTTTCAAAGTACGTATTTTTGAGTCCCAGCGTTGGTGATAGCGCTGTGTACCGATAAAATTTTCGTTTGTAAGCTTAAAAGTGAGTTTTGTGATGCTGAGAAGAAAAAGAGACACCCATTTTAGATTTTCTATGTATTATTTAAGCATTTTCGACTTGCTACCAATTCGACTTACGGCCTGGATTTGGGTCCCTAACCCTGTCGTAAGTCGAGGAGTAGCTTTTATTATAAATAAATTATTATTTCTGCCCCACCCCCATCTATCACTGAAGAAAAAAATAATAAACTACAATACTGTACTACTCTTGGTACAAAATAATTCAACTCACCACATTGTTAAGAACGAGTCTGGTAGTCATCGCCTATCCCCTTTGAGACCAAGGAGACATCAACCCGCGTCCAACACACACTGGTTGGGAGGGGTGGGGGTGTAACCTTCATCTTGGCCTTAAAGACAACAAAATGTTTGCCAGATATTTTCAAAGTTACACTGCTCACTTCATTCACAAAAACACAATAATAATGATGGCGACAATTTTTTATGAATGAACATAAGAAATGTTGCTATAAAAGTGTGGTAGGGAATTAATGGGTTTCGAGTTACTGACCTGATCAATCTCTGGTGTCGGTGAGCATTTAGTGATCTCGTATTACTGACCTGATGTAATGTCAGGGTAGGGGATCAGAGCAAATGGACTTCACAGAAATTAAAACAAGGGAAGCACTTCACAGTCACTAAAACAAAGTATAGCACAACTTAAATTATAGTGACATCCTTAATCTGCAACGTTAAAAAAAAACATTGAGCTCCATTTCTTACGCACATCTAACCAAGAAGAAACAATGCCTGGACTGTAGCTCACCAAATGGCCTTCGGATAGATGATGCCTCGACTGACAAATGATGTACGCAATGCATTCCACATTCCGAGTTGGCAGGATGATGAATATCTTAATGCAGGTTTGTTTACATCAAAAATAAGATACTGTATCGGTCTTAATATATCAACAGCGTTAATGCGCACTATTGTAGATGCGGACATCATTAATAGAGATCCCCCCAAAATTTTATATCTGCTTTGCTAGTTTTGAAAAATTTTGGTAGAAAGGCACAATAAACTTAAGAGATTTGGAAAAACCAGACAATAATGAAGGAGATATTACGATTTTAAAGAATCTTTACTGGCAACATGAGGCTGCAGTGATAGTAAACAATGAACTAAAAAATAATTGGTTCACAGAGTAAATAAAGTTTGTTCTATCTTCATTATATAATATATACAGGTATACAGAGTTTTTAATAAGTTAGTGATGATGAATGACAAAATTAATGGTTAAGTAATATCAAATATATAAGCTATGCAGATGATACCGTTCTTATCGCAGATTGTGAGGAGGTATTACAAAAATATGGTTGAAGAGGTAATGCTATAATGGTTGTTTCTACATGCAAATAAATCTCAAAGAAAAAATTAGGGTAGACAACAAGGAACTTAAGCAAGTGGAAAATTGTGTGTACAGGTATTTGGGAAGTAACATTAGCTGTGATGACAGATGTAAGGAAGAAATCAAAACAAGAATAAGGCAAGCATAAACAGCATCTAATAATATAAAAGACCTAATGAAAATGGAAATTAGCTTCAAATTGAGAAAAAGGCTGCTGAAAGGCTTTATTTGACAAGGACTGATGTATGAATTAAAAGCATGGACATTTTCAGCAGACACCAGAAAGAGGTTGGGGGCCTTTGAAATGTGGTGTTACAGGCAAATGCTAAGAATAGGTTACACCAACATGAAAACAAATGAAGTACCAAGATTGACAAAAACTTTGAGAATTACAGTATTTACCTGATAATACTTATATAAAACAAAGGATATGCCTCTAGAAGACATTTTGCCCCTAATTTCCAGTACAGTACTGCACTATTCTTCGAACAATTTTCATAAAATCCCAATAAAAATTTCAGTAGAAATTTTAACGGTAGTTATAGGAATTTTGTTTTTCTAAATAAAAATATGTACCGTACAGTATTATAAATTATGTAATTATTATATACCGAGTAGCTAATTTGGGGTCAAAAAATGAGTGCCAAAGCTAATTATGCAGGGAATTAAAATATGCATTCGAATGTCCCAACATTTCAATGAAAGCACCATATCCAATAGCAAAGATGGTGGAAAACAAATACTTTATATCTTATATAGAATAGACTTAAGTTCTGGAGAAACAAACATTTGAGGTGGGGGGAAGACTTGACTCATAAATGGCTTGTACTTTCATTGTCATTAAGGTGGTAAATAAAACCAATTGCTGAATAGACCCTTTATTTAGATCATTTTAGCAAGGAGGGTATTGACTTGGTCCTCCCTGTTACCAAAGGCACCTCCCTCTACAAAGTGTGTGGTCTTCTTCCTCCAGCCACCAGTAGGATTGTTCAGCTGCAAGAGAAATACATTTCAATGATAAATCTGAGATTCTTGGTTGGCAAAGAAAATTAATACAGAAATGGAAAAGCAGCTGTAGTGAAGTTTAAGCCTAAAGCATTAGGATAAAATAGAAGAAAGTTTTTTATATATACAGCATAGCATTTTGTACTCCGTGAACTTGAATTTATAAATGGTATAATACAGTACAAGTTCAGATAGTATCCATTCACTAGCCTCAGGCATTATGTACACAAACACTTAATTGGCATTTTTATGCAATGACCTGGGTCTCCAAAGTTTTCAACAAGTGTATAACTATTGTGTAGTACAGGAGTGAAAAATTTGGTCAATATTCAATCAGAGACATTGAGAAAACAAGATCGAGATAGCCTGATGCATACTTAGACAGGCAAGCCAATAATGTTCCTTAAGCTTATGGCAGGGACAATGCAAAAATGTAATTTACAAAAACGATTTGGAAATCATAATTTAAGGAAGCACTTGAAATAGCCTAGAAACTTTCAGTGCTCCATCTTGAATGATTTTTTGCATAATCCTGATACATTTAGCTGGGATATTAGTATTGTAGTCAGAAGTTACAATATTGCACTAACACTCTCACCTCGCATATAGGGGAGAGTAAATTCTCCATGTACAATATGTGGCAATAGTTTAATCAACAATGAAGTACAGTACATTGTTTGGGTATGAAATATTATCTCTGGATGCATGAATAACCAAGTTGCACTCTTGGAGACGATAGGGGCAATTAAGTTCAAGTTGCAAAGTAGTGACAAGAAGGAATGAGAGCAGTGATATTATAAGAAAAGTAAACAATGGTAAAAGGATGCACAAACAGAGCAAATGAAAAATTGGGGACCATTTTTAATAATACAAAGACTTAATTGACAATAAAACTGATTATTTTTATTAATATTTTTTTTTGAGAAGTTATATGTATTTGTACCAATATATCAAATAACAAACAAGATATTTTTTCTTAATACCAATGACAAGTCTAAATTACTCCATGGCAAGCAGTCGTCTTCGAACACCATGCATACAAAGTAAACCCTCGATATATAACGACCACCCTCAACCTGTTGGACAAATCCTCTGGATAATGAACAGGTGTCCGTTATCCTGAGGAGTTGTCCGATTGTTTGTCACTGCATGAATACTGTACTGTATGTAATAAAAAATAACAGAAGCTGAAAATTAATGAAAAATACAAAATAAACAATCATTATCACACATTATGCATCTGTCTACTCATCACCACACTTGCCTACCGTACACCCTAGATTTTGCTACCAGGACAAGGGGGAAAACTTCCGACCACTCCCTGCCTGTGAACTATATGTTATGAATATTTTCTAACCCGTAATATTGGGTAGATAAATGTAATTATCTTGATTTGTTTTACCTTTTTTACCGAATTACATGCACACACAATCCTACATACAAATTATGCAAAAATTAATTATAATAATCAGCAAAAGGTATAACGCTCAAAGAACCTACAGGTTTCCACCGTCAAGTCGTTTGGCAAGTGTGTGGAGGTCATAAGCACAGAGCACCATTGCTAGGAAGATCTGTGTCCATGATACTACAAGGCAGTGTACACTACCTTACAGAATTATTGACCTTTTTGGGCTTTTGCTAGTATTGTCCTTTATATGCTTTTATTATTGCTCTTTACATGCCTACAATTTTAAGTTTTAATGTTACAGTATACAGCTAAAGCTACTTTTAGGGGTGAAGCTGGTGTATTTATTGATGATCAAAAGGTATAAAAAAAAAAAAAACATTTTTTATTTCAATAATCAGAGATTTCAACCCCTTCAGTGCAGGCAGGACCACTTTAGTTAATTTTATTTGACAATGCCAAACAATTTTATTCCACTCAGGGGTGACCCCCATACACAAGGGGTTAAGAACTACAGGTACAGTATACCCTCAATAACTGGGAATGGTCTTGGCATGTATTAGTGTAACTCAGGAAATGTCGAGATATGTAGAAATACATTATCTTGGAAAACCTCAGAATACCTAGCCACCTGCATCACCCACTATGCCTGTCACCTATCATGCACATGTCACCTACAATGATGCTTTATTTTTTGCATGCAGTGTTGGTGTGTTACTTTACAATTAGTAATTACATGTGCACATTTTTTTTTAATGGAAGACTTACGTAAAATATTTCATTACTACGAATGTATTTCAAATTTATACTACACTGTAGTAATGTCTCTATTTCAAAATATGATACCGTATTTCAAACTCCCAATTAGTTTGAAATAATTATTGGGCAAATGATTTTAATGTTCTTTTGGATTAGCGAACTTCCCCCAATTACAGTAGTCTGTTGTACCGAGGGTTTACTGTAATGAATAAATACCTTGAAGGGCCATAGGAAGTTGGTGACTGCTTGGAACTCTTCTCCAACGGTGTAAATCTCATGAACAACATCTTCCATACAGATGATTTCCTTGGACTCTGTAGGTATATTAAATGCAAATTAATTCCATCATAAAATAGTCTTTAACTAGAATTACAGAACCAGAATACATTTTGTGATCCAATTTGCAGGTCACAAAGCAAACAATTTTCATTCATAGCACTTACTTTTGATCCAATAATTTTTAATATTCTTTATATGACAATTTAGTATTAGTTTGTACTCACTCAGGTTATCCTCAATGATTCTATTATCTGTCAATGGGACGCGACGGCGATTAACCTTGGCGAAGCCTCTCTTGTACACCAAATCCTTCACACTCTTGAGGTTGGGGTATCCCCAGGCAATGAATGGTTCAGCAATTCGCAGCATGTTGATGGTGGCCTGTGGGAGTTTTAGTGTTTAATTTTAAAAATAAACACAAAACACCAGACATTTACACACATCCCACTTCATTCAAATTATTACAGATAGGCAATTTACCTTGTTAAGCTTAACGAACACTCCGTTGTTGATTTGAAGAAGACGGAAAAGTTGGAGCACTTTCCGGACCTTGGGATGGATCTGGTTCACACTGGGGAGAGATAAATTACCATGAGATCAGTAAAGGGTGCATTAGGCAACGGGAAGCCAGATTAAAAAAGAACACCAGTTACTGACATTAAATTAAAAACAATGTGCTTTGATTAACATTAGCCAGGCTCACAATGGGTAGGTCCTATCTGATGGACTCAAGAACCTACTTATGGAAAATATACTAACAAACATTGCACATTAGATACACCCCTTTAAAAAGGTATGTTTACAATTTTGTGAAACAATGACAAAAAATAAAGGATTTTGACATCCCTACCAAGACAAGAGGAGTCATAGTGTTCATTTTTTTAATTCATTGAACCCCTCCATTAAGATAGTGTTTGGGGTGAGCAAACAAAGGTGTGACGTTCAAAGATTTGTGTGATGGCAGGGAGGGCGGTGCCTAACCTGGCTAAATATGCAGGCTCCCACCTTGATATATAATTCAAGTAGAAAATCAGGACTGGTCTTAGTTTCCGAGACTTTAAAGTCATCCCAGTATAAATTCCAATCTGTTTACTTCCTGACAGCAAATAAAGTTTATACAGAAGACTAAGAATGAAAAAAAAAAAAAAAAAAAAAGGGGGGGGGGGGGGAATATACAATACTGTTAAAATAACTTTTCTTGGTACAGTATTCTTGAGTTTCTTTACAATCTAGGGTTAAGATACTACTCACCCCCTAATTCTGATGACAAAGGCTAACTTGGACTCAGCAGGAACAATGACAGATCCTTCCCTTTTAGCCTCACGAACCAGCTGGATACCTTGCCTCTCAATGGTGCGATACTCCTTAATATACCTCTCAGCACGACGGAAGATGTTGAATCTCTTTGCCTTCAGGGCTTTCTTGGCCTGGCGGAGAAGATTTTTTTTTAGTCTGAAGGATGAGCAGGAAGGCTGAAGCCGGCACACACACTCCTCTATTTCTATGAATAAAACTTATCTCTGGCGTACGTTTAAATCAGGGAAATTTTTAATTAATTGTACTATCTTAATCATTAAAAGTGCAACAGCGCACTTTGGTATTTTATGCTGGGTAGTCCCAGACGATTTTATTCAGCTGATAAACTCCTGCCCTACAAAATTTAATTAAGCTCACAAAATCAGCTGACAACTACTTACCGTATATGAAGAACATGGGTAATGGGTTGTTCAAAATAATATAATATCTACCTTTTGTATTTCATTTATTTTCAAATATGTCTGCTTTCTGATAATTCCAGACCATTGACTTCTGGCTTTCAGAGGTTCTACTGTACATTAATATACAGTAATCAAAACCAGCACAGCCCTCTCCATAGATACAATAAATGCAACCTATAAAACCCCATTACTGGTCACTGGCCTCCTTTTTATGGGGGAGAGGGTGTACCTAACACCCTTGATGTGCTTTGGGAACAATGGTAGATCCAACACTTATAGTTTCACAAATCAACTTGATACCTAGCCTCCCAATGGTGCAGTACTCCTACAACATACTCCAGATTCAAAAACACTTGAAAAAAAAATTATATTTGTCAAGACATAATTGCCCTCTGGTAAAGCCATATGGAAGTGATAATCAACAGGTGTCTTTTAATTGCATTGGTAACTATTGCTTACAATAATTTTCCCTCAACTGTATATTTGAGTTGATTTATTATATCTTGTTTCTAATATTTCTACTTTTTGTATACTAAGACATTTAGGCCAAAATTAGTCTGATTTGTTCGCCTCTGTCGAATTTTGTGCTCACCTTCACTAATTTTGTTTTATTGTCATTTCTGATAATTGCTAGTTTACCCCTTCGTTACATATTTTGTAACCACCACATTCTCCTCGACCTCATGCTCTTTATATTCACCTGACAGCTTAAAGACCAGAGGGGAGGAAAGGAAACCATCCCATTACAGGAATCCTCCCATTATGGGTTAGGGCTTCAATGAATATGCCGAGGATTGGGAGGGTTAACAGTATACATATTGAATGATTTGATGCTCCATTTTTTTTAAAAGGCTCAACTTGCTCCTGGTGTCATGACCAAAACTCTCTCAGTACTTTACATCATCACCTCCTGTGTAAACGAGATGGTAATTTTAAGGAGCATTTTAGTGCAAAAGAGAAAAAGTGTCTTATACACAGGCAACTGCAGCCTTCAGACTGCTAAACTTTTTCAATAACTGTTAATTATTATTATTATTACATGTATTAAGCATACACTGTGTAGAGTACAGAATTTATTTTTAACCTTGACCCGCATCATCTAATTTTTGGTATGCCACTTTCCCAAACCCCCTATTTCCCAATGGACTCAGTCCTGCATATGCACCCCTTGTTGAAAGCTTATGTCCATTACTTGCAGATAGTTATCATTGTATCAAATGCCCTAATACTTGTACAGTAATATTGAAAATTTTACTTACTTGGATAACAGCAGTAATCCTGGTTTTCTTCTGAACACTCCTCCTCTTCCTTCGCTTCAAGAGGACTTCAGGCACAGCAGGGAGCTTCTTAGCTGCATCAGTTTTTGGTTTTGATCCTATCTTCTTGGGCCTGGGCGTGGGTTTGGTTTTGAGTTTGAGTTTTGGGGGCACAACAGCCTTCTTGGGTTTGGCAGGGGGAGGAGCAACCTTCCTGGCCGTAGGGGCAACCTTTTTCCTCAAGGCTGGATCAGTGGGCCGCTTCTTCCTCTGCCTCACCCTATTGGCGGGAGCCGCCTTACTTTCACTGGAAAACAAATTTTAAACTTTTTGTAAACCCGTAAAAAAGTATAATGACATTTCTGAAATGACAAAGAATAAAAATATAAGTACAGTACCACATATGGTTTTTGTTTATAGTAGTCATGCTCTCCTCACTTTAGGGGATTTTCTCAAGGGAAAGAGCATCTATCTCCTACAGTAAAACTACCCGAGTTCCTGTTTTCATGTAATACTTGCCCAGCATTACTTAAACATTATTTAAAATTGTCATTTCTGAAAACAGCACTACCACCAGTTGTTGTTCGATTTTGCCACCTGTTTTTATCATTATAGCAAGTATTTTAAGACCACCCGTCTACCACCCTATTTATGAACCAGTTCCTTCCCATCTCCCTCCTATACCTAAACTTATCAACTTAAATCCGTTGCTCCGAGTCCTATCCTGCTCGGATATTATAAGAACTTTATCTATATCTCCTTTATTGATTCCTTTCACCCACTTAAATATTTCTATCATATCTCCCCACACTCTTCATCTTTCTAGGGAATGCAAGTTTAGTTTCTTTAATCTATCTTCATATGGAAGGTTTATAAGTCCCGGAATCACTTTCATCATTCTTCGCTGCACCGACTCCAGTGAATTGATATCTATTCTATAATAAGGGCACCAGAACTGAACAGCATAATCGAGGTGCGACCTGACTAGCACAAGATATAGTTGCAATGTAACCTCCGCACTCTTATCACTTACACTTCTAGATATAAAACCTAATACCGTACTTTATACAGTACAACCAAAATTGACCCTATTTAACAATGGCAGATCTTCTTGGCCATGAAGAAATAACACAAATAAATGCATTACTTAAAAATTTAATTTTTGCACAAGCTCAAATTCCTTCACAAATCCATAAACGTTAGTGACAAAACTAAAAGTTATATTTTCAAATCAACTAAAAATACAAAAAAAAAAAAAAAAACGATTTACATTATATTTTCCATTATTGCATCAAATAACTCTTTACCAAAGTTTCCTCTTAAAACTAAGCTTCACAAATACAATAGATACATAGGTACTCTTCTAGTTTAAGTCATCTGGTGGGGGGCTAAGGTTAGATTTATAGTTCCTGGTGTATTATTATCGTTTCGGTCATCCAGTGAATTTTAAGATTTTAAGTTACCCCCGCCCAAGAGAGGTTTGGTACTGGACAACTCGTACCCAAGCAAATCGTAACCAGAACATGTCAAGTCGTACTCAATTACAAGATAACTCGTAACCAGTTTACGAGAATTTTCGTACCAGTATATATACATACGAATATACCGTATATCACAGCGTATAAGTCGACCCGATTATTTTTAGGTTAAGTCTGAATTAGGTCTATTCTTGGCATACAAGTTGACTGCAGAACATCCAAGCAGCTTCCCTCTGATCATCCTATGCCACGTCCTTCGATAGTCATGTATCAGTCAGGTTATTCGGCAACTTTGTGATACGTGAAGATCGAAGGACTTGGCGTCGGATGATCAAAGGGATGCCGCCTGGGTCACTGACTGTGCTAATCTCTCGTTTTTGGAGGTCCACTAATCCTATGTGAGTGAGTTCAGTTTTGAATACAAGTTCAGACTTTGTTTAATAGCTAGAGTACCATTTCAGCCCTTGTCAAGTTCAGTACTTTTAGTGCAATGTTTGTGTGATGGAATAACATACTTATGTAATGAGATGCAACTATTTTAAAGCCTGCATTACATTTCACTATTTCCCTGCAGTCCCATTTATACCCAGCCCCTATTGCTCATATATCCATTCAACCTTGTGTTTGAAACTAGCCAGCGTATTCGAGTTAATGATGATGTTTGTTAACTTATTGCATTCATCCACTACTCTTCCAAACCAATGTTTACCTTTCTCGCCCCTAAATATAAATTTGCCTAATTTAAAACCATTGTGACGAGTTCGCTCCTGGTTGGATAGTTTGAGTACCTTTGTTATATCACCTTTGTTTAGCCCTGACTCCCACTTATACACCATCATATTGCCCCTCACTCTACGTCTCTCGAAGATGCTTTAACCTGTCTCTCAAGGTTCCTAATGCCCGGAACACATTTTACACTGAATTACATTGTTTGTATACACTCACTGACTAAGTACATACTGAACTAATGTTTATTTGAATAACTTTCTAGTGAAAAATTATCAATCTCTTTTTCTATCAAATGGAACAAGCATGTAAACCTTCACTATACACAAAATGTAAACATTGCAATTCATGTCCATTTTTTAGAGTTTTCTTCACAAATATTTTCACAACACCATCGAATAATACCACCCAAATATTAGTCTACATAATGAATATCACTAATGGCTTTTGTCTAATCGGATGACGAAAATATTCCACGATAAAACAAAGTCCTCTGATCACTCACGTATCAGCCATGTCGGTCACTCCAGAAAGGCCGAGGAGAGAAGAGGATTGTGGGTCCCATATGACGGCGAGCTGGGACCAATCTGAATCAAAGTATTTATATTTAATCTTTATCATCCTATTTCCAATGCATTATAGAAATCAATAGTTTCTATACAAGGAATATACAATCTAAGAATATATATATGATTAATTAGCATCTTTTGGGTACGTGCGAATTTTAATTTTATAGAATCAAAGAACTAAAAAAGAGGAATGTTCCAAATTCAGTAAACAAATCACTAAGGTGTTCTCGTTGATATCCAATATTTAAATCCGGATTTTTATTCATGAGCTCCCAAGATTATGCTGAGAAATTAAAAAAATATAAATACACAAGACCTTCTTATTTGGTTATTCATTGGTAAACTGTATATTGTACACTAGTATATATAGTTTATTTGTTAATTTATCTATCTACCTATCTGTCTATCTATGTATGTCTGTCTATATACTTATCTATCTATATATCTTTGGTCTAACTTCTTATAAGAGCCCAGGGAATCTTATATCTCTGATGAAGACATACAGAATATATGTAACAGAAACGTGACCGATCGCCCAAGCGGTTAACGAGCCAATCAGTAGTGAAGAGGATAAAAGTAAAAAAGTTATTGAAAATTATTGAATCTATCTATCTATCTATACGACCGTTGATAGATGGATGAAATATATATAACTGGCGCCGCTAAGTGGTCGCTGTGTACAAAATTAATCCAATTTCTCCTAGTGAAGTAATTACCCAAATTTCCAACTTTTTTTATTCTGAAAGGACAAAGATCATGGGAGAGAGGGAGAAACCTATGATGGATTTAACAGACTACTATATTATAGTAGTCTACTATATTTATGACTAATATATTATAGTAGTCTGTTAAATCGATCATATGTAGATAGATAGATCATTGAGTGGATGCATCTCCCTTCCTCCCATGATCTCTGCTTTTAAAGTCAAAGAGAAAAGGAATATTTCGCCCAAAAGATTACCTAACTCTTGTCAGTGTCATTAAGATTCTACGGTAAAAATAATAAGAGTTGGATTTTGGGTAATGAATTAACTCTAAGAAATTGAATTAGTTAATTATTTTTAGTTTTGTACACAGCGACCGCTTGGGGGCGCCAGTCACGCCAAATTCGGGTGAAGCTGTGAATGTGTTCGCCCATTGAAGTATACTCAGTCAGGGGAGCTCATCACCTCACAGGGCCTCCTAACAACCCTTGGTACATCATAAGATAGCCGCGTCGGTGGCTGATTAGCGGTAATAATGAATGTAGACTCGGTAAAGTGCCGAGTCTGGTTCTACAGTGGTGGTATGAAGTATGATAGTAATAGTGTTTGGTAAAATAATTAATCAGTAAAATCATCATTTACTTCAGCTGAGTAAGAAGTAAACATTGTACTGAACTATATCCACGATAACTTGTACTCTCTAAAGTGAAATGAAAAACTGAAAAGAATTTGAAAAGTATAAATTACAGACAAAAATGCTGTGAAGTATTCTTAATATTTTGCTTTATCTCCCTACCTTAAGAATACAAAGTTCCTTGCATGGTCTCTACGAAATATTTACCTTTTTGAGTCATCGGATTTAATTATACTGTACACCATATTTTTGTATTGTCATTAAATTTATATATGTTTCTGTCTACTATATCGATATAAATAATGTATATACACCGGGTAAAAAATAATAATGGGCCAAGTACTGTAATAGTATACTGTACTGAACCATGGGATGATGCCACTAGTGATGTTGCCCTCGTCAGATACTGGAATTTACCTTTTGAGGAGCTTTTTCGGTAAATTTGCATAAGTGCACACAACTCTGTTACAAAGTAAAAAATATGTTTTTCTAGTGCATTTATGTTTGTTTAGATCGGATATCACCTACAGTGATTTACTTGCATATATATATATATATATATATAATATATATATATATATATATATATATATTTTTTTTTTTGGTGGGGGGGGGGGGGGCGTTTCCCGACAAAAATTCTGGCTCAGCGAATACAAAATACACAAAAAAAACACTAGAAAAACATGAACCTTACCTAACCTAACCGACTCTCACCATTTGATGGAATCACGTATTTCTTACCTTACTGAAGTCGGGAGATAGGATAGGATAGGTTGAAAATATGATTGTCCAATGTTTTTTTTTTTATGTATTTTGAACGATTCTGACCTACTTCCAAATAGGTGCATGACCGAAATGATAAAATTTTACCGACACTTTTAGAGTTGGGAAGCTGAAATTTTGGGACAATGGCCAGGTACCCACCTCTCTTTATTTTTCTTATATTGAAGGCTACACGCGGTACTACTGCATTTTTATCTATCATTATTTTTTCATGCTGTCACCTGTAGCTTTATCTGCTATGTAGTTTTTAATTCTTTGATCCTATTACATGATTTAATTTTGTTAGGTAAATTATTCCATTCCATTAAAGTTGTAAAACATTAAACTTTTACTTGACCACTTTCACTAGGTACCATAACTTTTTATCCTCTATCCTAATGCCTGTTGCCTTGGTGGTCTCTTCATTACAGTGGTTGTCTTGGGTATAACAGAGGTGTGGGTTATTGTGGAAGTTGAGTCTTGAATATCAAACAAAAGCTTCAGTCATGGAAATTCAGTTAGCAAGTGAGCTGCCTAGAGTGAAGGCGATGGTTGGTGTCCAAGGATCAGCAAGACCTCGGCTAGTTACTCCTGGAGAAATCATATCCCAAGACACAAGCTTTATGAGGTATGTAACTTTCAGGTTAAGAGTTATTAAGTAAGGTATTATTTAACTTATGACTTGGCAGAGGACATTCTGTCATGTCATGTTCAGAGTTATCCTAGTAGAGATGTAGTGAATGGTAAATGTATACAATAGGAACACGACTGAATTGCCCAATTTTTGTTTTAGAAAATTTCCTATTTAAAGAGGCACCGAGACTGAGAGTGATTGTTAAAATAAATGTTTAAGTCCTTTTTTTTGTCACGGTAGATGTGGTATTATCTACCTACTAAGAAAATGAGCAAATTGAACTAATAAAATCCAGATTAACCTACCCAGCCTTATCAAACTTGACTAAAATACCCCGTACTGTATTGGGTTGGTTGATTTATTCTGCTGTAAAAGGTGGTTGATAATTAATATATTATTTTAGGTGCCCACCTTATTACTGTCATGAAATATTTATTTATTTTTATTTTTTTTAAAGGAAGTCAATTTTAACAGTACTGTACCTGTACAGTCCAATACAGTACAGTGCAATAAGTAAATTACAAATGTGGTAGAAATTGTGTCTTTTAAGCTTGTACACTTGTGTGGTTTTGGGAATTTCACCAAAAGGTCTGTTTGTGCAGAAAATACAATTCTGGTGTGTGTGTGTGTGTGGCATGAGAAAATAACCACTTTGAATTTACCTAAAAAATGGCAGGTGGTGACAAGCTCAAAATTCAACTTTTTTTTTTTTTTTTTTTTTTTAATTTTCAGTTTTAGTTTTTCATTAATGTTTGACGCACAAATTATTGGCTTTTCATTTTTTCATAAATGTGCAAATAACTTTTGACACATTTTTCGTTTCATACATGGCACATCTACAATTAACTGCCAGGGTCAGACCATTCCATATGTGGCTGGTCTACATTGAATTAGTAAAGAATCTTACATGGGTTTTTCAGGTAAATTCGATAAACCCTGTGCACTGGAACTGGGTAATGATTGGTCTGGGCTGTTTTAATCCCTTGGAATGTCCAGCTTCCCTGAATATCTTGTATAATGTATATTTGGTACTTTGAAGCAAATGCTAACCTTTTTAATCTTTAATGGTTTCTAATATCCTTGGGATGTTTTTAAAACAGGATTTTAAGCTCAATGACATCTTTTTACTGTATGGTCTTTGAAGGATGTGGATCAACCTTTTCCTTCTAACTACAGTAATTAGATGCATATGTTTGCTTCAAATGGGGAGTTTTGTTGGCCAAACTGGTCTTCTGAAACCTCCTTCTGGGCTAGGTCTCATTCACCATGCTGGTGGTGGAGGTCTCCCAGATCTGACAACTATGGGTATTCACAATCCCCACTGGTCCCCCTGATATTTTCACTAAAAGTTGGCTGTTGTTAATGCTGCTCAAATATATATTACACATTTATTAATAAATTCCATTGTTGAACTATTGAGAGACATTTACTTGGCCATTGTATGGGTATTACAAAGCTTCCAAGTTGAGAGAATATATGCTCAGAATTTAGTAAAAGTTAGAGAATGGATTTGTTACAAACCTCAGGTCATTCAAACTGGCATGAAAATCTTGGCCATGAACACCATGACTATTCCCAGAAAAAGGTTAAATCAACCCCCTGTTACCTGATGAGCATAGTTTATAACAAATTTATGGTCAACTTTGTGTTTTTCTGGATTCAAAAATATTTCCTCATATATCAAGCTATTTTCTTCTGCAGAGGTCATGGAACATATATGGAAGAGGGTGTTCAGGTGGCATCAGTTGCAGGTTATGTGACAAGAGTGAATCGGCTCATAACTGTGACTCCTTTACGACAAGTATATCAGGGTAAGATATGGCTTGACACGCCTATTACATCCCATTGAAATAGGTTTGATTACCATATATACTGGCATATAAGGCAATTTGGTGTATAAGATGACCTTAAGTTTTAATTTAAAATTTAAATTTTACGCTATACTGTACTCATCTTATAAAACAATTATAATATAGTGTATGAACCTTCATTATATGGTTTAGGTTGTCACCATGGGTGACCAGTGAAATCTAAATGCATAGGCTTATAAATAATAAAAAAATTATCCTTCCATAATGTTTATTTTAAATGAAAAATACATGATGGTTTATTATTATTTTTAAAGTACAGTAACTATTTTACCAGCTCATGGAGACCCAACAAAGTTCTCATAGAGCTAGGTATGCTGGTCTAGCTTTGATTTTTTGAGACAAGCCTAACTTATTTCTCTTCATGGTTTAAAGCCTACCTGATAATAAGATACTCAGTGTATCAGAAGTATGAAGCACTGTCTCAACCATAGTTTGACTGGGTGAAGACCTTATTGCAGCAAAAACCCTCGTCTGCTCATTTAACATATCTGGTATGGGTCTCATGGGTCATTCATTTCTTTCCCTCAGTCATAAAAAGTAGGTTTCATACTTTTTTTTTTCTTTTTTACAACAACTTTCTCTTCAGTTTTTACAAGTAACCTCTCGTAATCTTAACATTCTGCTCAAATGAACATTTTTATCATCCCATATATTATAATTGGATCTTAGGGACAATCTATTTATTGATTAATCCTGTTGGTTCATGTTACTGAAAAGATTGATATAATACAGAATTAAAGATCAAGTGATAAGTGTACTTTCGTTTACAGGAGCAGTTGGTGATACAATAGTTGGACGCATTACACAAGTTCAGAACATCAGGTGGAAAGTTGATGTCAATTCTAGATTGGATGCAGAGCTCAGACTGTCAAATATTCAGCTACCAGGAGGAGAGCAGGTAAAATGAATTGGTGTGGAAATTAAAGAAATAAAAAAAAAAAAAAAAAAAAATATCCCAGAAGTGCTCTGCACCAATTGTGTATATATATATATATTTTTTTTTCTGTATACCTTAGTCAGTTAAACTTCAAAGGCAAACTTCTTCACTTGCAATATACAGAGTATGATTGAGACCTGTCAACACGTGATGCAGAGAGTCTTGGTTGACAAGCATAAACCTAAGCTATTGTAAAAATCATGTGGAAAATGCATATAGAAAAAAAGAAAAAGTCTTTTGTTTGTTCATCTCATGATGCAATGCTTGACATGTCAAATCACATAGGTAATAAAGAAGGTTTACTAAACCTGCATGTGATTTGGCAGTTAAGTGGATAAAGTGTTTGCTGCCTGTGCTGAGAGTAGCTGGTTCTCCACCAGGGAATCCCTTGTTCACCCAGCTGCTGATGGTTTCCTAAATTTACAGTTGGGGAAGCTAAAGCATTTAAGTACAGTGGACAGTATATGCACTGTTTCTCATGGGCTGTCAGACTTATAGGACCCACTTTAAATTCCACTGTGATGTACCTGAAATTACATAAGCCCTGTGCAGTGATAAACTGTTTTTTACCTTGTACTTTTAGGTGGTTTTTTTTTTCAGTTTTAGGACAAAACGGGTTTCTTGTTCCTTTTTTAATACTGTATATTATTTCTCTTTTTCTACTGCCATATCTATTTTAATATTTTTTTGTATGTAACAGTTCAAAACACAGTTTTTAACAAAAATTCCTGTGTTTCAGCGTCGTAGTAGTTTAGAAGATGAACGTGGAATGAGAGGACTGTTAAGAGAAGGTGATTTGGTGTGTGTGGAAGTTCAGAAGATAAGTGATGATGGACTGCTGAGACTTACTGCACGGTCCAATAAGTTTGGAAAGGTTTGTTAAGAATTGTTGGATAAGTTCATTTTAAATTTTATCAAATGCCTATGACAAGTAAACTATCCCAATACTGGATTAATTCTTGCAAACCTGTTCCATTAATGGGAAGGTCTCCTTTTCCCACCATTGCTGACCTTGAAAATACAAATCTTGTATGGTATTGAATATTGTACAGTTTACTTGTACAATACTGTACTGTATATAGAAATTCAGCTTACCTTAATTATTTCTTCAAAGCACTGTACAGTATTTCATAAATTGCTATTTTCAAAGTCCTTTAAAATTAACATGGTTTTGAAAATTTCAAAATTTGTGCACTGCCATCACTACTTTGAGTGGTCTCTATAATTATCTACTCCATGTTAGGTGAATATTAAGTTCTACTTATTTAGTACACATCATATTTCCATATATACACAAGGCTTTATTGAGCTTATTTTGTTATTTAATAGGAAAAAATAATTGCTTATGTGTGCATCTGCTAACCTACCGCAATCAGGTGTTCTGATCCCATCACCAGTAACTCTTGTTTTGTATTTTCTCAGCATAATTGTTGCTCACCTTTGCTTCCTTTGATATACAGTATGTTCTGCATCTCAGGATGGTGGATAGTACCTATTCCTAGGGTGTCTATGAGGTCAGTGCAAGGAGTCTATTAAAGGTGTGTGAGAAGCTTCAACTGCCTTGTGTATGGTGGGAACTAATGACTTTAATCTTTGCAACTGTCACAAAACCCAATTCCTCACATAACTGACTGGTCACAAGATGGAGTGACAGCACCAATTTTCATTCTCAAAATATCTCGGATGTAGCAGACATTTTATTCCTTTTTCGACATTTTCCCTACAACATGATAGAGTACAGAAATTTAATTTATGCAATCTTCTTTTCTTCACACCAGTGAAATGCAAGAGATTTAGTAGATTTTCATTTCTATTGCAATTTTGTGACTACTTAAACACTTCACAATATTTGTCTTCAAAATATTTTCATGAGAAAAGACAATCCTTCAAGTTAAAGATTTTGTTCTCTTGCAGCTTTCCCAAGGAACCCTGTTAGCTGTTTCACCGTCACTCATCGTACAGGACAAACAGAGGATGCATGACCTGCCATGTGGTGCCCGAGTTGTGTTTGGAGCAAATGGATATGTTTACATAACACCAACAGTTCCCCAAGAGCAAACCTCAACATACACAGTGAACTTTGAAGAGGTAACACACTCTCTCTTTCTCTCAACATTTTTACAATATGTATGGCTTACTTTATAGATAAAGAAGCGTTTTGATAATTAGGTTCTATTTGAAGTCCTAATTAATTTGTGAAAATTTTGAAAATAATTAAAAAGAATTTTAAGTTACTTGGAGCAACATCAAGGTTCAAAATGTCATTCCATACAGCTGTGTACCTTTATACTCTACTGTACAAAAATTATCTGAAAGTGAGTGGTGTTAGGTTTGGCCATGGGTTATTAAAATGAATTATAGAAGTACAGTGAACAGCAGAAAAAAAATACTATACTACAAATTGTGGCTTAGGAGAAACTGCACAAATTCATTGTTTGGTGGAACAACTGCACACAAAACACTTAGGCATTTGGAAGAGCATTAAAATTGTCAAAGTCATAAGAGTGAAAATACAAATTGTGGATGAGTACAGGCTTCACAGGGACAGTATATTGATGGAACAAGAGCACACAAAGGACTCAGTTTTAAGAAGATGTGAATGGAAAGTGTCCAGCAGGCAGCATCCTCATATCATGTGGATCAGGTTACGACTTTAGCTAATCAGAGGCTGAGGCAGGTAACACCTCACATAAAAAATTACTCATGTAAGCGATAACCATGTAGGCCATCAAGGTTTTGTATCACACATTCAAGATTTCAGACTTCTGAAGTACTAAATATATGTACAATAACTATAAAGTTTCCAAAATAAGCCAAATTCCAAAATGTTGGCATGCAAAATTGTGAGATTGTACTGCTGTATATGGCGGTAAGGATGTGTCAAATTTGCTGATCATTTTAATTTTGGTAAATTAGTAAAATTTTAACAGGAAAGAATATCTGTGTTTTATGCAGCTGATCAAAAAGGAGCAAACTTCGAAGGAACCGCTAAGTCTATCCAGTACTGACATTTTTGTGCCCAATATTGCAGCCCTTATATGAGGAGCTCCGGGCCATAACCTACTAAGAGCCAAATGTCACTGAAACGTGTTATGTATTGCGTTGTATTCCCTAACCTCTCCTTTGTCCCCTGGGTATGTCAGAGAGCTAATTGGGAACCTGTACATCTGGGTGAGAGGCCTCTGAAAAGACTTGTATGTCACACATTCCTCCCTGCGCATTTTCCTCCATTTTCTATTTTGGCACTTCGCAGATTATGGTCTGGAGCTCCTCATATAACATCAAGTATATATTCAAATGCAAAATAAAACATAACAAATTTTAAATGCTGCACAGTATGGTTCCCCACACACACACCACTCTTCTCCATACTTTTTCTTATCCTCCTGCATTAAACATTGCACAATTCCTGGGTAGTGGCAGGTTCTGTCTGTTGCTCTTTATAGTGGTGTACCTTGCATGTCATTTGTTTTATCTACTCGGCTATAAAATTTGATATACTGAACCATATATGCCTCAATTCTCCAATTTTTGCAGGTGACAGTTGACGTTCGAAAAACAATTGGGCGTTTACGTAACTGTATTAAACTTCTGGCATATCATTCCATTATGATTTCACCAACAAGTGTGATGACTGCATTTGATCTGTCCACAGAACAAGAATATGAGGTAAGTTACTTTTGAATTTTTGGAATTTTTATCTGATGGTGATGATTTAAGGTTTGCACTTGCTTGCATCCTGTGTGATTGTCAAAGCAGTCATATCATCTCAATCAACCTCCAGAATTTGACCATCAATACTGTCCTTCAGATGCTTATGGTCCATGGCTCATATATTGATGAGTCTTGGACTGTATGACATTGGAAAGTTATTAAAGTTAGTATCGTTGTCCCCTATTATGAACTGTTTAAAAGAAAGGTTAATTTTCCTGTGAGGTGCAACACCACTTTAGCAACAAAATATTTAGTATCACCTCTTCCCATTTTTAGCTGGCATTAGATAGTTGTGCTGCCTAGTGAAGTGTGGCTGGCCGTAAAGAGAGGATTAATCCTGAAATTCTCGTGATTGAATGAAGATTGATGCCTGGAGAATTTATGAGGTGTGCACTATAGTCTTGGAGATCATATGCTCATTCAACCTCCTTCCTCTACTTTCCATGAGGGAAAAGCCTTTGTTTTCAGATACTTTACTCCATTCTAAGAGAGGTTTACTGATCATTTAGAATTTTAGATTAATCTCAGCTACTAATGTCAGGTCTTCTGGGCCAAGAGCAGTGCCTTAATGCTTACAGTCAAGCCACCTAGCTCCAGAGTTAATCTTGAAATAGGATTTTAGGGTCAATTCTTTATTTATCCTCTATGATTTTGTTTATACTGTTGTACAGAGTAATTAAATGTGTAAGAAAACTGTTTGTAGTAGTTTAAATGTACTGTATATGAAGATGTTTTCCTTGTAGTAGTGCTCAGAGATATATTAAAACTATAATTTGTTAAAAGTAGTGCTCAAATGTATATAAAAAATATATTTTCACCCTTGCATTCAGTTACTGAATGTACAGTACAGTATTGCTTTATATCATGAATACTAGACTGACAAATTTTTCTTATCTTTTCAGGTTAAAGACTTGTTAAAGCCTGATATAATGCAGGATGTAGCTATGGCAACAGTACAACTGATGAATGAATAGGAACATTGAAATAATTTTTACATCTCTCAGCAGAAATAGACAACTTTTTGGCTTATATGATTAATAAAACCTGTAGAATACCTTACTGTATGGGGCACTTGTTAGAAAGGAAATGGCATAGAAAATAACTTGCATCTGACATCCAGTTGTCATTAATAAAGTACTGTAGATCATTTTACTGCTGTGTAAGCCATCAGAGGGATCTTCGATATTCAGCCACATTGAACTCTTGTGGCCATGAGGTCATCCTGTTGTTGAGTACAATAATTCAGTTATAGAATGACATTGTTCTTGAAAATAATGCAACCAATGTAAAAACAGCTACTGCTCAATCATTTACATCCAGAGCCCAATAAAAATATTATGCTCTTCAGTATTTTACAGACTAGCATAAGTACTGTACTGTAATACAAGTATAGGAGGTCCTCATTATATGTTGGGGGGTGTGTTCCAGAGAAAAGCCACTTTTAGTGAAACCTTAATACTGTAATGAGGAATTTTCTCTCTACACACACATATACAATACTAACGATGAAATAAATAATTGTCCTAAGGGCAAACACATAAAGGGAATATACATTTCTTTCTACACAAGTAAAAATGCAACCCCCTCACCCCCGGTCAGCAAATGTTATTCGCGGCCATTTTGAGAACCTAACCCCAGCGAATTTGGGGGCCCCCCTGTATATGCATTCCAACATGTACAGTACAATAATACCCCTTGAAAGCTCAGAAAATCAGCATACAACAAGGTCATTTAACATACTATACTGGAGTATAGTATTTTATATGGAGACACATTGCTAGCAACATTATTTGTTACCTTCGAGTGATAAATAATGGCTCAATTTGGCTACTTTTACAGTTCGTCAATTACGGAGTAGGCAGATGCATAATAGTGCACTATAATATCATTTATGAAGTGTTTATAAATACACTACAGTATTATTTACTAAGTGTTGACAGTTGTTTTGATAAACACCAACCACCTTGAACAGTGTCAAAAGAGATGCCTGAGAGAAGGAGAGCACTGGCAATACAGCGAGGGGGAGCAAGGACGGCCACCTATTTGTGCTTTGTGAACAAAGCACTCGGAATTTAATACAACGCTATAACTTGGCTTGGGTGAGGTGTGGGGTTTATTCAGGAAAATTTTTAGTTTACAGAAATATTTTATTACCCAGCACCAAATGAACAAAAATAATATGATAATTATGCTGAAATTGCATACTTTTGTTTTAATGGGGTCGAGGGGATAAGCAGTTATCCAGCCATCCACCTCCTATCAATCCCACACAGAATCCACCTCCCATTCTTAATTTTTCTTATTTTACAGTATAATTTCTTTATTTCTAAGTTGCATTAGAGCATTGGAATACATACAGTAATATTTCCACAACTTTTATGGTTTCTTATGTAACAATGGCACATGCACAGCCTTCATAGCTAACAAGTGCTCATGTGTTATAGTGATTTCTAGACTCGATGTTCTCCCACACAGACTATACCCGTTCACTCTTATTTTTTCTTATTTTTTTTATATCTATATTACTGGACAGTAGAGTATACAGTATTTTCTTCATTCAAAAATCACACTGGCTCATTGAAATGACTTAAACACAAATTCTGTGGTTACAGTGCTTGCACATAACAGGCATTAATTAGCATTCATATGTGTGAGAGGCGAGTGATGTACAGTATATTTTGGCGTGGTAGAAACTTAACACTTGGAGGGCTTTTTTATTACTTATCATGGTTATTTTTACATTAATTATTACATTCCAGTATAGTATGTGATTTTAATGCCATTTATGAGTCATTCGCATACACACAGACTTAATATAAAACAGTGGATGATGCAGACGACATGGATGTGAAACATTTGACATACTGTATAATGAAAACTCTTTCCTGTATTTGTTACCAACATATACAGTGGTCCCTCGGTTAACGAATTACCTCCCAAAATGATCTTCAATTCGGTTAACGAACAAAACTTCGATTGACAAAATCCTTACGAACATCACGTTTTGTTGTGAGCATCAGCTGATCAGCTGATGGACTAGTCTGCCAATTCAGTAATCTGTTCTATGTTTACATTCGTTTCCAGTGGAATAAATATCAAGAAAGTTGTGCTCTTTAATATTTTTGCATTTTTTATATTAAAATTATTAGTCATTTTAACATTTATTTAACATATTGATATTATATGCAGTACAGGGAGCTAGGTTTTTGTGCGCCCATCAGACACTTCACTCGGCCACCAGGCATCAGTTGGGCTTTGTTGACAGTAGAGTTAACATCTATTTTGTTGGTGTCTTGAATATTTTTGCATTTTTACATTGAAATTATTGGGCATTCTAAAATTTAGTTAACATTGATAATATATAGCGCAGTGCAGTGTTGATGTAAATAAAATAATCTTGAATTACACCTAGTGAACTTAAAATTTTATTGGTGAAATGACTGCACCAAGCATAGGTCCCCTGAAAGGTGATTTTTCCTCCATCACCACTTCCTTCTCCTCCACCCCCACTTCTAATTACCATCATCATCATCAGCCAGGAACCTTCTACATACACACCTCAAAGTAAGGGTGGTGGACGAGTGGAACAAGCTTAGGAACTTTGTAGTAAGTGCTGGAACGCTGGAAAGTTTCAAAAGGAGACTGGATAGTTTCATGGATGATAGAGAGTGGTAGTAACTCTCGACAGGAGCTGCCATGCACAGGCCAACTGGCCTATTGCAGACTCCTTATTTTCTTAGGTTCTTCTTATATGGCCACACACTGGCAGTATGTCCCTCAAGCAGATGTGAGCAAGACTAAATGTAAAGTGTGTGGCCAGACATATGGCCACACACTGGCAGTATGTCCCTCAAGCAGATGTGAGCAAGACTAAATGTAAAGTGTGTGGCCAGACATATGGCCCGTAAATGATTCCGGGACTTAAAAACCATCCATATCAAGATAGGTTAAAGAAACTAAACTTGCATTCCCTAAAAAGACGAAGAGTGCGGGGAGATATGATAGAAGTATTCAGGTGGGTGAAAGGAATCAATAAAGGGGATATAGATAAAGTTCTTATAATATCCGAGCAGGACAGGACTCGAAGCAACGGGTTTAAGTTGGATAAGTTTAGGTTTAGAAGGGAGATAGGAAGGAACTGGTTCACAAATAGGGTGGTGGACGAGTGGAACAAGCTTAGCAACTTTGTAGTAAGTGCTGGAACGCTGTAAAGTTTCAAAAAGAGGCTGGATAGATTCATGGATGATAGAGAGTGGTAGTAACTCTCGACAGGAGCTGCCATGCACAAGCCAACCGGCCTATTGCAGACTCCTTATTTTCTTATGTTCTTATTTCCTGCTACTAAAACCGCTACTACCACCATTTCCTAGTACTAATACTGTACTGCTATTACCATCACTTCTTGCTATCATCACCACCACTTCCTGCTACATACGCCAGGGGTGTCAATTCAAATTTTGCATGGGGGGAGGGGGTGGAAACACCATTACATGTAAAGAGTAGGGGTAAAAATCCTGCTCCATAGTATTTAGCATTGACCTTGCAAACCTTTGACGTGAGGACTACAAAATTAATTACGAAAATGTCATTAAATAGCGTATAGCAAAACTGCTGTGATACATTGTGGGGTACGTGATATTTGGTTCACACTCAGGATTGGATGGAGAAAGGAAACTCACAATATGCTCTCTGTATACATATTATATTGGATGTACAATGCAGCTTGGTGGCTGGTGCTGGGAGGAGGCAGCGTGGTTGCAAGCGTGAGTAGGGAGAGCTGGTTGGTGAGGGTGCTCAGAGGAGGTGTTGCTTGCTGCGGCTGTAGCTGGAGGAAGGGGCAGGTCACGGCCAGGTGTGCCCCCGCTTTGTTCGGCGTCGCTGGTTACCTGACCTTGACCACGAGGGATACGCTGGTAGATTCGCGGGGGGTCGGCCAGTCAGCGACACACGGCGTTTGTATGGGAGGAATCCACTACAATACTCCCCCTCCCCTCCAGGCGGTGCAGGAGACTCATTGTCGGCAGGGTTGTATCCCACATGTGAGACAACGGGCGGGGGTGTGGATGAGCTGGCGGCTACCGGAGATGACTCTGTCTAGAGACACGAGGTCCGTAGGAGAAGTAGAGGGAGGAGTAGGTGTGTGGATCAGAGAAGGTTTTACAGGTGAGGAATGTGGTGCTTCTCTCGCAGCGGGTACGCAGTCCTCAGTGGCACAGGGTGGGGCGTCTGGGTCTGCGTCAGGAGCAGGGGCCACGTCGGGAGGAGGGTCCATTACATCAGGAGGGTGCAAGACAGGCGCAGTGGGTACCTGAGGAAGAAAAGAGGGTGCCCAGAAATGTTGTGGGCGAGGTGGTGCTGCAAGGGGTAATTGTGGGCAGACTGGCGGAGGAGGAGTGGGATTAATGTGTTCAGGGTGGTGGGAAGGCTGGCGTGGGGCAGTAGCCTTGAATGCAGAAACCGCCTGACGTAGTGTTTGTAGTAGGTCGTGGCGGGCAGCAGGAGTGAAGTGGTCAAGGTCAGAAGTAAGGCGAGTGTTGTGCTGCTTGATAGTGGCAGAGGTTATGGCGCCTACCCGTCTCCGTCGATATCTCTTCCCCGTGTGGTTGCAGGGGGCCTCACAGCATCTAGCATTAGCACCAAAATGTTGATGGTACCAACAGGGGGTAGATACACTGTGCTGGGGGCAGCGTCTGAGGCAGGACGGGTGTGTTGGGGTCGGTAGGACGTGGTGCTTGAGTTAGGACCAGGTCCAGCAGCAGGCATGGAGGAGCAGAACTGTTCAATGGTGTCCATCCTGCGGTTCAAAGTTTGTAACAGGTCCCTGATGTTGTGAGGTATTGCTCGGCTGAGGGGTGTTGACCCGGCTTACAAGTTCGGAGGTAGGTACTGGTGTGGTCGTTGGGTTGTCCGCGGCAGCCAGGCACGCAGCCGCGCACTCGTTGAATATTCTGTCTGCGGCGGTTGCGTAGAGTTCAGGTGTCGTCGAGTAATCTACTGCGGACAGGATGATACGTACTTGTGTGGGGAGCTTTTGTGCGTGAAGCTGGTGCAGGATAAGGTCGGGAAGTCTGTCTGCATGCCGGGAGTTCAGCCTACACATCTCCCAAAGAAGTTCCGGAGTTGAGTTTCCAAGGGAGATAGAAGATAGGTTCTGTAGGAGACTGGGGCGGGTCCGTTGGCAATGCGTTTTTAAGGCGTCCCGCAGGGTGGCGAATTTGTTGTTCTCTGGAGGGTTGGAAATAGTCCGTGATACATGCGTGGCGACTTCCGTGGACAAGGAAAAGAGCAGGGCGCCGTACTTTTGCTCGTCAGTAGCTTGTGAGCCGATGAGGATTGCTTCCACATGATCTAACCAGTCCTCGACGATGTGGTTGAAAGTCGGTAGAGAGATCCGTCCGTCCATTCTTGCGGAAGTGTGTCACACGGTCGTGAGATGGTGTCGTAGTGGGGTAGGACGTGGTGCGGGTAAGGCGGTTGGCCTAGGCTGGCAGCAGGCAGGACGTGGTGCGGGTAAGGCGGTTGGCCTAGGCTGGCAGCAGGCAGGACGATCTTCTCAGCTTCAGGAGTAAGGCAGCAGAGAGGAGTGTGGTGTTCACGGCTCCAGGGGTCACCAATTGTAGATTTACAGGAGATGTTTCTCCTCCATCCTGTGTGAGTGCGAATCTCCGGGGGTCACCATTTGTGGGGCACGTGATATTTGGTTCACACTCAGGATGTGATGGAGAAAGGAAACTCACAATGTGCTCTCTCTATACATATTATATTGGATGTAAAATGCAGTTTGGTGGCTGGGAGGAGGCAGCGTGGTTACAAGCGTGAGTAGGGAGAGCTGGTGTTGCTTGCTGCGGCTGTAGCTAGAGAAGGGGCAGGTCACGACCAGGTGTGGTCTGACATAGCGGGGGTAGGCGTGGCTTGATGGTAGACCCCCGCTTTGTTCGGCGTCGCTGGTTACCTGACCTTGACCACGAGGGATACGCTGGTAGATTCTGGTAGATTCGCGGGGGTCGGCCAGTCAGCGACACGGTGTTTGTAGGGGAGGAATTCACTACAACATAAATCCATTTTTTTTTAATTTTATTAAGAAAAAATTTTCCTTGGAGAGAAAGACATCTCTTGAGAGGGACAGACCAGGTCTTGGGTGGGTGGGGGGGGAGTGCAAATGACGCCCCTGACTTATGCCACCACTAACTATTTCTAACCACTTTTGAACACTAAGGCGAGGGCAGGTGGTATCGTAACTTGCTATCCACGAATTGTAAATAAATAATAGGCAGTGTTTAAACATACTGTACTTACACACATGTATGTGAAGTGTGGAGGATGAGTTTGTAGTGGAATTCTCCCCTACAAACGCTGTTTGTCGCTGCCTAGCCGACCCCCACCAATTCCCCAGTGTATGCCTCGTGGTCTAGGTCAACCAGCGCCGCCATACACCACGGAGCGGGGGTCAACTGCTAAGCCACGCCTACCCCCGCTATTTAAGACCTGACCTCGTGGTGATCTGCCTCTCGCTCTCTCTCTACCTACAGCCACAGCCAGCAACACCTCCTCCTCCTCCTGCCTGGCGGTCCTCGCTCCTCCGCCTGCCTGGCGGTCCTCTCTCCCGCTGGCGAGCATGGCGACCCACAAGCTGTCCTCCTGTGAGCATCCTCACCAACCAGCTCTCTCTACATCACGCTTGTAACCATGCTGCCTTCCCAGCACCAAGCTGCATTGTACATCCAATACAACATGTATATAGAGAGCACATTGTGAGTTTCCTTTCTCCATTCCATCCTGAGTGTGAACCAAACATCTCATACCCCACAATGTCTTTGTTTTACCCAAATTAATTTCCTGCCATACATTGAATTGCTCTCTTGATCGCACATTTCTTAGTAACTGTACACATTCATTTGTCTTCAGAATGTTTGTTTTTAAAACCATGTTCTTGAAAAATTGAATAATGGATTGAGGGACTCCATCTTTACGTCTTCTCAAGACCGTATGTTTTGGTCAGAATTTCTAATACTGTACCTATCTTGTCACCTTTTACTCATATTACACACAATTATTCCATAAGTAAATGTATATAAATTTTTTGGTGTATATTTGCGCTGCAAATCGGCATTAAATAAAGGCACGTAAATTATGTCATTGGCTGGCAACGCAAAGGTGGTCGTGACGTAATATATGTGACACCCGGACACTGGAACGAATTTCTGAAAATTTAAATCTGTCGTATTTTCTGGACAAATTCCGAGAAAATCTCTCCATTCTGGGCCTGGAAACTAATTTTCTGATTGCATTATGCCCAAGTACATCCCCACTGCTATGCGCACGGGTGGCCTACTTTTTTGAGCTGGGTAGATGATTGGACATCGGATGATCGCTTAGTTCATATTCTGCTACCAGTGTGTTAGGCTGTGCTCTTGCTAGCTGCTGTTTTTGCTTATAATTTGTGTTGTGCAGTACTGTACATTGCTGTACCAGGACACAAGAAGACTGATAAGACATAAACAGTTATTACAGTTACATGTACTGTACATTCAAATAAATGAAAGTACCGTATGTACAGGAAAAAAGAAACTGGAACACCTTGGCGTTCGTGATTATTGACATCTTAGGCCATGAGATCCACTAATCCCTTAACCCGACAATGGGAGACCTGACATGCATCAGGTCAAGTCAGTAACATGAAACCCACTAATCCCCTGCCATACCTCCTTTGCAAGTCAGAAGATGTAAAACGTGTTTAGTTACGTATTCTGTACATTCAGCGGAGTGGACTGTGTACTGTATACCTACTGTAGGCTCAAGACGACAGCATCTGCTGGTGAGTACAGTACAGTAGTTGTAATACATTAATTTGTTTAATTTATGTACAATATATTGTATTATGTACAGTGGTATTTGCGTAAATAAATGATAAACTCTTGTGTCTGTCCGTGCGAGATGTGTAGATCCACGGTTTAGACTGAAAAACTGTGTATGTGTGTCTCACTGTAGGTGCGCGTGATTCAAGTATATGCTGATAACCACAAGGAAACAAGAAAACACGAAGTTCCCAAGCATTTTCGTGTAATTCACATCTTCAGGGGTGAGTACAGACATTAGAACATGGGATACCGCAGGAGGCCGACTGGCCCATACAGGGCAGATCCCTTTCACACCCATCCCAGCACTTCCATGTGCCTATCCAACTTCGTCTTGAAGCTCCATAGCGTCCCCGATCCTACTATAGCACTCTGTAGCCTATTCCACATATCTACAACTCTACTACCAAACCAGTGCTTGCCTATATCCTTTCTGAATCGGAATTTATCTAATTTAAAGCCATTTGTTCTAGTTATTTCGTTATTACTGAGCTTCAGAACAGCTTCCATTTTACCCTTCTTAATCCCACTTACCCACTTGTACACCTCTATCATGTCTCCCCTAACTCTACGCCTCTCTAATGAATGTAAGCCCAAGCTTTTCAGTCTTTCTTCATATGGAAGGTTTCTAATATTATGGATCATTTTTGTCATTCTTCTTTGTACTCTCTCCAAAGAATCTATGTCCATTCTATAATAAGGACACCAGAACTGAACCGCATAATCCATGTGTGGCCTCACTAATGCTAGGTAAAGTTTCAAGATAACGTCAGCAGTTCTGTTACTCACAGACCTAGACATGAACCCAAGAATCCTGTTTGCCTTGTTGCGAACGCTAATACATTGTTTTCTAGGTTTCAAGTCGTTGCTAACAAATACACCTAGATCTTTTTCACAAACTGAGTTTTCTATTTCCGTGTTACCTAGTTTATACTTAACGTTTGTATTCGTCTTCCCTATCTGTAGTACCTTGCATTTATCAGTATTAAAATTCATTTGCCAGTCTACTGACCACTCATGTAAGGTATCTAGATCTCTTTGAAGGTGTTCAAAGTCACTGTCTGAATTTATCACTCTCCCCATTTTGGTATCATCTGCAAATTTACTAATCCTACTAGTTATGCCTAAATCAAGATCATTAATGAATATAACAAACAGCAGAGGGCCTAATACAGATCCCTGGGGAACTCCGCTTTTGACCGCACCCCAGTCTGACTTTAATCCATTTATGCTGACTCTTTGTTTCCTACCAGTTAACCATGACCTAATCCATTTTAATAATGATCCACCTATTCCATGTGCTTCTACCTTCCTTATCAATCTCTCATGAGGCTAATATATACAGTAGAGGAGAGTGAGATCAAGTCCCTAGGGGACAGCGGGCGTCCACAATGTTCCGGTCATAAGGCAGTGACCGTTACTAATCTTAATAAAAAAAAAAGATTAGTAAGGGTTGGGTCACTGCCTTATGGCCGGAACATTGTGGACACCTGATTAAATTAAGTTTACCAATTTTTTGTGTCTTCGTGACACCAAATACTAGTCGAGAAGTGATTGGCAGTCCGATTTATTCATGTAGGACCATCATTTGACTTCATTGTGGCTACATTGGGGTAATTACTCGCTCCCTCGGTACATGCACTCGATCTATTAACTCAGGTTAAATTAAGTTTACCAAATTTTTGTGACTTCGTGACACCAAATAGTAGTCGAGAAGTGATTGGCAGTCCGATTTATTCATGTAGGACCATTATTTGACTTCATTGCGGCTACATTTGTGTAATTAAAAAAATGAATCTTGTTTAAAATCTCAATTAAGGCCCATCCACACGATCGAGCAGTGCCCAGCGGGCACGCGCTAAATGCCAGTTGTCGGGCAAACCAGCGGAGAGACCGTGCCCAGCGTTGAGCGAAATCATGGTCCGCCTGCCTGGTGGTTTGCTGCCAAATATGGAGCGGCGACTTTAAGTACTGCAAATGTGATACGTATATGTTCCCCGCTCGGTCCAGATGTCCAGTGTATAACCAAATAAGCTTATGCAATGTACATTATTGGCGTGACAATAAACGGGAGATTGTTTATGTAATGAGGACATTCGTGTGTGTTCTTCGTTCCTGCCGCTCTCCTCACTCTAGTCCCATAGCTTCCTCTCTATGCATATCATAATTCTAACATTATTCAATAAATTTTTATGTACTACAAATCTCACCTGCAAGTAATCTTCCTTGAGTACTTCATACATGGCTTGACAAGTTGCAGGTATTATGCAAGACAAACTTTGTTTTGATATCCTCGTTCTATACCGAAGTGACGTGTAGGTGCACCCAGTTGAAAGATATATGAGCGTTGCCTCTAGACGAGCCTCTGCTCGTGTTGGGGTCCATTCTCATGTAATTGGTGAAGTCTTGCTCATGTCCATCTTGCAGTTCACGTAAAATCGTGGCATGACTTCCCAATACTTTTCTTCGACCTAACCACTCTTTGCACCATTCCCTTTTCTGCATTTGGTTCTTCTTTTTGCACATAGCAGCAATTATTATAGTACACAACGCTATGCTCTTCGCTTCAACTGTCCGGCGATTATTCCTGCGACACACCATGGTGATCGTACCGCACCCCGCCACTGCCGACCACCTACTAGCTACCGGCGCCCGACTACGATTGCTGCCAACCAGCACCTCCGTGTGTACAACACACAGGCTTTTGCCCGGTAAACTGGCAAATCCCACCGGGCACTGCTCGATCGTGTGGACGGGGCTTTACTCTTTCAAGAACATGGTTGAATTTCTGAGTACAGTCGTGTAATTGGTGTGCTACTGACCTTTGGCACATCACCTTATGTTAATGCATATTTTTGCTTTGCTTCTTTGTGGTTCATCATTCTATTTTCAGATATTTACAACACTCCTCTTCCTTTATTTAAGCTATATTTTCATTTTGTCTATTAATTTTCATAATTTTGTTCACATTTCCGTAAACTTCGTGTACACACTTCTATATTTATTCGCCAATTCTTATAACTTCTGAATTGCTCACCAAAGGATTACCATCTGCCAAGACTAGCTGACTCGCCTCTCAATTGCATGTATTTTCAATATTTACCAGAAAGGTATTGGTATTTCTTTTTATTATCACCATGGCGACATTATAGACCCTCAATACTTTAGCTGTAGTTCTACCTTCCTTGATAACCAGTTCCCCTCTTCCCCCAAAACACACATGCTTCAAGCCCTCTAAAATCTCTGGACAGTAGTCAAGCTTCCCACTTAAACTTTTTCAGTACTTTGTGGGGAACAGGTTGTTTGGTTCACACTCAGGATGGGATGGAGAAAGGAAACTCACAATGTGTTCTCTGTATACATGTACTGGATGTACAATGCATCTTGGTACTGGGAAGGCAGCATGGTTACAAGCGTTGAGTAAAGAGAGCTGGTTGGTGAGGGTGCTCAGAGGAGGACAAGCTTGTGGGTCGCCATGCTCGCCGGCGGGAGCGAGGGCCGCCTGGCAGCGGCGGAGGAGGTGTTGCTTTCTGCGGCTGTAGCTAGAAGAAGTGAGTGGTCACCACAAGGTCAGGTCTATTATAGCGGAGGTAGGCGTGGCTTAATAGTTAACCTCCGTCATGTAAGGCGGCGCTGGTTGACCTAGACACGAGCATACTCTTCTAAATAGTAAAAGGAGAAATAAAAGTAAAGATACTGGAGTGCTCTACACACTTTATTTGGTTTGTTACCAAGAACACATCCCTGTAATCTAGTAACCTCTACAAAACCATTAAAATAAAATCCTCACCGAAATGATTACATCTTACAATGTGATGCTCAGCTGAGGAACCTACTTCTCTATCAGTTACATTCAGAATAATCTTTTATTGCTGTTCTGCATATCCAATAAATAACTTTATTAACTGAAAAGTATAAGCAGAGGCAGATAAAGTGTATGAAGACTTCTTTGGTCAAATAAGCAGTTGTATTTAATGAGTGGGTGGACTCAGTTTCAGCAAGGCTCAGGTGTGTGTTTGGGAGGGGGGGGCACATCCAGCCTTACTCAAACAAGTCACTTACACACCTAGATACAAACTTTGCTATTCCCCCCCCCCCAATTGGAGTGGTTGAACATTGTACACTGCTCCTTAGCATTTCAGTCTTCTGCCCACCAGCAGGAACATTATATTTTTCATGAAATTTTTTGTCACTGCATATTTATCACCTAGAGGAGCACCCCCCCCCACCCCAGCATATTTCACCTGATACATCCTAACCAAACCTTGAGAAAAAAAAAGCTTATTAATTCCTGGGCAACATATCCCTATTCCACAAGATTTTTTTTATCTCCAAAATCTTTATTCCTTGCAATAGCCTATTACTCCAATTGATCTTAAAATTCTGACCACTTGCAAATCAGATATGACTAGTCAGCAACTCATCACAGACTTAAAACACGAAAGAATACACATGAGTACTGTCTAATGTAAAAGGAGGTAAATGATATGCTCTTCGAAAAATGTTCCTTTATTTATTATGGAGAACCTGTACATGACACTAGTGCAGCATATCCATCTACCAATGGGAGACATTGATGACAAGTTTTATGGAGGAATTTCGTTGAACACTGGGACAATCTATATACATCATGGTCACCTCCATAATAATTAAAAAATATGGAAATGTGGTATGAGAATGGTTTACATAAGTTATGTAATCCTTTCTCAAGTTGACATTGGCTTATATATACACTGGGAAACCAGAGTGTACTTTCATAGTCAGCACAGAATTGGGGAGTGATGTTTAATATACATAATATGAAGATAAATTTTTATCCAACTTATACCCCGACTTTCAAGCCACTCAAAGACAACACAAGGACATCCTGTGATTTTACCTAGACCTCGCTCACTCTTAAATTATTTAACCCTGGAAAGTGGAAATGAAATCCACAACGATCTTTTTAAGCTTTGCGTCTACGTCTGGGGTAATATGCCCCTCCTTAGCAATGCTGGTGAGAATGTCCTGGTGGCTGGTTTTCATCATGCCCATAAACTCCTGCTCAAACTTCGTGATCTTTGCGGGGTCCATCTTGTCAAGATGGCCACGTACACCACAGTAAATGACTGCTACCTGTTCCTCAATGGCCATGGGTACTGAAGAGAAAAAATAAACAAATAACAAAAGGAAATAATGTCATTTGCAGGAGATTTTTAAGTAATATTTCTCAGTACAATATATATATATATATATATATATATATATATATATATCAAACTTTATTTCACTCAAACATACCATACTGTCCCTGCTTCAGCAATTCAGTGAGGCGGACACCACGGTTCAACAACTGCTGGGTGGAGGCATCCAGATCTGAACCAAACTGAGCAAAAGCTGCTACCTCACGGTACTGGGCCAACTCCAGTTTCATGGAACCAGCAACCTGTAAAATGTTTTCATGAATTTTGGGTTTCTAAAAAGCAGTATTTTGTAGTGCTGATGTACTAGATAAAACAAAGTACAGGACAGATATGAGAAAACAATCCATGTCAGAAAGTAAGTATGAAGCCCAATAGTCATGCATCAGAATTCATCATACTTGTTAGATTCATGACTGACTCAGGTTTTATGGCTTATATTCAATATCTATGTACAATTACATATACTGCACTGTATCCTAAAAATTCCTTTATTAATATTTAAAGTTTTGTACTTGTCAGCGAGAAGTAAATATCAAATGCAACAGGTTGTTTTGCCAACATTTTAAAATGTAACTAATTCTGGCTTTAGTGAAAACACCCTAAAATCCCAGTCCTGTTGACCCTTTTGGGAACTGTGGAGAAAACTCTTAACTTGTTTCGTCGGGGTCAGACTCATATGGACAGAGATACATTTTGATTTTTCATACCGTTTCAATTATCCCGAGCAATCACAAGCCATACAATTCTATACAGCATGAACAGTAATAATTCACCCTCAAATTTAACTTCTAATCTAAAATAGTAAAAGTATAGGGACACTCATATGAAGACCATTACAATAACTTATAACACAAAAAACTACACGATATATACTATACAAACAACTTTAGTTTTGTGGCCAAGAAATAATGTAGAAATTTGCCTTTATAACATACATTAAAATATTTAAAATTGTACATAATTTAACCATAGCCCTCCTCTAATCATAGGTTCCACCACAAAAGGAGGGGGGGGGGGGTGCTCCCCCTGTGAGATAGTAAATTACTGTATCCCAAATAAACTAAAATGAACAATATTATATTAATAATATAATAGCATCACTAACATCACCAAGGGTATAACAAAAATATTAATTATTCCGCATTTCAACAATACCTCGGTATATAATGTTCAAGCCACCTCCCCTGCAAATCTCTTGAGTATGCCACTGGTAACAATTAGAGATAGTGAAAAATAATCCAATTATTTTTTTTTAATTATTAACAAGCTGTAGTACAGAGATCCCACGGTTAACGAATTACCTTCCATAAGATTCTTCACTTCGGTTAACGAATTCCTTACGAATTTTTCCAAACATGTTTTCGCCTGCTCACCAGCTGTAGTAGTAGTCCGCCAATACAGTAATCGGTTTTAGGGTTTAAATTCCTTACCATTTTAGTAAATATCAAGAAGGTTGTACTATTCAATATTTTTAAGTTTTAATAATTTTTTTAGTTATTTTAACTAGAGGAAAGTAGTTTTTGTGCGCCAAACAGCCACTCAACACACCAAGCTTGGCGTCAGTTTGTTTACCAGTTCAGAGGAAGGAACATCTTGTTTGAGACTCTTCGACATAAATGCTTTTTTCCGTGTTTCCAGTCAAATTATTGGTCATCTTGAAATATATTTTACGTTTTGATAATATATAGCACAGTGCAGTGTTGATTTAAAGAAAATAATCTTGAATTACACCAAGTGAACTAAAATTTTTGGGGTGACTTCTCTTCCACCCCAATGCCTTCTCTTCTCCCTTCTCCTCCACCCCCAATTCTAATTCCCATCAACAACCAGGAGCTTTCTACATGCACACGTCAAAGTAAGTGTACTTTATTGCATTTATTTTTCGTTTGTATGTAATTTTCAGTGAGCTGGAACCAATTACCCAAAAACCCATTGAAACAATGGTTTTGGTTAACGAGCAACCTTCTGGAACGAATTGTGCTCGTTAACCGAGGGACCACTGTACACCACAAAATTAAGGTACAAGTCTTTAAATTTCAAATCAATATTTTTTATTCACACCTTATAGACATTAAAAACCTTGAGTATAGCTACCTTGAACCTATCTACTAATTTGTAGTTTCATAAAATACTAACACTTTTGATTAAAGAATGCCTTACCTGCTTCATTGCCTTCGTCTGGGCAGCAGAACCTACACGAGACACAGATAGACCGACGTTGATAGCAGGACGAATACCCTTGTAGAAGAGCTCAGTCTCCAAGAAGATCTGTCCGTCAGTGATGGAAATGACATTGGTAGGAATATAGGCAGACACATCACCAGCCTGGGTTTCAATGACAGGCAGGGCAGTGAGAGATCCACCACCATTTGTGTCATTCATCTTGGCAGCACGTTCAAGAAGACGTGAGTGAAGATAGAACACATCACCAGGGTAAGCTTCACGGCCAGGGGGACGACGAAGCAGCAGAGACATCTGACGGTAGGCAACAGCCTGCTTTGACAAGTCATCATAAATGATGAGAGCGTGTTTGCCATTGTCACGGAAGAATTCACCCATGGCACAGCCGGCGTAAGGTGCCAAGTACTGCAGTGGAGCAGCATCAGAAGCAGTGGCAGACACCACAATGGTGTACTTCATGGCATCTGCAAACATCAAAAAACTGTCAATACAAGAGCAAATCAATCCAACTCAAAACAAAAGCAAGATTCAAGAAGTGCATCAACACCAGGGCTGACATTTATGAAATTCAAGAGAGAAGCTCAACATTCATCAAAGCTCAGTAAAATGTTGCTAACTACAGCACACACACCAACCAATTCTCAACTTATTCATTACAAGATCAGCCAGACAATGAATTACACAAAAAACATTAATTCCTTCATCTATGCTGAAAAATAAACCTGAATAATGTCTGAAGATTATTTAGTTAAACCTACAGTACAAACTATTTGTGCAAACACCATTGATTACAGAAAAATACGATTGCTTGTCAGTGCAAGTGTGTGTTTACATAATTAAGTCATCTTATGACTTAGGTACAGAATTGAAACAGTTACATTCCAGTATCAAGTCAAATAAAAAAATACCTTAATACTACATCTTCCTCATTCTTACCAGCATCAGTGAGCCTCTTCACAATTTGGGCAACAGTAGATCTCTTCTGTCCAATGGCAACATAGATACAATACAGTTTCTTCTTTTCCTCAGCACCATCGTTAAAGCGTTTCTGGTTAATAATTGTATCAATGGCAATGGCAGTCTTGCCTGTCTGACGATCTCCAATGATCAATTCACGCTGGCCTCGGCCAATTGGCACCAACGAGTCGACAGCCTTAATGCCAGTCTGCATGGGTTCCCTTACAGAGATACGTGGGATGATGCCAGGGGCCTTCACACCAACACGTGCCCTGTAAACAGAGGAAAATATTATATTTCTGAAGTATTACCCCAAGCAGGTTTAGTCTAAGTAACCTAACCAAAGGAACAAGTCATGAATTATACAACTTCACCTCATGTTAAGTCTCTAACTCTTGGGTTAAAATTTAAAAAAAAAATATACAGTAAGTCCCCAAGTTATGTACATAATGGGGACCAAAAGGTTGTACTTAACTCGAAATGTACGTAACTCGATAATTTCCGCGAGTTTCTTTGGAAAATCCTGTGCTGTTTTCCAATCAGCACTCGCCGCCTCACCAGTCACTCGAACATTATGCAGCTTATTTCGCACCTTGAATCGGTTAAACCACCCATTGCTAGCATTGAATGTCACAGTATCATCAGGGTGATCTTTCTTTAGGTCGTTGAAAAGACTTAGGGCTTTCTCCAGAATCATACTGAGACACAGAGGCTTACGTTTTTGTGTGCAATCCTCGATCCACAGCGCAAGATATTTTTCCATTTCTTCCAGAACATTCCCTCTTCTTTTAGTTATAATCGTAGATTGCATTGGCACTGCAGATTTCACATGTTCCTTGATCTTTTCTTTGCCCTTATCAATTATATTAACAGTTGACCGACTCAGGTTAAATTTGCGGGCAACATTGGTCAACTTTTCACCACTTTCAAGCAGTTTTATTATGTCCATTTTTACCTCTAGTGAGATTGCTTGACGTTTCGTAGCACTCCCACTGGCTTCACCACTCTTACGCTTTACACCAGTCATTGCACACAGAGTAAAGTGTACAAAATAGGGCAGAAATTCACAGGAGAAGTACTGTATGCACAATGACCACACTTGTTGTTTTGGTGCGTCTAGCGTGTCGTCTGCATGGTCAGTGATAGTGGCGGTGCGGCTGGCTCGCCCGCCAAATTTAAAAATTGCTCGCCCTTTTAAGACAATATTTTTGCAATTAAAGACTTCAGAAACGATGTACGTATCGGCCGTTTGTACGTAATTCGGGGACGAACTGTATATGAAATTACAAATGAGCAATTGTATGTACCATTTTTTTTGGCTTTAATAGCATTCTTAGCAATTAGCATGTGTTAAGCACACACACACACTTGTCACTATTCAGAGAACAGAAAAGTTTCCCATTGAAACTCAGATTTATTTTTCTGGCATTTGTAAGAGTCTTCATCCTCATTTTATTTTGTATGACCCTGCAAGTTAAAATATAATTTCCAAAAATCATACGAAGTCATTCTCCTTGGAAAAGCCTTTCATGGTTCGTAATACATCGACCTAAGTGAGGGGAACATGACAAGCACAGTGAGCCCACCGTTTTTTTTTTGGGTGGTGGTGGTGGGGGGACCCTGTTAGCCCCCCCCCCCCCCTTTCAGAATATTTTTTAAATCTCACTTTTTATAGTAATTCCTTTTTACTATACAAAAATGCCTGAATACAATACTGCATTAAAGAAAAAGCATTGAAATTTTCTGATGGGGGGGGGGGGGGGGGGGGGGTTCAGGAATCCCCCCCTTGTACTCTTCAGATTCCAGAGTATACATGCCAAGAGGTATAAAAATAATCACCAAGTGTCATTTACTACCTTATGGTCCCAATCGTACTATTCTCATTATTTCTTAGGCCAGATAGTCCTCAATTTGAGCGGATTTGATTTAAATGACAATCTGTCTATTATTAGCCTTGGATAATGAGAACCTCTTATATGTACTTTTAGGATCAGTTCTATGGATTTACCTCTTTCCTCCAGTAATGGGTCCCTTGCCATCAATAGTATTACCCAGAGCATCAACGACACGTCCAAGAATACTTTCACCCACAGGAACGTCCACAATGGCACCAGTACGTTTCACAATGTCACCTTCACGAATGAGCTTATCATTACCGAACACCACAACACCAACATTGTCAGGTTCCAAGTTCAGGGCCATACCTGGAACAGATGCAAAAATAGGTAAATATGATCAACGGCAAAAAATTTTCTCAACACAAAACTTAAATACACGAGAAATAAGGACTGAGTGTGCATAAATTTACAATATTATTACAGCATAGGGAGAGCAAAGAAGGTATAAATTTGAACAATAATATGTATCTGCTTACCTTTGAGGCCAGAAGAGAATTCTACCATCTCCTCTGCCTGGATGTTCTTAAGGCCATACACACGAGCAATACCATCACCAATACTCAGGACACGACCAGTCTCCTCCAGGTTTACCTTGGGGGCAGCGCCTGTGTAGAAAATAACACCCAGTGACCTTCAGTCATGTGAACTTAAAATTATACAAATAATTTCATAAAAATAATTTTTTTTTATTTTTTTGTCGCCGAGATTTCAGTTTAATGTTCATTAAAACTTGAAACTATGACCAGTACCTGACTTATCACCCATTCAACTTTGTTTCCTCTAATTAAGCAGTAGCTATTAGAATTGAGGTAGATAAGTAAACAATATGATCTAATATGTTGTTAATATCATGAAAAGAAACAAATTTATGAAAATCGTCATTTGGGGGGGGGGGGGGGCTATCACAATCATCTATTAATTATGTTATGCAAGAAAAAAAAATCAAAGTTATTACACTAACAAAGACCAAACTCTTGTTAAATTACCAAGAATGCGCTCCTCCAGGATGGTGGACACCTCTGCTGTATAGGTAACATTGGTGGTAGAAAGTTTGCGGGAAACAAGAGAAGCTGCTGGCAGAAGCTTGGCCACCTGAAAATATTAGAAGCTTTACTCTCAGGATCTTTTACTGAAAACAATGAAAAAATTTAATTAAACAAAACGTATTCCTCGTATACTTGAGGTAAAAAAGCGTTTATCTTCTTTGGAGAAACATCAAGTTGGTGCTAAGGCCAGGCCACTCAACTATTACCCTTTGTGATGCTACCATGGTATGGTTGTCAAGTATCCTGTACATACGGGATTGTCCCTTATTTCCTTGTTTTGTTTCGAGGTGTGGAAGGACATAATTGCTCCATATACAGTATGTGGACTTGATAAAATAAGAAATACATTATGTTAACTTGTCAAAATTATAAAGCAACAAGGATTGGCATTCGAGTCAATTGCCTCACACAAATGTAACTTTACAAATCAACAATAACTAGGTTGTGGCAGCAGAGATGAACTTTGTGTATGCAAAGTTTGCATCGTAGCACCTTGTGGATTGGGTTTCCTCAGTGCTGAATATAATTTGTCTGGCATTAGCCAAATACAATATTAAAAGTGGTGTCTCCCCTAGTGAAGGGGTTTAAAGCTGTACTGTACTAACATAAGTAGAGAGGTCGGGGAAAGTGAGAGTAAAAAAACAAGCAGGTCCTGGGAAGTAAAATTAGTTACTCAGGACAAGGGGTAAAACAGGACCAGGGAAGGGTAGGTTTAAATGTATACTATACAAACAGTAAGAGCATTAGAAATAAAATAGACTTGCTGAGAGCAGTTGTATGTACCGAGAATGTAGACGTCATAGCAATCACTGAAACTTGGATGAATCTGGCTAGCAATTTTTTTTTATCAGAGTACCACATAGAAGGGTACAACCTTTTTCACAAGGGCAGGGAAGGGGGGAGGGGTCGCACTCTTCGTCAAGGATACATTAAAATGTTGTATTAATAATTCAATAAAGGGTGAAATAGGAACCGTCTGTATGGGTAGAAATCACGGAAGGAAGAGAAAAACTAATTATGGGAATGATTTACAGGCCCCCCAAGTCTTGGGAAAGAAGCATCTCAGCCTATATGGCAGGAAATGAGTAGGGCAGCAAAATATAACAACCTGTGCATTATGGGGGATTTCAACTTCAGAAATATTGACTGGGACAACATTGTAGGTGACTATGAATCTGAAGACTTCCTAGACGCAGTATAGGACAATTTTTTTAAAAAACTAATTCCAGAACCTACTAGAGGTGACAATATATCAGACCTAGTATTAATAAATAAAGAAAATATTCTCAGAGATATCACAGTAGGGGAAGAACTAGGTAACAGTGATCACAGAGAAATTAGGTTCACCCTAAATTGGGAAACAAAAAACAATGACAATATGGTCAGTCCCAAACTTTCGGTTGGTGGATAATCAGGGGTTAAGAAGGTACCTAGGTGAGGTCGCCTGGGAACAGTCACGTCAGTCCCCAGTAGGAAGGGGTGAGGTCATAGATGACAACAATTGATCATGACTATAATATATTCACTAGTATACTACAAAGCACAAGAACAAAATATACCATACAGAAAAATTAGGTCAAATAAGAATGAGCCAAGGTGGATGACCAGAAAACTTAAACATGACATAGGAATAAAGAAAGGAATTTATAAGAAATTAAAGGGAGGGAAGGAGCAGCTCAGAAATAGGTATAATGAACTATCTAGGAATGTTAAGAAAAATGTAAGGAAAGCAGAGACTATGAAATCAAAATAGCAAGTGAATCCAAGGCAAATCCCAAGGGATTTTTCCAGGTATATAGAACAAAGGTCAAGGACAAAGTTGGGCCTTTAAAGTCAGGGAGGGGAGAAGTGATAAATGGCAGTGAAGAAATAAGCTAAGCATTGAACAACTACTTCTTAACAGAAGAAATTCGTGAGGAAATTCCAGAGGTGGAACTGATATTTAGGGGAAAGGAAGAAGAGAAATGAAAGAATATCACTATCAGAAAAGAGGATGTTCTTAAGAGGATAAATAAACTAAAGAAGACAAAATCCCCAGGACTGGACGAAATTTTCCCTCGAGTCTTGAAAGAGTGTAGGGAACAGATTAGTGGACCCCTCGTAAATTTATTTACAAAATCATTAGACACCGGAGTTGTGCCAGACTTGTGGAAAGAGGCAAATGTAGTACCCATATTAAAAAAGGGAGACGGGGCATCAGCATCAGTTACCGGCCGATCAGTTTGATGTCAGTAGTGGGGAATTTCTCGAATCAATTATAGCAGATAGCATCCGATCGCATCTAGAGAAAAGCAAATTAATCTACGACTCAACATGGGTTTACTAAAGGAAAATCTTGTCTAACAAATCTGCTGACGTTTTTTAGGAAAGTCTTCGAGGTAGTAGATAATGACAAAAATTACGATGTTATTTACTTAGACTTTAGCAAAGCATTTGACAGAGTACCACATCAGAGGCTTCTGATAAAAATTAAGGCTCATGGTATCAAGGGGAAAGTTTTAAATTGGATAAAATCATGGCTCACCGATAGAACGCAGAGGGTCAGCATAGATGGTGTTAAATCTGAGTGGGGCCGTATAACCAGTGGGGTTCCCCAGGGGTCAGTACTAGGCCCACTCTTGTTCATAATCTACATAAACGATCTAGATACTGGGATCAGCAGTGACATAAGCAAGTTTGCGGATGACACCAAAATAGGGCTGCCGATTAATTCAGGGCAGGATGCAAATGCATTACAGGAGGATCTAAATAAACTGCAGGGGTGGTCTGAAAAATGGCAAATGAAATTCAACACCAGCAAGTGCAGCGTACTTAATATTGGAAGAACAAATACTGATAATGTATACAGCCTAATATCAACCTAGAGAAGTCGACTTGTAAGCCCAGACCTACGGCCTAGAAAACAGTGCGTTAATGTTCGAAATAACGCAAACAGAGTATTGGGTTTTATATCTAGAAGTGTAAGTAACATGAGTGCAGAGGTCTTATTGAACTATATCTTGCGCTAATCAGACCGCACCTTGATTATGCGGTTTAGTTCTGGTGCCCTTATTATAGAATGGATATCAATTCACTAGAGTCGGTGCAGCGAAGAATGACAAAAATGATTCCAGGACTTAGAAACCTTCCATATCATGATAGGTTAAAGAACCTTAACTTGCATTCCTTAGAAAGACGAAAAGAGTCCGGGGAGATATTGATAGAAGTATTTAAGTGGGTGAAAGGAATCAATAAAGGGGATATAGATAAAGTTCTTATAATATCCGAGCAGGATAGGACTCGGAGCAATGGATTTAAGTTGGATAAGTTTAGGTTTAGGAGGGAGATAGGAAGAAACTGGTTCACAAACAGGGTGGTGGACGAGTGGAACAAGCTTAGCAACTTTGTAGTAAGTGCTGGAACTCTGGAAGTTTTAAAAGGAGGCTAGATAGATTCATGGATGATAGAGAGTGGTAGTAACTCTCGACAGGAGCTGCCATGCACAGGCCAACCGGCCTATTGCAAACTCCTTATTTTCTTATGTTCTTACATATTTATACTTTAAGCTGGAGCAAAGCAGAGCATTAGTGGTTGGGTTAATATTCAATTCCATCCCAATCAGATGTTTAACCATTATCACTCGGATTCTTTTATTTTTCAGTTAGGAATCGACTTTCTTCTATGGCAACAGGTTACCGGTAGATTAGGTCGCCCAGTTAATATTCGTTTTTATCCCAGTTGGGATAAAAACGATATTTTTACCACTGGTTGTTTGGGTAAAGGCGTAGAAGAGGGTGACCACCAGAAGGAATTGTCCGAATTGATTGAAATTTTTTCTACACACTATTATATTACACAAAAATGTAAATGACAATACATAGAACCTAATAGAAAATGACTTAACATAACCATAGGTGGGGTAAGTTAGGTCAGGTTTTATTAGCATCTATGCATTATTTTGTATTTATTTTTTATATACATAATGCTAATATATTAAACACAAAGGGAAACGACAAAGCATAGAACCTTAATCTTTGTATATACTCTATGCTGCTTCACAATTCTTCTCCCGGAGCCATTTTTTGTGTTTAACTCGACCAATCCCTCTTCAAGAGACGTTTCCTAAATGATAGTGAATGCTTCCACATATTCCTCCTTGCCATTGCTGATGTATATCAACCTAAATATTCAGGCAAGTTGTTAAACACAAATTAAAATGATAATGCGTAGAACCTGACCTAACAAACCCATAGGTTGGACATGTTAGGTCAGGTTCTACGAATTGTCGTTTCCATTTTTGTTTAATATATTAGTAGAAAATTGTTCAACCAATTCCTCCTGGTGGTCACCCTCTTCTACACCTTTGCCGTTGTTTGTTTTTATTTACCAAATTATTTACGTCTCCAATGAGCGAAAATTAGTTGTTGCAGTTCTGTACACACATGAAAAAATAATTCTCATATCCCAAAAGTATCCCGGAACAACCCTAACGGTAAATCCCACTTTTTTTATACACAATTTCCTTAATAAATGTACAGTTTAGCTACAAACATGAAGATTCAGTATTACATAATAAATTAAATGTTCAACAAAATCCCCAATCTGCTACTTAAGTGACGCTTGTGTTCCTAACAACAACCTTCACTGATAATTGCTATACAATGTTATTAGAAGAAGGTGCTTAACTTAAATCAATATCAGGTGATCCAATTTTCATGGACGTCCACCCCAGAAAGATTAACTGCTGAAGTAACAATACTACTTATAATGTCTCCCTGTTGCTTATCTAATGGCATTAATGTAATAATCAAAAGAACAAGTAATGTTAGTTAGTCATGTAGAGGCGGGTGTAAACCATAGTGGATATAGTAAACAATTAATAGTCAACTCGATCAGCTGATCTGGTGGGCCAGCACCAGCCGGCCGGTTGGGAGTACGAGACCTATAAACACTCGCCTTTTTCTTGTTAAAAAGTATTTATCTAATTACACAAGTCCTACCGTCACTACATGTATTTATGATTTCAATATTACCTGAGGGGTGCTCCTAGGTAACTGTCTGGCCACGGAGGCGGCAAGTCGTGCGGAGAGGAGAGCCATCCTGTGATATCCTCACTGGCCGAGCAAGATGGAGGAACGAACACTTGGTTGTGGCTCAGACCGGCACTACAAACCATCAGTAAAACCTTTTTTATAATTATTTATACTTAAAAAGATAGTTGGAGTGTAAATTACTCACAGCACACTAAAAAAAATAACTTGTTTCTATATTATTATGTATGATGAAGAATCATGTACCAAAAGATTAATATAATGTAGTATGAATTTGGGTACAAGATAGACGGTGGGTGGGGGGGTTGGGGATGTCGTCTGCAAGGGGCTACAAAAATGAGGGAAGTTTGTAAACGTCAGCGAAGAGGAAACCAAATTCCCGGTGTTTTACAGCTTAGAGAAAGCCTTTATGTATGTGTGAGCATGTGTTTTCCAATTGAAACAATATTTCGCGTCCATACAAGCAGTAATTCTACTGTCTTGTTGATATTCATAATTTGTTACCAGTCCACAGTATTTGGACAAAAATGTAAGCGTAAGCAACTAGAAGAAAGTCTATGATATCGGTAAAGAGCTTTTTATGCTCATATGCATTTAATGGTGTGGCTTATATACCCCCAAAATAATAGATATACAGTATACCACCAGGAATAGCTTAAATTTATAACTCTGGTTGTAAACATGAACGAGAGAAAACGGAATTTATAAGTGAGAGGGGAACCAAAATTATCTTGGCCAGTGAGGTTGATGCCAACTCAGACGGTGACGGGCGCCGGCTACTGTGACAGACGTGTACTACATATTATACCTCACTTTGTGGGTATTTTAAGAAGCATTATATTGACTTGAAACTTTAATCATTACTTGCATTTACTTACCCTTCTCGCCCCTGGTCAGCTTACTAGCCGGACAGGCATTTTTTTTAAGTTGTACAGTAATTAAAAGAATCAGACAATTTCTTTCATCAATATACTGTACATGCTTACACTTACCTAACTGATCAAGTAAACTATGAATTAGTATGTATCTTGTCAAGTAACCGTCAAACTCATTTGATGTTACAACTTTGTAAGATTATATTGTGTATTTCTCAATCAGTTTGGTGTTTACAATTAATATTTGTAGATATTTTCAGAAAGTAAAGTTTCAATGGTTGGTCTTTCAACATTCATGCTGACTGAAATATTTTTTATCATAGTCTTACTGGCACAAATTTGATCTCGTATTGTTGACAGCGAATGTTATGTGTGGTGGCTGGTTGAACTTGGTCTTAGTTTTGTATTTTTTTTACAGGATTAACCCACCTGGGCACAGGTCAATGACCTACATCAGGGCCTGGGGGCGAAAGTATATATATATATATATATATATATATATATATATATATATATATATATATATATATATATATATATATATATATATATTTATATATAATGAGTAAGAACTCACATGAAGAGTATTACATATAGGTAGAATATTTATATTAAGAGGAATGTAAAGGGAGGAAGAGTTTGGTAGCGGGGCCGGTTAGTGATTTACACTGTCAATACACTTACATTATCTTACGTCAATACACATCTATTACGTTCTTAAGGACGACTTCTCAAACACCGCTTCCTTACAACTATTTATTAATTACGACAGTGGCATGGACACATTAATAACACCTTCTATCGAAGTCACGAGGACATTATTTACGTTACTAGGACAATATATTTACGTTACTAGACACTGATTCTCGAACACAAACATGAAATGAATACACTTCCCACGTAAGTAACTCATCCTCTGGATAGCTCTGAAAAAAACTCACGTGACCTGAGGAAGGCCTAGCAGGTGATTTTGGGCTGTGTCTATGGGAGACTGCTCAGCTGTGACACCGGTGTCGGGAGGGAGGGCTTGCGTGACTCTCCCTCCTGTGAGCAGGACTCGGCTGGCACCTCTGGCTGTGGTGGACTTCCTCCTGTGATCCCTCTGTGTGTGTGTGTGTCGTGAGGGAGGGCTACGACGTCCTGTATATTGGGAGACGAGCCGTCAGTTTGAGCTGATCGGGCGGCGGCGAAGGGTCCCCTTACATTTGACCTCACTCATGGAGGGTCAGGTCTGGACTTTTTCTGAGTTGTAAGTTGTTGTATATATTGGAGGCAGGTGGCCTCTTCTTCTGACTGGGTGCCTCTTAACATAGTTGGTGGGGCCGTGTGACAGGGATGCTGGCTGATTTGTAGCTCCTTGACTTGCGGCTGCGAGGGGTCCCCTTACATTTGACCTCGCCTATGTAAGGTCAGGTCTGGACTTTTTCTAAGTTGTAAGCTGTGGTTTGATAAATCACTGTAGGTGCGCGTGATCCAAGTATATGCTGATAACCACAAGGAAACTAGGGACTTGATCTCACTCTCCATACATAAGTACATTTGGTAAAAGGTGCAATGAAAAGAAGAATAGACACGAAGAGTTTCAATTCATTTGTATTCCCAATGCCAGTAATTATCTCACACTTTGACCTCTCTACTTATTTCCTCAAAATATTTCTTACGCAAATTAGCAGCTTCTTCATCATCTACATTTGCTCCCATTCTCGAATGAAGCTTAAGCATCTCTCATGCTGAAGAGCTGCTCTGTGATCTCTCTTGATAAGCTTAAGCTGACTAAAAACTTTCTACAGAAGCATTAGAGAATGGGAAGGAAAAAAGCACATATTACTTTAGACAAGTTAGGATACATCTGGTTCCCTACAGCATTTTTTTGCCTGAAGATGAGGAGCCAATAATCTTGAATGCTCATAGCACTAGCAAATTAGCAATATTACAGCACATAGCATGTTGCCTTCATTCATTGTCCAAAGTTTGCATATCAACAATGTCTTTAAGATATGTCATTTGTTTTAATAAATGCACCAAAGATGGCACTTTCATGTTGCATGCAGTGGAAGGAGACAGACATTCAAGGAAGTCATGCTTTTCAAGATCACTGAACCTCAAATGAATCTGCTGCACACATTCAATTAGGAATTCCTTGCAATGAGTGAGAAACAATTTTACATCAGGGTGGCTCTCTCCTGTGTGTTTGGTTATGCTGTTCAAAGTATCTGTTGCTGCAATGCCAATGTAAACTTTGCTCAGTAGAACATAGTGCTGCTCTTGCTTTGGAACAATTTTATCAATATCAGTCTCTCTAAGCTATGAGTACTACACGAAATCTGTACACAATGCTGATATCAGACCAGACACTTCTTTTTTAAGTAAGTGCAACAATGGAAAGTCACTTTGAAAGAATAAGTTGAATGAAACCAGTCTACCAAGATTAAAGGATATGAATTCAAGGTTAGCTCTGGTAAATTTGTTACTGAGCTTTTTCAAAATGCTGTCATTTGTGTGTGTGGGATCCTCAAATGCAGCATTATGAAAATAAAGCTGTACTGCATCATATTGCTCTAATATCCTGTCAACACAAGCCTTCATTGACAGCCAGCGAGTGAGTCCAGCTCTTAAGATTTGGTGCCTATCAATATCTAGAAAGTCCTGGAATTCTTTCAGTGCATCACGCCTCTGTGAAGATATATGGAAATATGAGTAAATATTTCTGCAAAGATCCTCTAATGTTTTTGGAAGCTTCAATGATGCATGAGAAGAGCACAAGTTAATCAAGTGACAAGAACATTTTACTGGCAGTATCCATGGGTCACCAGCAGTTGTGACACCGAATGGTTCTTCCCAAACATTGTGTTGCATGTATCTGCACAGAAACCAATGATATTTTGCAAAGGCATACTCTTCTCACTGAAACACTTAAGAACATACTAGATATCAAAAAGCTTATTTTCCTTAAAATTCCTTAGATTTTACAAATTCCTGGGAAAATTCCTTATAATGCTTTACTAGACCAGAAATTCCTTAAAATTAGGAAAATTCCTTAAAAGTGGAAACACTGATCCCAGCTAGGGGTGGAGAGACGCTACAATGCTGTTTTACATTACAAAGACGCGTCGGGTGGGCCCAGTAACAGGTGTGCCCCACGTATTTCTTGCTCTGTTAGGGTGTGTTTGATAGATTGAGCATAACAAGTGTTATTTGAAGAATGTGGTAAACTCGTGGAGGTAGTTCGTTAGCCAGAATAAGGCTAATACTAGCTTTGCTCTACAGACATTCATCCTGAAGTGAGTCGACACCAACAGCCACCTCCCTGTGTTATGCTGGTGGGTTGGGTTTATTATGTATTGTTTAATTCCTACTACTCTGTGGTACAAATATGTGAATATGACAACAGCTGATGCTTGTTTTGTAAGAACAATGTGAAATAACTAGTTATGTCTGATCTACTGTAGGTCCCAGCCTTTCCTACCTCGGGTGATTTCTAGAGTAAATAAAGGAAAGAAAACTACAAGTGTGTGTCATATCCCTGCTATGGGAGTTTCCTGCATTGTGCTTTGTTACATATATATAAATCTAAGTAAGTACCCTCAAGGTTTTTCGAAATGTATTGCGATTCATGTGACCCCTGTTTAACTAGCTAGGAAAATAGGTTTATTGTTTGAGGTATTGTGAGGTTTGATGTTGGTTCACACTCAGGATGCGCTCTCTGTATACATATATTGTATTGGATGTGCAGTGCAGCTTGGTGCTGGGAAGTGGTAGCGTGGTTACAAGCATGGAGTAGAGAGAGCTGGTTCGGGAGCGTGCTCAGAGGAGGTGTTGCTTGCTGCCTGGCTGTAGGTAGAAGAAGGGGCAGGTCACGGCGAGGTGAGGTCTTATATAGCGGGGGTAGGCGTGGCTTGATAGTTGACCTCCGCTTTGTTAGGCGGCGCTAGAGGCCGACCTTAGACTATGAGGCGTTGGCTGGGGAATTCGAAAAGGGGTCGGCTAGTCAGCGATAAACATCAGTTGTAGTTGTAGGGGAAATATCCACAACAGTATAATTGTTAATCTTAATAGAAGGTGATCAATCCCCCCCCCCCCTCCTCCTCTTGGTGTTGAATAAAACATTTGTCATACGTGCCTTTGGTGCTATGCAGTGATACAGTGACCCATTAATAATAAATAACCATATCCAGTGTCCTCAAGTGTCTCAGTTACCACATGTTATTCCTGAATCCTAACTTATTCCCTCCTCCCTAAGACTCCCCTCATCCTCCCTTCCATATTTTCCCTCAGTATGGTGGAAGGTTGACCATTAGGAGTGATTACCCACACTCCTACCTTCTCACATTCCATAGTCCTCGTTCTGTCCCTCACTCCCACCTTCACTTGTCGAAACAACGAGTTTTAGTTAGTGTTACGAGTTGGGGATTTAGAATATAGTTAAAAGTCTACCCAGATCCCAACAGGCAACAACAATAAAAAAACAAAGACAATCGGACTATAAAAGGGTAGACAAAGGATGCGAGCTTTTGTTGTGTATAATAAAGTACCATAAATTCCTTAACAAAATATTCAGCTTTCTATAATTTACCCTTAACCATACTTAACCTAAACATATGCAACATTGGCTTAACAGTATATACATATTTACACAACATACAACAATCTGAAGCAAGGTGGAGGTGGGGAAGCATAGATTACAAAATACTCAAGTGCAGTGCTGAGATGGCTGACGAGTAAGGCTGAGTATTGAAGAAGATGGTAGGTAGTCACTGTGTCGTAGGTTTCCAGGATAGGTGGTCCTAGTGTGGTCACTTCCCAGAGTGAACTGAACTCTCCTCGAACTGGAGCTGATGAGGAAAACTTGGAGGAGGTGACTCAATAACCAGGATATGGAGAAGGGAAACCCCTGAGTGGTAACTAAGACTAGTCATACTCGGGTTTCGTCCCTAGATGGCGTTGCTCGTGGTGCTGGGTAGGTAGATCATGACAATAGATGGCGTGGTTCGTAGTGCTGGGTAGGTAGATCATGACAATTGATGGCGTGGTTCGTAACATTAGTTTAACAAATTTATTGGCAAAGCTTGTAGTACAGTTTGCCTATTCTGCGTAATTCAGTCAGGTCTTGACACCTAGGGTGGTATCACTTCTCACTGCCACGCAGGACAGAGGTTCATACACAAAGAAAGAAATATATCATGTCCATTAACAACTATATATGTATAGAGGTCAGATTTATGTGGGTAATGTCACTGTTCACTGCCATGCATGACAGAGGTTCGTACACAAAGAAATGCATCATATTCATTGACACTATATATAGGTCAGATTCATGTGGGTAATGTCACTGTTCACTGCCTTGCAGGACAGAGGTTCGTACACAAAGAAAGAAATGCATCATATTCATTAGCAGTATATATAGGTCAGTGGTTCACATACATTGGAGTCATATTCTAATTGAGGACTTATCAGTGTGGGCTAGCAAATTTGGGATAAACAGCAAGAATGTCCTCAAGCACCCCCGATTCAATGTAGTAATTACAAAGTTCAAGATACAATAAGTCAGGTGGCCTGAAGTCTTTGACAGTGTCACATTCAATAATATAGCGTTCAAGTGTATGCTTTAAAGGTTTATCACAAAGTTTACATGCTGAGTGTTCCGGGTATGGGTACAGCGTTACTAACTTGCCAGATGTGTCTGTATCCTAGCCTAATTCTGGCCACGACTACATCACATTGTCTGGTTCTGTCCTTATGCTGGCCATACCGGTACCTCTTGTCACAAATTTTGTCATATTTACTAATGCTACAACTGCCAGGTCTCTCTGCATTTCTCACTTCTTCTAGATCAGAGTTCATGATTCTGACTTGAATGTTTTTAATTACAGCATTGGACAGGCCAAGGTCACGGTCAACATTTTCTTTCTTACGTGCCTCATTGGCCAGTCTATCAGCACGGTCATGATACCTGATTCCAACATGGGACGGGATCCACACAAATTCGATACGAAAGTTCTTCTCATTGGCAGTTATCACATTCCTTTTAATATCACATACAACTTTAGAGATAGAGCCTGACGGCTGTTCAATGATTTCAAAGCACTTTGAGAGTCACAGAATATCACCCTACTTCCATTTTCTTTAAGGTAGTCTGTGGCTAAGTAGATTCCAGTTAGTTCAGTTTGTGTTGTGCTGGCCCAGTTGTTCAGCCTTTGCTTGTTTTACACTATCATCTCTTTTTCTTTATATATTATAATTGCACAGTAAGAGAATAAGAAGAAGAGAAAGAGAAATGAAGAAAAAGTAAATAGAAATGAATAAAGAAAATAAAAGGTAAAATAAAAGATATATTATACCTTTTATTCTGACTTACATTGGAAATATTTTGATGTCCATAAATGACTACATAATATCTGTTCTTAGAAAATACGTATTACATTATAGCAGGGGAAAGCATGAAAAGATTGCTGATATTTACTTTTTATTTTTTCTAAGCTTCATTACAATCATCACATACAATACAGCCAACACCACTAATTCCTTCATTAAACTGGCGTTGTTTACATCTGATCTTACCAGAGTCGCAAATAAAGTGTTTATTGCTTCATAGTTCGACGTACATGGGGTGTGGCTTGGCCAGCGAGCTCTGGGCTGAACATTATTTTCTTTGAGTCTCCCTGACCCTTCTCACCAAGTTCTCTGATGACACCTGTCTCGCTACACGTGCCTCTAACAAAGGAAAGAGAAGTCAATTGTGAAAATACTCGAAGTCCATACCTTGGTTGTTAGTTCAATATTCCATAATTGTTGTTAGTCTGTATCTGGTTGTTATTTAAACGTTTATTACTTGTTACTAATTAATATTTCATAACTGCTATGACTGATGTTAGTCAATAACTGGCTGTAAGGCTGAAAACCAATAACTGATTGATATGGACGGAGGGAACAGACTGCTATAGTTCTTGGAACTAAATATCACTGATTTATAGTGTTCAGTGAACGAAAATTGCCGTAGGAGAGGGAAGACATAACGCAATTATTTTTTATGAGTATACGAGTATTTTAATACACAGATTGTGTACACTCACTGGCTATTGTCGAACTAAGATCTTATACTTATTCAGGAACTCATCAGCTTGTGCTTCTGTAAAGTCGAACATCTCCAGGAAACTGATGCTGAGCCCTGCAGTTTGAAGTGACGCCAGGGTTCTCCCTAATTTACCTACAAAAATAAAAAGATGTAAACATAAAGCTCCTCTACTTTGTTTTCGGCGTGATGTGGAAAATTCTATCTCCTAAATTAACATTTGTTTATTTACTAAAAGTTAATAGACAACGACTTCATAGCAAATTAACTAAATTTAAAGAATTATAGTGTTGTTGTTTAGGAAAAAACCATATAACGCCTAAAATATGTTCGCGGGTAAACAGTCACGTGTCTGAATAAGGATACGATCATACTGTGACCAGTGTTTCCAATTTAGGGTTCAAATCCCCATTTTAGGATAATTAGACCTCTTTTGGGGTTAAATTTGAGGTAATCAAAATTGTTCAAAATCTAGGGTAATCGATGATTTCTTGGGATATTTTACCCATTGTTGCAGTTTTAAGTAAATTAATACGAAAACATATACGTTTTCTTTTATCACATTACTGTGCAGTGCTCTCACTTTTACGGAAATGGACAATACCTTGATCCCAAAAATGTTGTAATCCTTCGGCCACTGTCATTATCAAAAGTACAAAACTGTTTGATTTTTTACCCCAGCTGTAAGAATTGGCAGACAAAATTGGCTGGTGTGGGGTGGAAAAGTATTTATTTGCTTGATAAATTTTCAAGTCAGCTCAAATGCACAGACTACTACTGGAACAGTTGTAGTGGATTTCTCCCCTACAAACGCTTGTCGCTGAGTAGCCGACCCCGCGAATTCCGCAGTGTATGCCTCGTGGTCTAGGTCAACCAGCGCCGCCTTACATCACGGAGGTCAACTATTAAGCCACGCCTACCTCGGCTATATAAGACCTGACATCGTGGTGACCTACCTCTCTTTCCAACTACTGCCACCAGCAAGTAACACCACCTCCACCTCCTGCCTGGCGGCCCTCGCTCCCGCCGGCGAGCATGGCGACCCCCAAGCTGGTCCTCCTCTGAGCACCCTCACCAACTACCTCTTTTTCTACCTACACCAACCAGCAAGCGACACTTCCTCCTCCTCGGCTCCTGCCTGGCGGCTCCCGCTCCAGCCGGCGAGCATGGCGACCCACAAGCTGGTCCTCCTCTGAGCACCCTCACCAACCAGCTCTCTCTATATCACGCTTGTGACCACGCTGCCACTTCCCAGCACCAAGCTGCACTGTACATCCAATACAATATGTATACAGAGAGCACATTGTGAGTTTCCTTTCTCCATCCCATCCTGATTGTGAACCCAACAACCCGTACCCCACAAATGGCGACCCACAAGCTGGTACTCCTCTGAGCACCCTCACCAACCAGCTCTCTCTACATCACGCTTGTAACCACGCTGCCACTTCCCAGCACCAAGCTGCGCTGTACACCCAATACAATATGTATACAGTGCGCACATTGTGAGTTTCCTTTCTCCATCCCATCCTGAGTGTGAACCCTTACCCCACAACTTCAAGGACAACAGTGTCACATCAGACACTTTTAATATTGATTGAAGGTCACTGCAGCACTTAGCAAATGTTAAAAGTAAAGCAAATTTGTTGAGAAACTGGAAATGAGTTAAGTAATGGTAAGTAGATGCTGGAGGTGACCGTGTATAGGTGTTGGAGGTGGTGGTGTTACTGAGGACTGTACTGTAGGTGGGGGTGTTACTGAGGACTGTACTGTAGGTGGGGGTGTTACCGAGGACTGTACTGTAGGTGTTGGAGGTGGTGGTGTTACCGAGGACTGTACTGTAGGTGGTGGTGTTACTGAGGACTGTATACAGTGTATAGGTGCTGGAGGTGGTGGTGTTACTGAGGACTGTACTGTAGGTGGTGGAGGTGGTGGTGTTACCGAGGACTGTACTGTAGGTGTTGTAGGTGGTGGTGTTACTGAGGACTGTACTGTAGGTGGGGGTGTTACAGAGGACTGTATACAGTGTATAGGTGTTGGAGGTCGTGGTGGTGTTACTGAGGACTGTATACAGTGTATAGGTGTTGGAGGTGGTGGTGTTACTGAGGACTGTACTGTAGGTGTTGGAGGTGGTGGTGTTACTGAGGACTGTACTGTAGGTGGTGGAGGTGGTGGTGTTACCGAGGACTGTACTGTAGGTGTTGGAGGTGGTGGTGTTACCGAGGACTGTACTGTAGGTGGTGGTGTTACTGAGGACTGTATACAGTGTATAGGTGCTGGAGGTGGTGGTGTTACTGAGGACTGTACTGTAGGTGGTGGAGGTGGTGGTGTTACCGAGGACTGTACTGTAGGTGTTGGAGGTGGTGGTGTTACTGAGGACTGTACTGTAGGTGGGGGTGTTACAGAGGACTGTATACAGTGTATAGGTGTTGGAGGTCGTGGTGGTGTTACTGAGGACTGTATACAGTGTATAGGTGTTGGAGGTGGTGGTGTTACTGAGGACTGTACTGTAGGTGTTGGAGGTGGTGGTGTTACTCAGGACTGTACTGTAGGTGTTGGTGGTGTTACTGAGGACTGTACTGTAAGTATTGGAGGTGGTGGAGTTACTGAGGACTGTACTGTAAGTGTTGGAGGTGGTGGTGTTACTGAGGACTGTACTGTAGGTGTTGGAGGTGGTGGTGTTACTGAGGACTGCACTGTAGGTGTTGGAGGTGGTGGTGTTACTGAGGACTGTGTAGGTGTTGGCGGTGGTGGTGTTACTGAGGACTGTGTAGGTGTTGGAGGTGGTGGTGTTACTGAGGACTGTGTAGGTGCTGGCGGTGGTGGTGTTACTGAGGACTGTACTGTATGTAGTGGTGTCATCTTGTTGAAGAGGTTCAGCGAGGGGACTCAGGGCATACAACCTTAGTAACACTCTCAGTCTGAATGTGCTTTTATTAATCCTTTTTATATGTTATTCTTTGTTTAACCCAATTTTATAATATACCACATGAAAAATCGTCCTAATGTTGCAGGAGTACTTAGTTTGGGTTGCATAGAAACTTAATCAAAGGCAGAAAAGATTATTTGTTTTATTATACTGTATAATCACATAATTTTCTTGTTTCATTATCTTTTTTTTAACAGCAATATTCCATTATATCTTGGTTGACTTTTTTTCATATATAATATCTATTCAGAATTTTTAATGAGAGAAGCTATAAGTGTTCGGGCCGTGGCTCGAACCCTTGAAATATTTGTGACAGTTACGTGCATTACTGCTGTGCCACCAACACCCGTCACAATTGTCCAACAAAATTGTTGTACATATAGCTGGCTTCGTGGTGTATCATTTAAAGAAATTTTTGCATTGTGAAGTCTACATTGATGCCTTAACAGACACTAATTTTGACGTGATACATTCTCTAATCACACTGAAAAACCAAAGGAAGCCTAATTGTAACAATGTCATGAGTTAGTGAGTATTTCCCGCAAAGTGTGAGCCAATCTCAGTGGCCTCCACCCACAATAGCGGTCCCACTCAATGATGCCCACGCGGCCGGATCGCCTCCACCACCTGAAGTCAACAGGCACAGTGACTCTCCTTCGTTAGCCAATGCAGGTCAAGTTAAAGCCTGCCAAGTAAGTGTACCAATGAACAATGACAGTGATAGTGTTAGTGGAGCTTCTGAAGGAGCTGGTGCCTCCTCTCATAATGATGCCAACTTGAGGGTGAGTAGCCAGAGCGAGACCGATAGTGATGGAAGCATGAATGGGGAGAATGAGCCCCAGACTGCCAGCGTGGTCTCTTTAATAACCCCAGGTCTGCAGACTGTCCATGACCCTGTACTTCTTCCAATATTTACGGAGGAGGAACTCGCGGGACTGATGAAGGAACGTGTGTATAAAAATCCTACTGGAATAAGGGCTGTGAGGCGCATTATCAAGAACTCCAGGGGTGATGAATTTGAAACGGTTAACATATTGGTCAGGTTGATCTATGAAGCCAACGCGCGATTCTCTATACTAAGTTCAAGGTGGAACAAGTAACACGAACGCTTAGATTCATTTTATGGAACATCCGGAGTGTTAACCGCAGAATTAATGACCTACAATGGTTTGTTAAAGTTTTTAACATTGATGTAATTAGTTTACAAGAACCTTACACGTCCAGCACACAGAAGAAAGCTGCACCCAGCATAGCTGGGTTTACAGCATACAATAGTGGAACAGGAAATGGCCTGCTCACTTATGTAAAGAATGGTCTGGTCTGTAATTGGATCAAAACTCACAATGATGAAAGTATTCACAATCAACAATTTACAATAAAGCCAGAAAACAGCCAATTTTCTCTGTATAACATCTATGTTTGGTGTAATGAGCTGCGAGCGGACTTGTTACCAAAGCCATCAGGTAACAATGCTATGCTGTGTATGGGTGACTTTAACTCTCGTCACACTGTCCTCGGTGATTAGGCTAGGATACAGACACATCTGGCAAGTTAGTAACGCTGTACCCATACCGGAACACTCAGCATGTAAACTTTGTGATAAACCTTTAAAGCATACACTTGAACACTATATTATTGAATGTGACACTGTCAAAAACTTCAGGCCACCTAGCTTATTGTATCATGAACTTTGTAATTACTACATTGAATCGGGGGTGCTTGGGGACATTCTTGCCGTTTATCCCAAATTTGCTAGCCCACACTGATTAGTCTTCAATTAGAATATGACGTCCAATGTATATGAGCCACTGTCTTGCATGGCAGCGAACAGTGACATCACCCACACGACTCTGACCTATATATACTGCTAATGAATAGAACCTTCGACCTACTGGGTGTGACTAGGGAACGCTTACCGGCTAGGCCACAAGGACACTAAAAGCAGTTCTAGACTCTGTTATATTTCACACAAAGCCTGTTCATCGAGCTGATGGCGCCGTGAACCTCATTGGGAAACTGCCCGTGCCTCGTATGTGGTGTCAGTAGCATTTTACCGAATCCAGCTGGTATGAAACGCGAGGTACATATATATACTTCATTTTTAGTCCATTTAACACGCGGACTTTGAACATACTGACACCACATACGTGGCACGGGCAGTTTCCCAATGAGGTTCACGGCGCCATCAGCTCGATGAACAGGCTTTGTGTGAAATATAACAGAGTCTAGAACTGCTTTTAGTGTCCTTGTGGCCTAGCCGGTAAGCGTTCCCTAGTCACACCCAGTAGGTCGAGGGTTCGATTCCTTGCTGGTGAGGTCGTTGATTGTATGTTCAAAGTCCGCGTGTTAAATGGACTAAAAATGAAGTATATATATATATATATATATATGTATGTATATATATACCGTTAATGAATACCATATCGTTTCCCATTATTGATCTTTTTTATGGTCTTTTATTATTATTATTACAGGTTGACAATCCCTTATCTGAAATCCTTGGGGCCAGAGGCATTTTGGATTTCGGAATTTTTCGGTTTTCAGAATGATTTTTATTTGTTTTTGTATTAACCCACCCGGGCACAAGTCACTGACCCACATTGGGGCCTGGGGGGCGAAAATATAATAATAATAATAATTATAATAACAATAATAATAATAATAATAATTCATAGGCCTAGGTCGGGTTTCTCACTTTTTATCTTTTTTCATTCTTGTATTTCTTTATTATTATTATTTTTATTTTAGTAATACAGTATTATTGCTATTATTTTTATTATAAATTTTATTATTTTATTTTATTATTATTAGTTATCATTATTATTTTATTTTGGTGTATTTTTTATTTCAAATTTTTATTTACTATGAATAATTATTATTATACTGTAATTAGTATTACGATTACATTTTCGCCCCACAGGCCCGATGTGGGTCAGTGATCTATGCCTGGGTGGGCTAATCCCTGTTAAAAAAAAAAAAAAAAAAAAAAAATGCTCCACAATTTTTTTCTTCGGTTTTCAGAGCTTTTCGGTTTTCGGAATTTCAGATAAAGGGTTGTCAACCTGTATTATTATTATTATTATTATTATTATTATTATATTTTCTCCCCCAGGCCCAGATGTGGGTCATTGACCTGTGCCCTGGTGGGCTAAATCCGTAAAAATATAAAAAATAAAAAATAAATAAAATAAAATAAATAAATAAATCAGATGGTCCATGGTCTTCAAACAAGCAATTCTGTATTTGCAGTAGTTTATTTATTCAGCGCGTGAATCATAGTAGAAGAGGACCAGCAAAGCAATTATCTGGAGTTGAATTATTAGTTTTGACCATAACATTTCGGGTAGTTTAAATATCCTTGCGTATAACATAGAGGTTTAAGGCTGCATTCCAAATCATCTGACATCCTTTTGTTATTTGCTTATACCAGGGTATTCTTCCATTAAATCAGTGCATACACTACTCAGGTTTAATAATTGCAGTATATAGAAAGTGTATTTAATCTTCAGCGAATTTGATAGTGTGACAGTGGTTAAATTATTTAGAACTGCGGTAGAGTAGGGCCTCGTTTTTTAATTTGCGTATTTGTATGGGGTGGCAATCATTTTACTAATATATTATTGAGGCATATATAATTGCTACAGGTCTTTTTTCTGACGTCCGTACTGCTAATTTTATGTGTTACAGACCCGGGGGAAGTGTGTCCCCAGTAAAAGAAATAGCTGGAACCATTGGAAAATTAGATAAAGCCCACAAGATAGAAAATGTGGACTTTGAAGACAGTGCACGACACATTGCAAATAGTGAACTCAGTATCACCTGATGTAACATTGTGAGACATACAATACAACACAACTCACCTGATGTATCATTGCGAGGCATACAACACAACTCACCTGATGTATCATTGCGAGACATACAACACAACTCACCTGATGTATCATTGCGAGACATACAACACAACTCACCTGATGTATCATTGCGAGACATACAACACAACTCACCTGATGTATCATTGCGAGACATACAACACAACTCACCTGATGAATCATTGCCAGACATACAACACAACTCACCTGGTGCATCATTGTAAGGTATAAGGACAAAATTCATCCCACTGGAAGCTTGAATCGTGTTATCACTCACATTAGAAGACGAGAAAAACAGATTCATCTCCTAGAATATGAATAAAATAATAAATAGTTTAGTTGAAAGAAAATGTAGCAGAGATTGGATAATATTTGTTTATTTTAATGATCGTGGACTTCCTTTTCATTTGTTGCGACTCATAATTAAAGTTAACTCGTTATCATCGAGATTCTGTCGTATTGATTACTTCCGTTATATTATCTCATTTACATTTTAGTTTAGTTTTGTCGCCACTAAGTAATAACAACGACACCTTACTTAATCTAACCTAACTTATTTAACTTAACCTTACTTAACCCAATCTAATCTAGCATAACCTACCTATACTTAACGTAACCTAACCAATCCTAACTTGACCAAATCAACCTAACCCAATTTACTTAACCTAACGTTAAACTAACCTAATTTAACCAGACTTCCTTAACCTAACCTTATAGTAACATAACATAACCTAACAACTTATTTAACGTAACTTTACTAACTTACCCCAATCTTACTTCTTTAACCTAACCTATTATAATATTAATTTTATCTCTTGCCCTTGAACAACTATGGACAGGCACCACAATAAACTATTTTAGTGGCTTTGGGCGTCGCTCGTGTACCTGTGCTTTGAGGTCCTCAAAGCCCCGTCCTAGGAGAAATTGGAACCCCTATGACATATATACTTGTTGAAGCAAGAACAGGCTACAGCAAGCTTTCTTGCTGAAAGACAAAAGAGTATGATGTGTGATTACAGCAGGGAGACGTCGGATATGGAGGATACAGGCCTGACTAATGCAGCGTTAAGGAAGTTGCTAACTGCCGTAAAGCATGGTATTACCCTGTGTGCATAGTCAAGGTGAATGAGGCGATTGCAAGCCATAAGGGAACGAGTTCTCTAGGGGCGAAAATAGATGAAGCTGGAGCCCTGCTGGTTGCCAAACTAGAGCAAGTTGGGAAAGAGATCCTTGCTCAGACTGAGGAAGTAGCCGATAGAATGGAGGTGGTTGCTAAGAGGAGTAATGCTGACGTATTAGCAGGACCACGGGAGGGGGCGGAGAGTAATGCAGGATCAGAACAGGTTTTACAGCAGCTAGGGACTCTGAAGAAGTGTGTTCGAAGAAATGAAAATTAACGGACCTACTGTTAGAGGAGAGGAGGAACAACGGGAACGTTTCCAGCGCAGGAACAATGTAATAGTTTTTGGAGCCAGGCGGAGGGAACTGAGAGTAAGGTAACACACGATAAAATGCAGTTTCAATATATTTGTACAGAGGTTCTGAAGATTCCATCAACCCCTCAGGATGTGAGGAGGCTGGGACAAAAGCAGAGGGATAAGCCTCGCCACCTCAGGATCACACTAGTGAGCGATGAAGAGAAATGGCAGGTTATTCGGCAGGCAAAAAGCTTAGCAAGGAGCGAGGCATCTCGGAGTGTATTCATTCACCCAGATCGCACGGTAATGCAGAGGGAACAGCACAAGAAGCTCCTGCAGGACTTGAAGCAGAAGAGGGAGGAGTCAAGGAGGAACGAGGATAGGTGTACATGGGTTATATTCAGGGGGAGGGTAGTGGAAGCAAGTGTGCCGAGGGCCAGGGGGCAGCAGTGCACCCTCCACCCGCTCAACCCCCCCAACCGGGAGGCGGCACCAGCTCCGTCTACCGGACAGGAGGAGGCGAGCGCCGTGTAAACAATGACATTTCTAACCACACCTACAGCTAATGAGAATGGGGGTGGGGGGGGGGGGGTGGGGTTACTACTAAGAGCAGAGACGTTACCGAGAACAAATTCTGGCTTGAATGTCATGTACACTAATACACGTTCCTTGATAAGAGAGTGGAGTTTGAAGCACTGCTGAAGGTACACCAACCAGATATTGTAGGAGTTGTAGAACTGTTGTACAAGAACAGGAGAATCGACCCAGAGGAATGTGAGTTCAGTGTTGCTGGATATGACTCATTTACGAACCTTTCTCAAGAAACTTGCAAGAGGGGTGTGGTTATCTTTGTTAGGCAAGACCTTAGAGCCAGCCAGGCGAGGATACAGGGAGAGGAAGTTTTTGAAGAGTCCAAGTGGAGGACTATAGTTGCCAAACATCAGATATGAGGACGGTACTGTGATTAAATATAACATAACTTTACTTAACTAAATCTAACTTACTCAAACTAACATAGCTACCTTAACCTAAACTATATTAACCTATTTTAATCAATTTCACCTAATCTAACAACAGTAGAAGGTATTTTTGGTTGTGTTAGGTAGGTTTATTATGATCGCTTTGCCAGTTTAAAACTAACGTAACCTGACTTCTGCAACTTGTCCTACCCATACGTACTGTAGTCTAATTAAACTAGCCTATCCAAGGAACACCTTAACTATCTTAAATATCTAACCAAACCTAAGCTAACCTAACCTACCTTGTGTAACTTAAGCTACTTAACCTAACTTAAGCTACCTAGCCTAACATAACCCATCCTAAAAAAAACAAATGTATTCTCATTTAACCTAACCTACCTTAACGATCTCAGTATATTTCTATTGAGACAAGTAAGGATAGACAAGTTAGGCATGGATTGATTGGTTTAATGGGCATGATATCGCAGTCTGCATGAGAATTGCGACACTTACTCAAAAATGCTGAAAACTTTGTATTTATTGCCATTAATGTAAAGGGTGAGTTGTCGAAGTGGGACTAAAAGACACGGATGACTGTAAGTGATAAGAACAAGTTTCTGTAAAAAATAATGCAAAAAATAAAAAAATCGACCACATATCTAAATTAACTGTGACTATACGGACAGATGATTATGTAAGTAATATAAGAATATTTAAGAAGTGTCAATATGAAATTATGTTGTAAAGTTGCTACAAAATTGCCTGGACACTTTTAGCCGTATCTGTCACGTGCTTGTGAGTTATATAGAGTATGCAATTGGTTTATAGCTAATGCACACTGCTTTTCACTACAATTTATGTCAGGATAACACCATAGAAAAGAAAATGTAATACTATGAAGAATCTGAGAGCATAGATCACTAAACGTTTAGTCACTGACTCTGATGACGGAGTCTCCAGTGCTTGACCCGTGAACTGCGTTACATAGTCGATTGGTCCCGAACTTTTCTCTGATGGTCTTCGGGGAATCTTCACTTGCAGTCTCATTTTTCACGGATCCTAGCATCTCTCGCCACCGAGCCACGGCGTCTTGTCCTCTCAGCTCCATTCCCACAACAGGACCACTTGTGACGTAGTCCAGAACATATCTGGATAATAAAACTGTCATAGCCTAAAAAGGATTCTATTGAAACATTTTAAATTATTAATAACTATACAACAGTGAGATTAAACAATATTTTGAAAAAATGGCTTGATTAAATTTATAACGCTTAGTTTATGTTATCCGATAATGAAATCAATGATATATAAATTGCTTTGTCTGCCCTTTACGTTTCAGGTAACTTTGAGGCAGCGTGAATTAATGAACTACTGAATAGATTCTGTATATGGTACATTAGTTAATTTACGAGTTTATTAATTTAGTAATTAAAGGGATATTTCAGGGGTTCAGAGGTAATAAGATAATGTTTTTTTAATCATGTGTATGTAAAGCCTTAAACTCAGTGCTATTCCAAATTTGAAATCCTAAACTGACCCTTTAGCATTTATATAGAAATATTCAAGAGGGTTGTACATTAATTTTAATTTATCATTTCACCACTTACCAGCATACTAACCTTTTGGGCAGTTGGTTTGCTCTTTGTTAACAAGACTTTATTGTCTAGTTAACGCTGGAGGAGGGACAGGAGAAACCTATGATGTTTGGTAGGGTATTAGTGTGTTACCTACGGGTCAAGACTCTAACCCAAGACACAGTAGTTAGAGAAATACGCACGTTTTATACATATACAATATACTGCTATGAGTTATAATTGTGCGAACTGTTACCATACATAGTCCAAAAGTTTATCCTATGGACCTTGTCACATGTTGATCAAACCTACCAAGTTTGGTGCCATTCCACAAAACCCGTTCTAGAATTATTCAGGGGAGCTGTTTCAATACCAGACTTGACCAGTACTGGAACAAGTTCAGATACATTCAGGAGCCAGTCCATGCCCAGTACTTGCCAACAGTGCGTAACAGAGACGTGACCGACCGCCTTTGCAGCTAAGTTGCCGAACAGTGGCGAAGAGGATAAAAGTATAAAAGTAAAAGTAAAAGACAGACTGACAAGCCTGAAAAAATACACTTTAGTGAAATAGCAACACCAATAATAATCAGTTACGAGCTGTTAAAGACCCATCCACAGACTGAGTTGCCATATAACAACTTCTTGCTGTGCATCGTGGAAATGTGGAACAGTTTACCGGAGCAGATAGGTGTTCTGGTCTCGAGAAAAGCTAACTTTCGACAGACGACTAGATAAACTCTGGACAGATCAGTATATCATAAACAATACAGTATACTGTACAGTACGTAGCGCCAGCTTACTCTGAGATAGATTAATACTACGTAAGACAGGGTGTGGTGACTGACCACACTGCCTCTCTGTACTGAAAGCTTAATATGATGTATCCACAGAGCCCCGAACAGGCCGTCAGGGCTAATGGACCCACATCCTTTTTTTCAATCCTGTATAAGCAGATGAACACACAGACAGACGTATATAAACATAAACGTACTGGTAGTGAGGCTTGCCAGTAGAACCTGTGTATAGCTGGGCCGCCTGTTCCCTCGACAACCACGCCATCTTCATGCGATTGATCTTCAACCCGCCAGCCTCTATCATCTCCACCACGTCACCCAGTCTGTGTACAGTGTCAGGTTTCACCATCGTAAAAGTGCTGAAATAATGAAAAATGGAGCATGGAATTATAATTTGTTTTCTTATTTCACAAAAGATAAAAAGTTTAGCATCACATTTCTGTGTGTTGTGATTGTAGATGTGTTGTCTAATGGTAGACCCTGCTGCCATTTGGCATCACAAAAATTTTTACCAAGTCCCAGGTTGCTGATTTGACTTTCTGCTTCATTTACACACAATTGTAGGGTCTCAATTGTTTCTCTTAATTTGACAACACAACATACATATATCGTTCCACACTATTGATCTCTTTTATTATTATTATTATTATTATTATTATTATATTTTTATTTAATATTTTATTTAATATTTTTCAATTTTTTTTTATTAATTTTTATTAACTTATTATTATTATTATTTCGCCCCCAGGCCAGGATGTGGGTCATTGACCTGTGCCCTGGTGGGCTATTCCCGTGAAGAAAAAAAAAAAAAAAAAAAAAAAAAAAAAAAAATCGTTCATTGTTCTGCCCTATTGTGTTTGTGTTTGAATTGAAAGATGTTTGTCTCCCGACAACAGTTGCAGATATTGACTATGAGGCAACAGTCACTGAATGCCGCATAGATTTGCGGCTCAACTACCTCAACACAGCTAGGATAGCTACTTATGTATTTGTATATTTTATGTTAAGGTAATAAAATGGTGGCAAAGGTATGGCTGTTGGGGGAGGCTGAGGCCATTTAAAAAAAGTAGCATTAGTAGTAGTAGTAATATATATATGTTTCACTCATACTGAAATGTCAGTCACTCCCCTCTCTTCATTTAATCATTTCAAAATATTGCTAGGTGTCTTTCTTATTGTTTATTTCTTCATCTGTCTTCACTTCTTTATTTCCTTCAGCATTTCTCCCTTTTTTTCATTTTTGTATTATCTTCCTTTATTCAGCTTTATTTTTACTTTGTATTTCGTCTTTCCTATTTATTTTCGTTTTGTCCATCTTTCTTTCTTTCTTCATTTGTATTTTAAATCTTCTCCATCATTTTCCTCGACTTGCTATTCTTTATTTATATTTACTTCGCCTCTCTTTTTCTTCTTCTTTCACTGTACTTCATCCTTCTTTTCTTCCTTTATTCCTTCATCTTTTTCCATCGCAATATATTTCTTTGTCTACTTTCGTCTTCTTCTTTTGCTTCTTACTCATTTTCTTTCTTAGAAATTCTTTGGTCTTTTTCTTTATTTTCCTATTATTTCTTTGTTTTTAACTCCTCTCTTCTTTCGTTTCTTTATTTTCATTTGCTCTTTTTACTCCTTCTTTTACTTTTTCATTTTGTTTCTTCTTTTCTTCGTTTTTCATCGTCCTTTCCTTCTCTCTCTTTCTTCCTTAATATTCTTTACAACACGTCATCTTTATTATATTATCTTAACTGTATGTCATCCTTTTCATGCCATATCAACTGTAGGCAGTAGTCAGCTATCAAACAGGGAGGTACTGTAGTGGATACCTCCCCTACAAACGCTGTTTGTCGCTGAGTAGCCAAACCAGCGAATTCCCCAGTGTATGCCTCGTGGTCTAGGTCAACCAGCGCCGCCTTACATGAATGAGGCCAACTATTAAGCCACGCCTACCTCCGCTATAAAAGACCTGACCTCGTGGTGACAGCCTCTTCTTCTAGCTACAGCCGCAGCAAGCAACACCACCTCCTCCGCCGCTGCCTGGCGGCCCTCGCTCCCGCCGGCGAGCATGGCGACCCACAAGCTGTCCTCCTCTGAGCATCCTCACCAACCAGCTCTCACTACATCACGCTTGTAACCATGCTGCCTTCCCAGCACCAAGCTGCAATGTACATCCAATACAATACCTGGTATGTATACAGAGAGCACATTGTGAGTTTCCTTTCTCCATCCCATCCTGAGTGTGAACAAAACATCCCGTATCCCACAGTACAACCACCGGGAAGATATTGGAAGCATAATGTATTGTCTATTGGTAGACCCTGCTGCCATATGGCATCACGAAAATTGTGACTGAGTCCCAGGTTGCTGATCTGACTTTCTATCTCATTTACAAACAATTTCGGAATTTCAATTGTTTCTCTTACTTTCACAACACAACATACATACTGTATATCGATTCCCCTATTGATCTTTTTTTCTTCTTTTTATTTACGGTCCTTTATTATTATTATTATAATGTCATCTGGCTCAAAATAACTCTCCCAACTATGACTATTTTTCTTTGTTTCACATACTGTTCTCCCAACTCCACGAATTATTTGGAACTCTTTGAATGTTTCACTTCTTGCCATGAGTCTTTGCTATCCACACACTCCAACAAGAAGATCCTCTACCAAGGGAATTTCAGTGTACATCACAGAGACAAAAATGGTTAATATTTCACCTTAAAGTGGTTAATACCTTACCTGGAAGTGGTTAATGTCTCACTTGGAAGCGGTTAATAACTCGCCTTGAAGTGGTTAATGTTTCACCTGGAAGTGGTTAATGTCTCACCTGAAGTGGTTAATGTCTCAGCCTGGAAGTGGTTAATATCTCACCTGGAAGTGGTTAATATCTCATCTTCAAGTGGTTAATTACTCACCTAAAGCTGTTGAATTGACGCATAATATAGTTGAGGTAGCTGCTGGTACCGAGGAGATGGTACGGGATGTACTGCTCCGTCTGCTGACTCACCATGTCGCACTAGTGTGTACATCAAACAAAGTGGCCTCCCTTATAATCCGGCAGCCAAATGGCAAAATTGGGCCCCACCAAGAAAAGTTTGCCATAAAAGGTTTTATTGCATTTAATGGTAGGTAAGGGTCCCTAGATCGAGATTCCAGAGGATGTGGTGTTCTCACCCTGTCGCATTTTGAAAAATCCAAGATGCATGCCAACTGGCTTATATAATGAAATTTTAAAATTTCCACATCTCTCCCATTTTTGGAAACTAAAAACTCATTTAAACCACCAAATTATATTTTCTAAATATGTTGATTGCATTTTTGGTATAAATAATTACTGAAAATATTTTTTTAAAGACTTTAGAACCTTTAAGACCTTACGTTGGGTAGGATAACTAGTAAAGCCTCAGAGTTCATAGTTGGGTTATAACCTTTGTTTAAACACACGGAATACATATACATGATGTACATGTGTAAACTTAAGGTTTAGAACAAAATTGTATTCTCAATAGGCATGCAGTAAAAAGAAATAAAAACATTGAGGGGCATTTCTAAGTGGTACAATTATAATAATTCAAACAATATCGGTGAAACAAGGCAGCAGAAAGTTAAGATTGTTCACAAGGAAGAAACCTCTGGCCGAATTGACTCACATCACCAATGATAGAGTGTCTGTACATGGAACACTCGAAGCTTGCATCGATCCTCTTGATCCAAAATGTCACCAAGAACCACCTGTTAACTTTGCCATTGGCAGGGTTATCCCATCAGAAGTTAACCTAGACAAAGTGGCCAGAGGGATTCTATAAACGTATGAAGAAGTAAAAACATCCACAACAATAAAAGGAACATGTTCTCCGACGGTGATATCCCTGTATATGGCCAGGAACCATTGTCCTGCTGGTAAGTAAACGCGATGTAAACTTTACTGATGTAATTGCAAATGAACTTGGAACATTTACACCCTCTATGTTTGACAGTAACGGACATATGCGCATAGCTAAAGCCAAGTCAGCTTAGAAAACAAATCTGTAGGTTACAGTTTCAGCCAGAGTTGGACGTACTTCAGTGTTTGTGACTGACGCATCTGCAGTTCTTTGGACTGACTATAAACTGGCGAACTGGAGGAATGGTGCCTATTGGTGCGAAGCTTTGCTGACAGGGTCAAATGCCTACTGGAAAAAAAAATCCGGTCCGACGAGTATGTGGTCTTTAATAGGTACCGGGACTACAGCACACAAATTGTGATTCGAAAGAACGATAACATGCGAGTAGAGTGTCCCAGCTCACCAGGCGACGCGCCATTCCCTCAAATAGAAGTTGAACTCACAGTTACAAAAAACAAGATCCAGCTTAATCATTTCACATGCAAGGACTTACTTGAGGACACTAAGTTCCATATTGAAAACACACAGGTTCATAAGTTAGTTGTTACTGGAGATGACCCCCATTCCATTGGAGAGCGATAAAGGTGCAACATCATTTCATGAAGAAGCTGACACTATTTTAGTTCAGCAAGTCATTTCAACAGCTAAACAAAGTTTTAATGTCTGTACCAGCCTCAGTACTGGCTGATGTTTTGTGAGCCCACTGTTTTTGCCGACATTCAGTCATTGTCTCACTATTTGCAAAGTGTTTCCTATAACCTAAGTTCATAAAGGTTCAAAAGGTCTTTTGAAAAATATTTTCAGTAATTCTTTCTGCTAAAAATGCAAATCAACATAATCAGAAAATATAATGTGGCAGTTTAAATGTAGCTTTAGCTTTAAAAATGAGAGAGATATGCAAATAATAAATTTTCCTACCATTAAACGAATAAAACCTTTAATGAAAACCTTTTTGTATGGTTCGACCCCTTGGCTGCTGGACTACCGGTATTTTTTATTTTATTTATTTATTTTTTTTGGCACCCCCCCTACATCCTTGTGTAAGGTGAAGCGCAGAAGCGTTTACAGCGCCCAAAAGGGAAGCATGCTAAGTTCATGCTTGCCTTTATGTCTCATGAGTCAAGGGCGTAGAAGCCTGAGGAGTCAATGGTTATTGGAAGCTCCAACAACTTGTCCCTGAATACGAATTCGCAACTTTCGATTTACACCAGGTACCTACTTTACTGCTTGGTGAACAGGGACTAATGGGGGCTAGGAAGTAAGTCCAAACAACTTCCCCCGGCCCGGGAATCGAACCCATGGCATCTCGCTTGACCATTTTAAAAGTAGTAGAGTAAAGTTTGACCGTGTTCAACGCGTCGGGAAATCCAACCCTCGAGACATCATAACAAAGTTCTCTTCCCCTACAATCCGTGATAAAGTCTTCCTCTAGAACACTAAGCTGAAAGGCACTACAATTTTCGTCAACGAGGACCTATGCCCAGGTACGACTAAGGTCCGCCAACAGCAAATGGACAGATTTAAAGAAGCCAGGAAACTTGGGCAACACGTGACGTTCAATAATAAAACCCTTGTTGTGGGGAACTCTCAGGCAAGTTGATACTACCCCATTCACCCACCTGCTGTACCAGCCCCCCCCCCCCCCCCCAAGATGTACTAGACAGTGTGTTACACCCCCTTCACCGATGATGTCGACAAAATACTCCCTCATATTGACCCTGATGCCTTTCTACAAAACTCATTGGGTTACACCAACCCCAACTGTAACTATTACTTTCCTGACTCTCCTGAGTTTAACTCTAGACTTCTATTATCTAATTCCTTCTCCTTAATTAATTCATAACATCAGTAGTATTCATCTTCACTTAGATACCTTTATAGATCAGTGCATATCTTCTATTGCCCACAAATTTGATTTACTTTGGTTCTGTGAGACCCAATTCACTAACGATATTCAACATTTGTATATCATCCCTAATTATACCAGACACAGCGTCAATACGTCATGACACAGTGGTGGTGTCGCGATATATATTGATATCAAGCATAACACTTCTGGAAGAGATCATTTAAAGGTTCAGGAGGAGTACATAGAGAGTGCTTTCACTGAATTACGTAACGACACACGAAATATTCTAGTAGGAGTAATTTACAAAAGACTCCCCCACTAATGTAAGAAACTTTTTTGATAAATTATCTGAGCTTATCTCTATCATAGGTTCAGAGAGGAAACTATACTAAGTTACAGAAGATTTCAACCTTGATCTACTAAAATCAGACGGACACCTCACTAGAGTAGGTGCCACCTCTGCAACTATGATAGATCATATCTGGACTAACAACACACCTAAATTAGATCACTTCCCAGTTTTTGCTATGTATAAATCAGTCACAAGACCTGAAAGGTCTAGTTAAGTCACAATAAACTACAGAGACTACTGCGCCGACAACATGCTCCTGTTTGTAAACAACTTAATGAATGCTAGGTGGGATCTTGTCTAAGCAGCTACCAAACAGGGAGGTACTACCACCTGGGAAGATATTGGAAGCATAATGTATTGTCTAATGGTAGACCCTGCTGCTATATGGCATCACGAAAATTGTGACGAAGTCCCAGGTTGCTGATCTGACTTTCTGTCTCACTTACACACAATTTTCTCTCTTGACAACACAACATGTATAACCGTACTCACTCTTGATCTGTTGTATTCTTTCTATTCTTTTATTCTCCTATGATATCAGTTGACAATAATATTGAACAATTTGCGAAATTGAAAATTTTAAATTTCGAGGACATTAACATTTGTTTACAAATCTGTCTATCACTTGATTGGCAATAATTATTTCCAGTTCCGGAATTATCACCTAAGTACAACCCATGTTGTATTGCTTCCCTCCCTTATCATATTAATGTATATCAATTCCACTGTAAAACATGTTTATACTTACAATATAAATTAAAAAATAAAATAAATAAATAACGAAGTGAAAATCTTGATAATATTCTGATATGTTCTTACTAACACCATGTTACATGTACTATTCCAGATGATACCAAATGAAACATTATTTTCTTGAGATAAATGTGTATATAGCAGCTGCCATTAAGAGAGCTTAGGCTCTCATTTGTCTCAGCCATGTCAATATTGTTATTAATATCGACTCTGTATCTGTATTTTTCTGGCTAAATAAACTCTTTCAATATCAATATCAACTTCGATATGGGGAACAGGCATACCAACATACGACGATCAGTAGAGAATAAATCAAAGCATTTCCTCCAAATTTTCAAATTCTAAACACGAAAAATAATGATATGTTTTGGGTTCGATTCCCGGGCCGGCGGAAGTTATTTGGACACTCTTCCTAGTCCCCTTGGTCCCTGTTCACCTAGCAGCAAAGTAGGTACCTGCTGTAAGTCGAAAGTTGCGAATTCGTATTCAGGGACAAGTTGTTGGAACTTCCAATAACTTGCTTAGACATAAACCATTGACTCTTCAGGCTTCTACGCCCTTAACTCATGAGACATAAGGCAAGCATGAACTTAGCATGCTTCCCTGTTGGGCGCTGTAAACGCTTCTGCGCTTCACCTTACACAAGGATGTAAGGGGGTGCCCAATAAATGAAAAAAAAATGTTTTGGGGGGCTGTACTAAATTACTTGAAGCGGCAACTCGGCATTTATACTTGAAACAAGGGCATGAGTCTAAAATAGTTATATAATGTACTTTCAAGAGTTATTACCTCACAGGTTACCTATTTATTAGGGCAGAGCAAAATACTAGGAATTATAGAACAGAAAATTTGGATACTTTAACCATATACAGTAATTGGCATGAAGTGGTAATGAGAGAAATACTATTAAACGTGATGGAGGGTAACAGGACTACCCGGTAGGTGAAGGCAAAAACTAGGAACAATGAATGAAATTAAAAGTTGTGGTCTAAGGAGAGAGACAATCTGAGTGGATTGATATAGACAGCCCGAAAATGTTTGGAGTGGAGACAATGGTCACCAACCCTCTGGCATGAGGATGACACATTCATTGATTGATTAATGATTGAGAGAAGTTCACAACACATACACCACAACCAAAGAATTTTTTATTTCAAAACGTAAAAATATTGAACAACAGACAGCAATATGTTTTTAAATAAGTAAAGACGAGTGTATGTGGTCAATTAGCATAGTACACATTGTCTAAGTGGTGTGGAAGATGTTTTATAAATACAGTGCGTGAATTAGAAGGTGTTATGTAAATACAGTGCATGATGTGGAAGGAGTTATATAATTCCAGTACGTGATGTGGAAGATGTCTTATTAGTACAATGCGCGATTTGAAAGGTGTTATGTAAGTACAATGCATGATGTGGAAAGTGTTTTATAAGTATAATGCGTCAGGACCCTTCTGGATACTGGGACAAATGAGCGTCCTGAAATAAGAAGTACCCATGTGGCACAAGAGCTGCCTAGAAATAACATCGACATAGCAGCCATCAGTGAGTCCCGGCTCCCAGACGAGGGTCAACTCAAAGAACTTGGGTCTAGCTATACCTTCTTCTTGAAGGATAAGCCTGCTGCAGAGAGAAACTGCATCTATGGAGTTGGCATTGCCATTTGCCTATGCATCCTACACAGGCTAACTGAAATGCCTAATAGGATCAACGAGTGCCTCATGACGCTCCGAGTCCCACTGAATCATTCACGTCATGCCTTTTTCATCAGTGCAAATGCCCCAACACTGGATGCAGAAGATGACATCAAGGAGGCCTTTTACGCCGACCTCGACAGAGTGCTAACCTCTATCCCCAGAGAAGATAAGGTTGTGCTCCTTGGTGACTTCAATGTCAGAGTTGGCAAAGATGTTGACATTTGGAAAGGAACCATAGGGAGAAATGGAATAGGCAAGTGTAATCCTAACGGCCTACTCCTCCTCAGCAAGTGTGCTGCACACAACCTCACTATCACCAATACCTTGTTTAGGCAGGCCGAAAAGTTCAAGGGCTCGTGGCAACACCCATGATCCATACACTGGCATCTCATTGACTACAACATTGTCAAAGAAAGGGATCGCCGAGATGTCCTCATCAACCGTGCCATGCATGGTTCAGACCACTGGGACACTGGTCATTGGCTCGTCAGAACCAAGCTCTCACTTCACGTCGCCCCAAAACGGCGAAGGCAGCAAGCCTCTAGAAGAGGTTTTAACACTGAGCATCTGGAGGATCCAGAGCTAGCACATGCCTTCAGAGAGAAGCTGGAACATAGGCTGATAAGCAACCCGACAAGGAACAACCCAAATCCCAGTGCCGAATGGGAATTCTCAAAACTGCCATGACAAAAACCTGCAGAGAGACCCTCAGCCAGATCAAAAGAATATACCAGAACTGGTCTGATGAAAATGACCCGGCATTCAATGTACTCGTCAATGATAAATGTACTGCTTTAACTGACTGGCAGAGCAACCCTCAGTCTCGGACCAAAGCTGATACCTTCTGCAAGAAGAGAGCTTTGTCCCAGCACTAACTTTGCAATCTAAAGAATGACTGGTTTACAAATAAAGCATGTGAAACACAAAAATTTGCAAATCAACACAAGATGCACGAATTTTTCAATTTCACTAAAACATTTTATGAGCCAATCACTCGTGGTTCAGCCCCCTCTCCTCATGCGATAGAGCACTACCATTCACTGATCAACCGAAACACTGATATGGATGTCCTGACTACCCAGCAGGTCCCTCAGCATCAAGAACTGACCCACCTCAACTATCCTCCATCCCTGGACGAGGTAGCTACTACCATCAAACAAATAAAAAATAGCAAAGCCTTGAGGCTTGATGGAATCCCAGCCGAGGTGTATAAAGCAGGAGGACCTCTGCTTACCAGCCGTCTCCACTCTCCCTGGAGAATATATGGGAAAGGGAGGAAATCCTCAAGCTCTTAAAGACGCCTCCATAATCATATTTATAAGAACAAGGGAAACCGGTCAGACTGTGGCAACTACCGCGAGATCTATCTGCTGTCCGTAGCTGGCAAGATTATTGCCCAAGTCCTCCTAAACAGACTTCTTCCTGAGGCGGAAAACATCCTCCCAGAACCACAATGTGGCTTTAGACCGTCACGTGGCACCACTGACATGATCTTTGCTGCCTTCCAGATACAGGAAAAGTGCAAAGAACAGCGTCGTGACCTGTACATGGCTTTCATCGACCTAACTAAGGTCTTCAACTCTGTCAACAGAGAAGCCCTCTCGTGGACCATCAGCCGTTATGGCTGCTCCCCAAAATTCATCGCCATTGTGAGGCAATTCCACGATGGTATGAACTGCAGTGTCCTGCACAATGGCACCCAGTCTGAGTTCTTCTCCATCCAAACAGGGGCTAAACAAGGGTGTGTACTGGCACCAACTCTCGTTTCCATTTTCTTGGCTGCCTTCCTTACTCGTGCCAGTGCCAATTTAGCCGGCGGGGTGGACATCGAGTACCAGATGAAGGGTATTTTCAACATACGACGACTCCAGGCAAGAACAAAGGTGTCGGCAGCTTCCATTACTGAACTTCAGTTTGTAGACGACGTCACTCTTGTTGCTCACACTGAACGCGACCTACAGGAGATCCTGAACACCAATGTAGATGCGTATGCACACTTCGGCCTTGAGGTGAATGTATGCAAGACTCAGATTCTCAGATTCTCTTTCAACCTGCCCCTGGCTAAGGACACACCTCCACCATTCATCCATCTTATCGGTACTACCCTCTCTAATGTTCCCCACTTTCGGTATCTCGGCTCCCACCTGTCCACCACCACGGACATTGATGAAGAGATTCAGCATCGGATCAGATGTGCATCTTAAGCCTTTGGCAGACTCTGAAACCGCGACTTCAGCTGTAGGGAGCTGAAATTATTTACAAAGTCACATGCATATCGAGCAGTGGTCCTCCCCACCCTGCTGTATGGCAGCGACACATGGGTCACATACAGGAGGCACCTCAAGTCATTTGAAAATTCTCACCAATGTAGTCTATGTTCCATCCTCCGAGTTCGCTGGGAAGACAAGAGAACAAATGTCAGTATTCTTGCTGACACCAACTGTAGGAGCATCGAGGCTACCATTATCTATGAACAACTACGTTGGACTGGCCATGTTACCCGCATGGACGAAAGTAGACTGCCAAAGCAGCTACTTTACAGTCACCTAAAGAATAGTAAATGTAATGCCGGCGGGCACTTGAAAAGTTATAATGATAGTCCTAAGACAAATCTGAAAAAGTGCCAAATCGACTTTCTCACCTGGGAGACGATTACTCCACATTGTAACACTCGGAGGAGCACCACAAGAGAAGGTGTCAATACTTTCGAGTAATCCCGAGTGCAAACCGAGGCAGACAGGCACCAACGCCGGAAAGACGCTGCCACCGCCCCTCCCGCACTCGATGTAGCCCTCCACATGTGTAACATCTGTGAACAACTCTGCCGGTCATGTGTCGGCCTCTTTAGTCACCTCAAAACTCACCAATGAAGGTGAGATCACAAATAACTCATATCAATTTATCATAGCTGGATGATCGTCATACTCGATGTCGAGTGACAGCATAGTAGTACTATGTTATATAAATCGAGTGCATGATGTGGAAGGTGTTATATAAGTACAGTACATGATGTGGAAGATGTAATACAAGTACAGTGGTTGATGTGGATGGTGTTATAAGTGCAGTACGTGATATGGAAGGTGTTATATAAGTACAGTATAATGTGTAATGCAGAAGCTGTTATATAAGTACAGTTCCTGATATGAAAGATGTTATCTAATTGCAGTGCATAATGTGGAAGGTATTATATGAGTATTGTGCATTATGTGGAAGGTGTTATAAAAGTACAGTGCATGATGTGGAAGATGTTATAAATATAGTACATGTTGTGGAAAGTGTTATATATGTACGGTACGAGATGTGGAATATGCTATAGACAGAAGAATAGAACATGATGTGAAAGCTGTCATATAAGTACAAGACGTGATGTGGAGGGTGTTATATAAGTACAGTGCATGATGTAGACGATGTTACTAAGTACAATGTGTGATGTGGAAGATGTTTTACAAATACAGTACAGTGCATGATGTGATAGATGTTATTTACTGTAAGTACAATGCATGATGTGAAAGGTATATGTCACAGTATAAGCTCAAATTTTTACCGTGTCATAATTAGGTCAGATTTTAATAGGTTAGGATGGGTTAATTTAGGTTAGGTTGGGTTGGCTTTGATTTGGTTCAATTGAGTTAGATTAGGATAATATTTTTAGTGCTTATTTAGGTAACACACACACACACACACTTACCATATAATTAGTGCTGTTGGTGCCTGTCTTGTGGTACATGTTGGATGTGGCTAGACCTACCAGCAAGAGCTTGACCAACATTGTTTACTCCTGTAGATGTAACAACAAAATTAATGGTCACTATGTCTTCGCTTCAACGACTAAGGTCTTTGTTATATGTTACTAAGCCAACTATACCTATTTAGTAAAAATGAACAAGTTGATTTTCACATTGAATATTAACGTACTTATGAACAAAACAAATGGTGAATTTGTTAATTCTTCCTATTTTTTAAGACACCAGCTCGTAGTTGTTGTTCCTCAAAGTAATTTTTCACTGGTGTGATGGGATACCAAAAAAACAATCACTTGAAAATGATGTGAACTGTTTCTGAGAGCATACAGTAGTATCAATAGAGAGATAAAATTTGCCTTACCTTTTCCATTTCCTCGTGACTGTAGCAGTTAATTTTACACTCTACACTTACATGACTAATCAAAAATACTTCCAAATATTTTCTACCTTGCGTATGTTACTGATGACCCAGTAAAATTTTGATTTTTAGGTTTAATTGGCGCAGAAAAGGCTTTACTTATTAAGGGCGTTCTTCTGTACCTTTAGCACAGGAAACTACCTTCTTATGTTGTTGACCCCCTGTCACTAGCATCTTCGTTCGTTCGTTCGTATGTTGTTGATTCATGATCAGGACATGATTCTATATCATTCTGCACTAGACCCATGTTCGTGCTCGAAATTATGATTTAAGTGAATTTTTTGGTCAGAAGCCATTGTGAGGTCAGGGAAGTACTGTACAAGGGTGAGAAGGCCACGAGCTTGTACACAGTGATGAGTCAGGGTGTAGAGCTACACCTACTTGACGAAAGAACGTATATTGGGCGAGATCTAAGGCCCTGGATGTTCCATCGTAAGAAGAGGAGGGAGCGTGGTCCTCCGGTGTGAGGTGAAGAGTTAGTGGAAGAGCAGAAGAGAAGAAATGGAGGATATGGATAATAAAATAAAAGTGACGAAATTGATGAGAGTCAATGAAAGGAAGGAGTAAGAACCTAGTGAAATTTAAACTCTGATTTAGTAAGATAGATAAAATTACATCGTTAATCTATGTAAAACTAAAAAATAGCTAGCAGAAGCAGAATTCAAGATATAGAAGGAAGAATAGTAATGGGAAAAGAGATGCCGTTAAGTACTGATGCCAAATGATAGAGGAGTGTCCAAATATTACATGTTTGGAGATGGCGAAAGGAAGACGGCAGTTCTAAGTAAAGAAGGAAGTATCGAGGGAGGAGATAAGGACAGCAGTAAATAGATTAAGATTAGGCAAGATTCCGGGACACAAGAGATGTTGAAACAGGGAGAGATGAAAAGTGATAAATAATTACTAACTGAGAGTGTATTAGATGATACAGTAAACTGAAAAAAAATATTTTAGGAGTGATAGAAGCCTATTTTAGTAGGGGTATGTGAAAGGAAAGTTAATAAGAAAACACAAAAGTGGAATGTTGAGTTTGCTGAGGTAGGATGGTGCTGTGTATATGATAAGGTGAGGTAGGATGGTGCTGAGTAAATGATAAGGTGAGGTAGGATGGTGCTGTGTAAATGATAAGCTAAGGTAGGATGGTGCTGTGTAAATGATAAGCTGAGGTAGGATGAGGCTGTGTAAATGATAAGCTGAGGTAGGATGGTGCTGAGTAAATGATAAGGTGAGGTAGGATGGTGCTGTGTAAATGATAAGCTGAGGTAGGATGGTGCTGTGTAAAAAATTAGCTGAGATGATTTGAAGAATTAGATAGGTGACGATAACGTAACTGTCAACTTGGGAACCAAAACCACGTTTAAAGACAGAAACTTACGTTAGTGAAGGTAGTTAATTAAGATAATAAAAATTTGCCTTTTGATGTTTGGAAAATCTTCTTGTAGATACGAAAGTGATTACCCCGAAACACTGTGGGAGATAGTGAGAAATGATGTAGTAGGGAAAAAGAAGATTTATGCTGTAACTTATATCCGAACAGTTGCCTGATGCTGTGACATAAGAGCATATATCCCTAAAGCTGTTTGGTACTGTAAAACATATCCCAAAAACTGTTTGGTGCTGTGACATACGAGTACTGTATATCCTTATTTTTTGTATTTAATTTATATTTTTTCGTGTTATCAGCAGATTGCTTACGAAGGTTAAGACAGAGGCAGAGTTCGACGGCCGAGCTGATAGGGTCCACTTCTCCTGGTTTAATCCCAGGGCACACCCAACTGTAAATGGGTTCCCTATTTTACAAGTTGGGGAAGTGGAAAAGGTTGAGTGCAATGGCGACAACGCTGCCTCCTTGCATACCAGTGTGCAGCTTGCTGTATACACACTGTAGTGGACTTCTCCCCTACAACTACCTAACTGCGTAGCCACGCCACCACCTGTTACCGTCTTCCCTAGCAACCAAGCGTATCCGCATTCCATTGCCCGCCGTATCTTAGCAACGGAACTAGTCACCGGCTACTTCTCGGGTTTTTCCACCATGACTCATAGCCGCTGCTGGGTGTATATAAGCTCTGTCTCTCCCTTGAGATTCAGTCAGACCAATCTTCTTGAACAAGCAACACCTCCTCCTCTGCCGCTGCCTGGCGACCCTCGCCTCTCCTCCGCCTGCCTGGCGGTCCTCGCTCCCGCCAGCGAGCATGTCCTTCTCTGAGCTTCCTCACCAACCAACTCTGATTCTGACCAATCTTCTTGAACAAGCAACATCTCCTCCAGCAAGCTCCACACTGTTAACATTTCATTCAACCAGGAGGCCAGCAACAGGCAACATCTTCTCTAACGGAGCTCCTGCACACATACCTCCTTCGACAAGCTACTCACCGCACGTCTCTACCAAGCAGCCCCTCACCACACAGCACCTCCAGCACCAGACTGTCTATCATATAACTTATATATTATACAAGAAAACCACATTAGAGTTTCCTTCCATCCTGAGTGCTAGACAACTTTAATATCTCGATACCCCTACAACACTGTCCCTAACGGGTATTAATAAGGAAACAGCAAAAATTTGAAATTTTCTTTCCATTCTATATGATATACCCTGTATATGTTAGTTTTGTTTTGCAAAATCGGCTATTTTGCAAAATTCCGAGCATGCATACAGTATTGGTAATTTTGCGAAATAACTTACAAACAGACAACCTAAACTAACCTAACCTTATGGTTAGGTTAGGTTTGGTTAGGATGGCTCGTGTAGATGACACACAGTTAAGTGGTCCTTTTTTTTTTCTTTTTTTCTTTTTTGTTAGCCTGTTTGGAAGTCATTTCGCAAAATTACCAATTTGCATGCTCGGAATTTTGCCAAATAACCAATTTCGCAAAAAAATCGTAACAAATATATTACAGATCAACAGCTAAGTCTCCACGTTTACAGACCTGTCGAGGGATGTTGATGAAGAGTGGAGGGAGAGGTGAGGCGTCACTACGGAGAGCACAAGTGAGATGATGGGTGGTCCATTGCAGAGATGCAGAGAGTATGGCAGCCACACTTACACAAGTGTTTCGGACATCTGCCTCTACTGACTCACCCTTCTGATTATATACATATAATTGTTGTAAGTATCGGAGGTAAGCAAAAACTCATTATGAATAAATAGCATACCTTCTTACTAAAGTACAAAAAATACACTTCAGATGGATATGTTTTCCATAATTCTGAACTTATTATTCTATATACTGTATGAAGTTATTTGGGATACATGCTTACAGACCTCAGCTGTTAACCACATAAGTACATAATAACAAGAAATCTTTCATCTAAAAAGTTAGCATATTTACCAAAAATTCCAAGTTGTCGTCAAACTGAGAAAAACTGATCTTGAGTGCAGACAGTCGTGACAACTGAATTAATTTAATACACAAATGACCGTTACTGTGATACTAAAATATATGATAAGTTTTCTTGCTATGTCTTCGACACTATTTTAAGACTCTCTCTCTCTCTCTCTCTCTCTCTCTCTCTCTCTCTATATATATATATCTATGTATAAATATATATATATATGTATATTTATATATATATTTATATATATATATATATTTATAATCAACGACCTCACCAGCCAGGAATCGAACCCTCGACCTACTGGGTGGGACTAGGGAATAAAGACTAAAGCTAAGGTGCTCCATTGTTTCCCCTTTCTCTGTGTGATTTTATATATATATATATATATATATATATATATATATATATATATATATATATATATATATATATATATATATATACTGTGCTTTCGTGTAATTCACATCTTCAGGGGTGAGTAAAGGCTAAGGAGTAATGCTTGACAAGGCTAATATACACAGTAGAGGAGAGTGAGATCAAGTCCCTAGAGGACAACAGGTGTCCACAATGTTCCGGTCATAAGGCAGTGACCCAACCCTTACTAATCTTCTTAATAACAAATATGACCATGCAATCTCTAAGCACAGCAGCTGTCCGTAGTCAGATCACATGGTAAGATGTCCCAACCCTCCCACCTGGTTCGGTTGGGCCGTTAGTTCAGTCCCTTAAATTATTAAACATTAATGTTGTTTTTAAGTATGACTCAACTATTACTAATATATTAATTAAGAATAGCCCTACCTTGAATGTAAATGGAAGTGTTTACTGTATTCCATATAGCAATCGTAATGGGAATTATGTAGGTCAGACTGGGAAGGCATTGCAACTCAAAATTAAACAGCACAAGTACAATATTAGAACGGCATCTGAAAGCATCTGCCTTGCTCCTTGCTAAGTTTTTTGCCTGCCGAATAACCTCCCATTTCTCCTCCTCACTCACTAGTGTGATCCTGAGGGGGCGAGGCTTGTCCCCCTGCTCTTGTCCCAGCCTCCTCACATCCTGAGGGGTCGATGGTATCTTCAGAACCTCTGCACAAATATTCTTCAATTGCATCTTATCTTACTCTCAGTTCCCTCCGCCTGGCTCCAAAAACTATTAAATTGTTCCTGCGCTGGAAACGTTCCCATTGTTCCTCCTCTCCCCTAACAGTAGGCCTGTTAATTTTCATTTCTTCGACACACTTCTTCAGAAAGTAGATATTTCCCATTTTCTGTGATACAAATTTCCCGTTTTCTATGATAATCTACTTCGGAAAATTAGGTAATATTTCCCGAAAAGTCGATAATCTACTTCCCCAAAAAGTCGATAATCTACTTCCCCAAAAAGTCGATAATCTACTTTCACGAAAAGTAGATAATCTACTTTTCAGGAAAGTAGATAACCAACTTTCCCGGAATGTATATATTTCCCATTTTCTATGATACAAATTTCCCGTTTTCTATGATAAGTAGATAACCAACTTTTTCAGAAAGTAGATATTTCCCATTTTCTGTGATACAAATTTCCCGTTTTCTATGATAATCTACTTCGAAAAATTAGGTAATATTTCCCCAAAAGTCGATAATCTACTTCCCCAAAAAGTCGATAATCTACTTTCACGAAAAGTAGATAATCTACTTTTCAGGAAAGTAGATAACCAACTTTCCCGGAATGTAGATATTTCCCATTTTCTATGATAAGTTGATAATCAACTTTCCCAGAAAGTAGATATTTCCCATTTTCTGTGATACAAATTTCCCGTTTTCTATGATAAGTAGATAACCAACTTTCCCATCTTGATGATCTTATGTAATCACTGTCCAATTTCTGCCGCTCAACTTTAAGGTCAACAAGAATCTCTCTCTCACACTCATACACAAGTAGGTGAATGGGTAGTTTGATTGATACGTTTATTGAGATACAAAAAACATTAATACATCTCAAAGGGATGAAGTAACATAAGTCATCCTCACCCCAGTTGAATGGGTAGTAATCTTCATAATAAGCATGAATTAAGACGACGGAAAAGGTGTGGCATGTAGCGATACTCACCAACACTCACTGCACCCAACACTGAATACACCATATCCAGCTATGCTACTACACTACCACTAACTCCACTGCCACTAGCTAAATCACCACTAACTACACCACCACTAACTGCACCACCACTAACTCCACCACCGCTAACTGCACTACCACTAACTCCACCGCCACTAACTACACCAATAACTACACCACCGCTAACTGCACTACCACTAACTGCACCACCACTAACTGCACCACCACTAACTCCACCACCACTAACTACACCAATAACTGCACCACCACTAACTCCACCAATAACTACACCACTGCTAACTCCACCACCACTAACTCCACCACCACGAACTCCACCACCACTAACTCCACCACCACTAACTCCACCACCATTAACTACACCACCATTACCTTCACCACCACTAACTACACCACACGAACTCCACCACCACTAACTCCACCACCACTAACTACACCACCACTAACTCCACCACCACTAACTCCACCATCACGAACTACACCACCACTAACTACATTATCATTCACTACACCACCACTAACTATTAATAATGCCTGCCCAAGGGCCACCTAAGCATAAATTTGTTTAAGGTGTAGAAGCTGTCGCCAACACAACAACCACACCCTAAGTTAACGAGTTGCATGACCCAGTGTCAAGGAGTAGTATGAGAAGACCGGACAACTCGCCAACTGCACTGGCTAACCATTACCCCGGAACACAATTCGAAAATCAAATAACATCCAGGTTCCCAATTACTACTGGGTAGACAAGAGACAAATGGCATAAAAAAACTTGCCCATAGTTTCACCCCACCCGGGTCCGTTCACTTGCGAGGCGAGCAAGCTGACCATTACACTACAGGTCGCCACTGACTACTACTACTTCTACTTTGCTGTTACTCGGAAATGAGTATGAGGATCATCCAGCTATGATACAATGATATGAGTTATTAAGGATTTCACCTTCATTGGTGAGCTCTGAGGAGACTAAAGAGGCTGATACAGGACCAGCAGGATCGATCACAGATGTTGCACATGTGGAGGGCTACATCGAGTGCGGGAGGGGCGGCGGCAGCGTCTTTCTGGCCTTGGCGCTTCTGTGCCTCAGTTTGCAATTGGCAAGTGGAATTTTTGTTTTACATTTATAAGTATTATTTAAAACATATATGAACAGTAAATAAGTGTTGCTTTCATATTCATATGTAGGGAAATAACGATATGTTTTCAAATGTGTGCACTTACATACGTTGGCGTTCCCAATCGTCTCACTTTATTTCTTTACCATTAGTGGTTAGCTACTTTTATTGTTCCATTTATTAACAATAAATAACAATACTTAAAAGAACATACAAGTATTTTTTTTTTTTTACATTAAGTTCACTACAGCTACAACCAGGGTCTTATTTTCTTCAGTTTCTTCTGCAGAACCATCGTCACTCACGAAAACAATGTTGTCTTGTCTACTCTTGTGGAGGTCAGCGTAAAACGAGAAACTCGTAAACGAAATAACAGAACATATGGGATTATATTACTGGGCCGACTCCCAAACTCCACTTTTTCCGAGAAAATACGTACCTAGTAGTAAAAATAACATCATAATTTTATGATGGTATTGACGCACAAATAATATCTGAATAAAAAACTACAAATATAAAGGTGTTTAACACTTACGTTAGTAGAAGAGATGGGTCAGCACACGTGGATGGTGGCTGGTTCCGAGGCAGAGGGCAGATTAGTGGCCCTCCGGTGTATCACTATCACTATTCACAGAAGCTTGCAGGGCCTCCCTGACAAACCCCTCAAAGTCCATATCCTCACTGTCACTATCACTGACTTGGGCTGGCTGTGGTTGTGGTGGGTTGCGGGCGAGACTAGCATTGATGTTGTCGTGATACATCTGGACATACGGCTCCATAATTTTCGACAGAAGGTTATTAGACACTTCATAGCGATGCTTGAGTGTGTCTTTGTCAAGGATGAGCTTGATTTTCTCCCCAAACTCGATGACTTCCTTCACATAGCCATGGCTTGGTCCAGGTAGTTCAAGGTTTCTCGGGGGTGGTGGGGGTCCAGCGAAAGCCATTGTGAGGGGAATAGCGGGCACAAGAGAGAATAGTATACGTGGAGAACTGAGAACAATGAGACTGGCCCGGCTAGGTCAGCGACTTCTTCCCACTGGTGGCAGGGCACGTCATGTTACATTATACCAATCACAGCTAGCGGCGGAGGGAGGTAAGGATGCTTGGCCCAATCACAGTCCGATACATCATATGACATCAGCGATAACGTAAGAGCGACCTAATGCGCACCCTCCAGGCACCGCTTCCCGTGTAAATGAACCGCGCAACTTAAAATTTTCATTCTGGCAAGGTGCGTGTAAATGACCAAACGAGTAAACAAAATCCGTGTAAATCGAGACTATATACTGTATAAACATTAATTCAATCAAATACATATTCAGTAATAAACAATAATGAATCTTTTGTCAATATTCATAAGATAAATGACTGTTTCTTTGAGTGCACATGTATACATTGGCGTTCCACTATGTCTCACTTTTTTTCTTTAATATCGGTGGTTACTTCTGTTGTAAATTAAATAACATTAATTAAAGCATACAAATTTTTCACATTAAATTTACTACATCAACAAACAGGGTCTTATTTTTTCAGTTTCAAGTGGAAAATGACATTATGGGTGTAAACACTGACAACAACAATGCCATCACTTATCCTCGTGTGTGTTTTAATATTCTACGTATTATTAATGAATTGCTTTGTTCATTTTGCATATATAAAGATTAATTCAATCAAATACATATTCAGTAATAAACAATAGTGACTCTTTTGTACATATTCTTAATAAGATAAATGACGTTGTTTCTTTAAATGCGCAGGTACTGTTCAGTATATGTTGGCGTTCCCAATCCATCTTGCTTTTTATCTTTGCCATTAGTGGTTAGCTACTTCTGTTGTTCCATTTATTAACATTAAATAACATTATTAAAAACATATATATTCATTTTTTTTTACAATAATTTTACAACATCTACAACCAGGGTTTTATTTTCTTCATTTTCTTATGTAAAACCATTGTCCAGGACTCCGGGGTGTATACACTAATGGAAACAATGGCGTCCCATCTCCTCTTGTGTGACCATATTATTATTCATTAATATTATTTAAGGTGCATCCATAAACATTATTTAAAGAGTATAGTTTGCATTTTTCATTAATTTTATTGTCTTTGGGGAAAAGAGGGTAAACAGCCACACAAAAGATATGAAAAGGTCACACTTGGGAACGCATCTCATAATTATTGCTTTATTTTAATGGTAATTAATGATTCACGATCCGATGACTCAACTTGCACTGCAATATTGGAAGACATATTACCGTTGTTATTCGAGGCTTTACTGTAATCCAATCTAATGGAACCCTTATGTGCATACAAGTTGAGATAAATTCCACCCATTGAAGACCAATAGATGGAATAAGTGAGGTGGTTGTTTGTGCCAGTTTATAACCGAGCATGATCTGAATAGATTGCACCTGTGCTTTGTTATGTTGTAATTTACTAGCCAGCCTACAGTCAATTGTGGCAAGAGTTACCCTTGGGAAGACAACTAATCTTGACACAGTGCACTATCATCATGGGTTAGAGTTTCCCTACCTTCTTAAACCCCAAGCCATCAGCACACATAGTCACAAGTCATTCTAAAATTTATGCAATTATAACAAATAATGTAGGGAAAGAAATCAATATGGAAAGTGTGTACACAGAGATGTAACAGGGTTCAAATATGCAGATTGAGAGAGATACTGTACTGATTGATAGATATAGTTTTTTATTTCTCAATAGTTGAGTTCTTATTATTGGTTTATAACAGGTTCAATGACTAAACAGACTATACATTTGAAAGGTTGAATGCATAATCCTCAAATGATAATAAACTAAATATTTGTTTATAAATTTTAGTTGTAATTACAATAGATACACATGCAAAAATTAAGCATCAGCCTTATACACTTCATGAACACACACATAGATATAATTTTACATATAATTTACAAGCAGAACCATAAAATTTTGATTAGTGTGTACTTATAATGCTAATACATTAATATAATCTGAATAAAGTATTTTTTAAGTTAAAAATACAAGACACCAATTAACCTGGACTCAGTTGACCACAATCACATTATTCAAACAAGGTTTTCCTTGCTATTTATGCCCGATTGAAATATTTTACATATACTGTACAATGTTATAATTAATAACATTATGCATAAATAACTATGTATTCATTGAAGTAAAACGGATTCTGGCCATCTGTATCCCAAATTATTAAGCAGTAAATTGCAGGTATGCAATACCTTACCATTCACTTATGACACAAAATTCTTACAGTAATTTCTATTTACACAAATGTAATCTTGGGTTACCCAAGACATCATAGGACACTAGTCTGGCACATCTTCAGTGGAAGTTGATCCCTCTCCCAGAAATGCTGGGTTCTTATATATGATATACAGTCATCTTGTCTCATTATCTTCTAAGTCCACCTACTTTCCAGGACTTGGGTGATATTCCGTATCTTGCGGACGAAATCTACTCTGAAACCATGAGAGCACACAAGAATTTGTAAAAAATACAGTACTGTACTGCAACATCCACTTCTTTCAAAAATTAAAAAGAAATAACATATTACATAAAGAAACCTTTATTATGTTACATGGAAGTAAACTAAAGGAGAGCAATATAAAATCTTAATTCTGTACTGCATTTCCCGGCCCATAAGATGCTTCGGCTGTTCAGACGCACCCTAATATTGAAAGCTTAATAGCAGAATTACAATATGTAGCTTCAGACAGTACAGGAATCCCTCGTTTAGCATTAATTCAGTTGTGGAAAAATCATTACAGTACAATATTCTAATGTGGCTTACAAGTAAAGAAAATATAATATAAAACTACAAACTGAGGAAATGAAGAGCATGAGTGTGTACGTGTAGAAGCAGTGGGTTGTAACTGCGTCATCGACTTGCCAGCTAGCAGTGCCCCCCCCCCCCCCCCCAAGTGACATAATGGCACGGACGCACGCACGCACACACACTTTTCTTGGAGTAAGCTGGGTGAATGCCCAGCTGAACAGCATGGTGTCCCACAGAAGATGGTTTGTGTGTGGAAGGAGCTATTCTATGTATACATTAAAATACATGATATAGTATTGTAGTTGATGATATGCTATGGCATTGGTTTACCAAAACAAGCGGCAGCCGAGCGGTAATCAGAAAAATATTCCATAAGTACCTATAATTTTAAGTCTAGAATTAGTTTCTAATTATCTAAACTTGAGTTTTCTGGGACACTTGGGGACTGTATTTGACATCTCTGGGGTTCATGTTTGGAACAGAATTTCTTATCTTAAACATGACCTTCGACCGATAAGACGCTGGATGATTCTAAGGACTTTTTTTTAAGGAAAACACATGTTTTATGGGCTGGTAAATATGGTACAGTACTTTTGAAACATCCATACCAATACCTAATATTAACTTCCGACACCATATGTTAAGGTCCACATTCTTAAAAGATCCAAATGTACTGTAATTGCTTGTCCTCTACCATTAACTAAGCTCACTGGCTATAACATTTATTTTCAAGAACAGTAGGTCTCATATGCCTGATGACCAATTAGGGGCAGTGTGGATACAGTAAACTGAATACTAAGCCTTTGGCACAAAAGGAGGCCGTGTGGCAAGCACTGCACTCGACTGTCCTCACTTCCCCAACAATAAAGTTAGTTACCCATTTACATGTGGGTGATCTGGGAATGACCAGGTTGTGAACTCTCATGACAGGGAGTGAGTGCTCTATCTACTTGGATGTCACTCCCCTTTATTATATGAGATAATATAAAACCTAATTAGTAATGCTGTATCTCAGTAACTGACATACCAGGTAGTATTTAATACAGTAGACTCCCAATATTCAATGATAAAAAATTCCAGTGGAATGTCATATTCAGCAATAAGCTTAAAAATGATCAATGTTTCAACAGGAAAAGATGGCTGTATTCCAACCCATTTAAAAATTTCCACTTCTAAAAAAAAAAAAGAAGCCTTTTCATAACTATCCCAAGTCATTTTCAACATATACAGTATACTGTACTCTCCTTTACATTAACATGGATCTATAAATAAGGAACAGTATTTCATTTTATAGTTCAATAGTCAATATGATAACATTAAAGGAGCAGGAAACATGGCGGTGGTGGTATCTGGCAACATCTCTCTGCTGAGCCCAGCTGCCACAAGCAAGGTACGGTACATAGAAAGATAGTAGCGTTGTATCGGCTTGGTGAAAACCTACTTGAAAACATTTTTAATTGTCCAAACCCCTTTGTTCCTCATGCATGTAGCATACATAAGCATTATTATGAGATTGTTTTACTGATCCAAATTTATGAGAAGAAATGTAATAAATTGGACTTTTTTCAAAAATATATAATACAGTATACAATACATATTGTGAAAATATAATAGACTTGAATCATTGACACCCTCCTGAGGAAACAACTGGTGTAAGACGTCTTGTGATAAACTAGGTTCAATAGCTAACTGCTTGGTCTTACTTGACAATCAGCTAAGTTAAGTAAAGATAAAATCCAGGTGAGTGACTGGTTGTAAACAAGGCTTAGAAAAACTGAGATTGTATATAAAATTGTGTCCCAACTAAAATGCAGTTTGCCATAACCTATTTAAGCAGATCAAGTTAAATATTTTGTCTCGTGAGGTTTTGCGATAAGCAAGGTATATTGGCTTTGGTGCTGAAAATTTAGATTACAGTATACAAAAATTTAAATGAAAAAAGTGCAACTAATTACACTACATTAACAAAATGGAGTCACTAAGTAACCAATTAAGTGAACTTGTATTAAGTTATCAGATAGAAACAACTGTACAGTGCTGTATAATCTAAAGCAATTCTACAAGGAAACCTTAAACTTAAGAATATGTTGAAATTTAGAAGCATTAACAAATAAAGTACAATTTATAAGTTATAGGAAACTTCAATCTTTTATTAATCCACTATTTCCTGCAAATCACCAAGAAGTTGGCAATGGTAGAATGCTTACTCTATATGGCTTTCATATGAAAAAGGATTTAGCATGCGGTTCCCAGCCTTGACAAATTTAGAGATGGACGTGAAATTTGTTTTAAGGAAAGCTTCACATTATTATTTGTATGGAGAAAATTAAAACTAATAAACAAGGCATAGACCATATACAATGCTAAGGCTTTACTTGCTTGAAGCTCCCGAGATCTTTTCTGTTACACACTTCTATCTATTTTCTTACAAACTTATGGCTTTGTCTTATTTTTCCACCTGACTCGGCATGAAGATACAGCACAAACTACCAGTTGATAAGAGGAACAAAGGGGTGGTGCCAAGTGACGTACCCATAGCTGGCCAATCAGCACGCTGAACGAGTCGCTGATGAGTGATTAATTTTCCTTTTTTATTTGGTATCCAATCCCAATGGAACACAAAATCTACGTTCTTTTTTAGGCCAATGCAGTGTTTTAACAAAAGCTCAGATTTTTTTTCATGGTTACTACAGAGCTCTATTGAAGTGGTGCTACCTCTCCTTCTATGTACCTTGGCCACAGGGCCCCTCCATTCACCCTCAGTTGGGTTGAGAGACCGGCAGTGGTATGAAGGTGCATGTTCTGCTACAAGTATGATACATTTCATAATCCTTTACAGTGTACAGCTATAGTGCTCAGTGCAGCATTGGTGTAAAATTTACACCAATGCTTTATTGATCATTATAGCTGTACAGGATGCTTTATATAAATATGTAGCTGTCATGTTTGTTTAGTACAGAAATATAATTATTTACAGTATAATTATGTAAGTACACAGCAGATTTTAAGCAGTGACAAACACAATAAATATTTTCTATTAATATGTAAAAGTACAGTACAGCATAATATTTGTATATAAAATATTGACTTCATAATTACTGTAGGTCTGTATGTATATACAGTATCTGTGTAGCTAAACAAGTCTGAGTCCAATAGGTACAGATCTTTGGCAATGATGCTTACAGTGTAGTACTACCCTATTCAGTTGAAAATCTGCACAATTGTGAAACATTACAATATTCTAATTGGGTCAAACTTTTCTGAACTTGTAAGCTTTATAAATGATACAAAGGATGATACAATAATGTGAGTGAGTCTACTGTATCTAAAAAAAGACACTTTCTATCACTTGTAAGTTACATATTTTTTCTTGTCATCACTTTTTATGGAAACATAGAGGAAGAAAAATCATGCTGTGTCTACACTTGAGTGCTCACATTTCTTGTAGAAGTTAGATGACAACTGCAGGATCTTCAAGTTCAATCCAGTGAGTCATTAAGCAATCAAGTTGCTTGACTAATACAGTAACATGCTATATCCAATAAGATTCAACTTGCTGCAATATTTGTGATGAACTCACAATGAATCTGATATTTCTGCCTTCAAATACATTTACTTTATTAGTGGAAGCTTATTTGTGAATGCACTGTCCTGTTACTAAATCATTTGTCAGTTCAAAGAGGATAATTGAGTCTGCACAGATTAAGCGGTTTCAATTCATATAGCTTTTGGAGTAAGAGAACAATCTTTGAGTGGGCAGATCAAAGGGATCTCTCCATTATTTATCTGATCTTGTCATGTCAGTACCTCAGATAATTTAAGATCTTCCAACTAAGGAAGTCATTTAACTATTTAGGACAGTAACACTCTTGGGTTTAGGGAGGTGCTCTCCGACGAGACACTCAGGGTCATGCCTGTTACCTACCTCAACGCACTTGACTGCACCACACGAGAGATAATTGTATGTAATGAGTCATAGCAAGCTTGATATTTTAGATAAAAAGGTCGGGTTTGTTGCATCAGCATTGTAAATAAATTATCTACAAAAACTTTTATATGAGTAATCACAATAAAATAATTACAGTGATATCTCTGTTGGCCGGAACAATTGGTGCAGAGCACTTCCGGAAATGAGATATTTCCGGGTAACGAGATGACTTTCTTAAAGCGAAAAAATATCCCTCATCCCCGGAATTTTCTGGGTAACGGGAAAATTTTCTTCGAAGCTCCAGAAATTGCACATTTCATCATCTCTTAATCCTGGAAAGAAATCCCCCATCCCTGGAATTTTCTCGGAATCTTCCAGAATGATACATTATTTCAACTCTCGAAGCCAGAAAATATCCCCCATTCCCGGTACAAGAAAATTTTTCTAGGAATTTCCAGAAAATGCCTCTGATTTTCATCTCTCAAACCCGGAATAAAAATCCCCTATTCTCAGAATTTTCAGGAATTTTCTGGGTACTGGAAAGTTTTCTCTGAATTTTCTGGAAAATGTGTCCCTTGGAAAATCGTCCCCAAAGCCGGAATTTTCAGGAAAATTAGGGCCTTGGGAACAATTTTCCGAGAAAATTTCAATTCTGGCTAATGGAAATATTACCATATTTATAAAACATAAGCACGAGTAGAACACAATTTTTTTTTACGCTTAATTAAAATGTTTATACATCACTATATACCTTCGTTATTTCATGTGATTGCAATATGAACCTTATTCCATTATAAAGCGTACATATTTAGCCTAAAATAGTTATAAAAGAAAAGTTGTGAAAAAATTAATATTTTGCTGGGTAATAGTGGTGTAAATTGTGTGTTCTGAAGATCACACCCAGGCCGAGTACAGATTATTCATGTTTTCCCTTTGAGCACAAAAGATAATTGTACATATGGAGTCATAGCAAGCTTACTAATGGAGATAAAGAGGTTGGATTTGTTACATTAGCATTATCTACAAATAGTTTTATATAGGTAAACACAATAAAATGATAAATCTATATGTAAGCATGAGTATAACACAAATTGTAGTGCATGACTGCCACTCAAGCTCCCAAATGTGAATATTCCTCGCTCAGATTTTCTATATTTTTTACATAAATGTGTTTATAAATGCTAATAATTTTCTAAATTCACATGAAATAATAATTGTATATTATTGGTTAAATGCAAAGCATAAAAATATTACAAATTTTTTATGAAAATAAATTAATTTCTGTACTTACATGTTGTTAGATGATCCTCCCCCCTCCCGCCCTTTGCCCTCCTTCTATGTGCCCCAGTGTCGTACTTAGCCTGAACAAGGCGACTAAATCTTGTGAGGGAGATGAGCAGTCATGAGGTAAGCCACGCTGTGATGGCTGAGATGGCACATGAGCAACACTATTTTATTTTGCCTTTTAGCCACAACAAGCCAGGCAGTTTCTTTCACACTAAAATTGCTTGTTGAAGGGCCAGACAAACTATCACATGCACTAAAAGGGCCAGGGAGACTGGGAGAGGCCTCAGGAACCACCACCATATGGTGCAATCTCCTGTACTCTGTACAATTTCCCACACCTCCACTTTTGCCAGCAACATGAGGCATAGTTCAAAACTATCACAATACTGTTATCAATAAATGAAATCAATGTGATAAACAAGAAATCAGCACAAGCCGCGAGAAAATGGTGGGAAATGTAGGTCAAGGTTACATCCTGTGCCAGGTCATTCACATAACCTTGGAGGCAGTCTACATGGGTGCCAGATCACACCGACATTGCTAAATGTGCGTCTTGCGTATCTAGTGATTATACACAAACAAAATTTTTTTTTTATTGTAATTTTTGAGTTCATACGCAAATTTGTGTATAAAAACCCTAAAGTGTGTTTTTTCTCAGCTGAGAAAAGATGCCCCGCCCCATTCTCAAGAATTTCAGCTGATTGACGGTCTCAAACCTGTCCAATTTCGTCCTAAAGTATGATGTACAGTACTGTACTTCTAAACGAGTTTATTCATAAGCGTTGGGATGACCGTTTCTGACGAGAAAGATATTTAGCTAAATTATGTAAAGATACATACGTTCATTATTTCAAACATAAGTACATAGGAGGTTTATCAAAAGTATTTTACATGAATTAACTGTTAAACTCTGGGAGCAAATTCACACTTTCGGAGGATGCATTTAATATACTGTATACATATTTTTACCAACAATAAAGCATACTAAGACAAATTACATATTAGTAATACTACATTATGCAAAACTAACATTATAAAAGATTAGAATCACATTGAAATATTTACACAGTTGTCAGCAGAGGCGGGAAATGCGACTGCGAACAACTTCATATTTCCCGCCTCTGCTGACGGCTGTGTAAATATTTCAATGTGATTCTAATCTTTTATAATGTTAGTTTTGCATAATGTAGTATTACTAATATGTAATTTGTCTTAGTATGCTTTATTGTTGGTAAAAATATGTATACAGTATATTAAATGCATCCTCCGAAAGTGTGAATTTGCTCCCAGAGTTTAACAGTTAATTCATGTATAATACTTCTGATAAACCTCCTACGTACTTATTTTTGAAATAATGAACGTATGTATCTTTATATAATTTAGCTAAATAATATCTTTCTCGTCAGAAACGGTCATCCCAACTATTATGAATAAACTCATTTAGAAATACATCATTACTTCAGGACGAAATTGGACAGGTTTGAAACCGCCAATCGGCTGCAATTCTTGAGAAGGGGCATCTTTTCTCAGCTGAGAAAAAATGCACTATAGTGATAATTTAGATCATAAGCAAATTTGCACATGAAAACCCCAAGAGTGTTAAGGATATACTTGTCAGTTCAGATGAACATGGTGAATATTTGCAGTAGTGAGAATTAAGGAACATATATAGGACAGCTATTTTTTAAATATGTAATATTATTATCATTATATATAGCACAGTTACATTCAGTGAATATTTTTCAGCACTAAATACTTATTGCAGTTTGATATGACTTCATCCACATACAAACATTACAAATGCAAAATGGAGCAACCACTCACTTTATTAACTCAACTTCTCTTAATAATACACACCATAAGGAGGAAGCATGGAGACTTGTGACTTCATTAAAAAACCCATTCAGTCAGTCAGCATCTGAGGATTCCTTTTAAATATGTTAGAAAAGTTGCCGTATCTCAATGGCAGCAGAATCATAAGTGTTTCAAAAGAAACCTTTAATGACAAAAAAATTGACAAGCAGTTCAGCAGCTGAGAGAAAAATTACTCTAAATAATTAAAACAACAATTGTGATTTTGAATCACAAATAAAAAATTATATTAATGCCTAAAGTACACTGAGGAACAATATCAAGATTATATATATATATATATATATATATATATATATATATATATATATATATATATATATATATATATATGTATATACATATATATATATATATATATATATATATATATTTCATTTTTAGTCCATTTAACACGCGGACTTTGAACATATAATCAACGACCTCACCAGCAAGGAATCGAACCCTCGACCTACTGGGTGGCCCTAGGGAACGCTTACCGGCTAGCCCACAAGGACACAAAAGCAGTTCTAGACTCTGTTATATTTCACACAAAGCCTGTTCATCGAGCTGATGGCGCCGTGAACCTCATACGAGGCACGGGCAGTTTCCCAATGAGGTTCACGGCGCCATCAGCTCGATGAACAGGCTTTGTGTGAAATATAACAGAGTCTAGAACTGCTTTTGTGTCCTTGTGGGCTAGCCGGTAAGCGTTCCCTAGGGCCACCCAGTAGGTCGAGGGTTCGATTCCTTGCTGGTGAGGTCGTTGATTATATATATATATATATATATATATATATATATATATATATATATATATATATATATATATATATATATATATATATATATATATATATAAAAGATCTGCAGAAGAAGGAATGATTATGTATGAACTTATTATTTAATAAATCATTTTCCTAAATACAGTATCTCTATCCTGCCTCCAAACTATGTAACTACTGTGTACACAAATGAACCTGCTCACAATCATTCTATTTTAAATCAAAGAAGAAATATTGAAGATGATCCTATGCATAGCTCTCATGCTCATACATATTTAACAATGTACAGTCAGCTACAGGAATAAGTATACACACTGTAGCTGTAAGGTCCAAAAATGATCTGGTAACGTTGAAACTGCGCACCCAGACGCATGATGAAACTCAGCTTCCCCCCCTTCCTGTTATCTGTATTTTCTGTTTCCCCTTCTTTATTCTTCTATTTCCTCCTCTTCCTTCCTTTACTAATCCAACATCAGTAAAAAAAAAGTAGGGTAAGAGAAAAAGTGGGGGAGGAGGAGGGAGCTGTATGATAACTGCAATCCCATTCGGCAACAAGTTTACTACCATTGGATACAATATATCACAGTACTTGTAATATAAACACAAGACACTTGTAAAACATTCACAACAAATGTATTTATAACATACATGTAGGAATAAAACATTTTGTAATTTTGTTTGTTCTGTTAAGGACAGTGTTACCAGATATTTTGTCTCAAATACGAACAGTAGGTGTATTGTATACTTATTCTTGTGGCCGACTGTACAGTACGTGTACAATAAAGTGGAATTTATTCACAATTTAGATACCAAAACATCTTACACAGATATGATTACATGACTCCGTATAATAATGAAAGTGGGACAGTGATAAGCATTCATCATCAAATACTGCAGTGCTGATACACATTTTATCATCAAACTTCTTTTATAACCATGAATGGAGATCATGGTAAAACTCAAAATGACCTTCACATTATTTTTCCATATTGAATCAACTGTGAATAATACTTGAAAAATTACAAACATAAATAACAAAAATTGAACTAATCTATTTAAATAATACATTACAGTAGTAATATTACACATATAGAATAAAAGTTAGATCATGTCTTAAAAAAATCATAAGTCACATCATGGACATACTCAGAAACCAAGATATTCTTACAAAGAACTTACTACCAAAGAGTTTAGACTGTGTTGCATGGCAATCATGCTATTTTAACTAATTTCATGCTTCTGTGATACAATAAGTAGGTTATTCCATGTCTTAAAAGTAAGCAGTAAGTACAATGCAAGTATTATTCCATGTGCATGTTTTTTGTGAACTTATGATTTAAGAAAAAATGAATAATGAGTATTGCAATAAATGATGGTTAACATAAGAATAGAAGGAAGGAAATGAGAACATATGTCTTCTACAGATCTGTGGTGACTTTAGAAGTAATGGCCTGTACTCTCCGGGCATTGCAACTCTTGCACAGTACATGTCCATCTAGAGGGTAGCATCCACGACCTTCAGCTTCTGAAGACAACACCAACCCACAGTCCTAGAAATAAACAAATTAGGGGTATACTAATGTACAACAAAGAACTATCATTAATTTCAAAGCATACATTTCAATAACTTATTAACATTTTCCAAAAATATCAGTAATAACAATGACCACTCTGAACAGAGCCTCTTTATGTGGAGGTGGCCTGAGTTTAGTTACAAGAGGTATTGCTTGTATATTTCTCATTACCTTTCACATTACCATTTTACAACCCAAGGCTACCAACTCCAATTTTATTTGGGTGTATTGTTTCCTGGCATTCATACTATCACAGTGACATGAAGGTCTGGGTTAGAATACTGGACTGTATGTAATATCAGGTTTGGTGTGGCTTCACACCTGTATACTAATGCCTTTTCCCTACATACACACACAGGTTCACCTGGCACTGGTCCTCATGAACAGTCTACTAGCCCAAATATTGATCCCTTCTTATAACATGGTGGACTTTAGAGAAATTTCACCAAATTCTGAAAGAAGGCAAATTCTGTACACATTTCATGGTCATCTCCACACATATTTTTCTTGATGACTGTACTCCTTTTCTTTATGCCATTTTCTCAAGTAAAGTCTTGAAGTACAGTACAGGTTGACAACCCTTTATCCGAAATTCCGAAAACCGAAAAGCTCTGAAAACCGAGTTTTTTTTTTTTTTGTTGGGCAATAGATCACTGACCCACATCAGGGCCTGGGAAGCGAAAATGTAATACAGGTTGTACCTCTCTAGTCCGGCAACCTCGGGACCTGACCGGTGCCGGACCATGGAAATTCACCCTTTTCCTGGATAGATAGTGACTTGTGCTTACGCTTGGAAGCACAAGCACCACTTTCTCTGCTTCATGGTCTCTTTGAAGACACATTGAAGGGTTAAATGTCTTACAGTAGCTTCTCAAATTTCGCGAGTTTTTAATTCGACGTTTTCTATTTGAACACACACACACACACACACAAAAAAAACCACATTTAAAAATTTTGACGGCAGAAACTCGAATTTCGACGGGTTTGAACGGCCCACCAACGTTCAGACGACGTGCACAATCGTGTAAACAGCGTCATATCACTTATGTACAAAAGGTTCATTATTGTTTATTACTGAAAGTCTTTTTGATTGAATTAATGTTTGTGTGAGCAAAATAAGCAATACAATTCATTAATAGTACGTAGAATATTAAAACACGAGGAAATGAGACAGCATTGTTTTCGTTGATTACAAAACAAGTGACTGACTGGTTCTACATATAAAACTGAAGAAAATAAGACCCTGGCTGTAGCTGTAGTAAAATTAATATGGTTGTTTTAAGTAATGTTATTTAATGTTAATAAATGGAACAATAGAAGTAGCTAACGATAATGGTAAAGAAAAAAAGAGAGATCGCGTATGTAAGTGCGCACACGTGAAAACATATCGTCATTACTTTACATAAGAATATGAAAGCAACACTTATTTACTGTTCATATATATTTTAATTAATGTTTCTGAATTTGTTTTTATTGAATTAATGTTTGTTTGTGCAAAACTAACAATACAAATTTATTAATAATACGTGGAATATTAAAACATACGAGGAGACGAGACGGCTGCCGGCATTGTTTTTGTTAAAGCTTACAAAACCAGTGACTGATTGGTTCTACATATAAAACTGAAGAAAATAAGACCCTGATTGTAGCTGTAGTAATATTAATGTAAAAAAATTAATATGGTTGTTTGAAGTACCTGTAATGTTATTTAATGTTAATAAATGGAACAATATAAGTAGCTAACCAATAATGGTAAAAAAAAAAGTGAGACTGCGCGTATGTAAGTGCGCACATGTGAAAACATATCGTCATTACTCTACACAAGAATATGAAAGCAACACTTATTTACTGCTCATATATATTGAAGGGTTAAATGTTGTACTCTGTATAGACAAGCGGGAAGCATCTATCAAAGCAAGCATTGAAGATGCAAGAGAAGTTGCTGCTGTTCACGTTAGGGTTGTTTGAGGCATAGACAAGATCCCAGTTAGCATTCATTAGGTTGCTTTCAAAAAGGAGCATGTTGTCGGTGCAGTAGTCTCTGTATTGGATTGAGACTCTACTAGACCTTTGAGGTCTTGAGGCTGTTTTATACATGGCAAAAACTGGGAAGTGATCGGAGATACTGTTATAAATAATTCCACTTGTAAGATTGTTAGGAGTGTTATTAGTCCAGATATGATCTACCACAGTGGCAGAGGTGGCAGATACTCTAGTGGGTTTGGTTATAGTGTTGAAGAAGAGTTTAGAATGACAGGTAGCAAGAAGGTCTAATACTGAGGTGTCGGTTTCTGATTTTAATAGATCAAGGTTGAAATCTCGTGTAATGTAGCAATGTTTCCTCTCTGGACTTATTATAGTGATAAGCTCCGAAAATTTATCAAGAAAATTCCTTACATTAGTGTGGGGTCTTCTGTAGATTACTCCTATTAGGATATTTCGTGTGTCGTTACGTAATTCAATGAAAACACTCTCCGTGTACTCCTCCTGAACCTTTAAATCATCTCTTATAGAAGTGTTATACTTGATATCAACATACTGTATAGGACGACACCACCACTGTGTCGTGACGTGTTGACGCAGTGTCTATTATAATTAGGAATGTTATACAAATGGTCAATATCGTTAGTGAGTTTGGTCTCACAGAACCCAAGTACATCAAATTTGTGGACAATAGAAGATAAACACTGATCTAAAAAGGTTTCTAGATGAAGGGGAATACTGCTGGTGTTATGGCTAATCAAAGAGAAGGAATGAGGTAGTAGGAGACTAGAACTAAACTCGGGAGAGTCAGGAAAGTAATAGTTACAGTTGGGGTTGGTGTAACCCAATGAGTTTTGTAGAAAGGCATCAGGGTCGATATGAGGGAGTATTGTGTCAACACCATGGGTAAATGGGGTGTAACACATATGATCTAGCACATCTAAGGGAATGACACTAGTATCATCATTGTGGGAACATTGATACTGATTAAGGAACAGTAAAAACTCAGGGTCACTGAGGTGTGAAAAAGGAAGCTCCTTGAAAATTATAATAGTGTATTTTAATATTCTACGTATTATTAATGAATTGTATTGTTCATTTCGCATATATAAAGATTAATTCAATCAAATACATATTCAGTAATAAACAATAATGAATCTTTTGTACATATTACTAAAAAGATAAATGTCGTGGTATCCTTAAATGCGCACATATATGTTGGCGTTCCCAATCCATCTCTTTTTTCTTCTTTGCCATTAGTGGTTAGCTACTTCTATTGTTCCATTTATTAACATTAAATAACGTTACTTAAAACATATACCTGTACAGTATATTAATTTTACAACAGCTACAACCAGGGTCATATTTTCTTCATTTTCTTGTGTAGAACTATCGTCCCGGACTCCCGGCTGTAAACACAAACGAAAACAATGGCCTCCCATCACCTCTTGTGTGACCATATTATTATTCATTTATATTGTTACATTTATATTGTCAAAGGTGCATTCAGAAACATTATTTAAAGAATATAGTTTGCAATTTTTATTAATTGTATTGTTTTGGGGGAAAAGAGGGTAAAAGGCCACACAAAAGATATGAAAAGGTCACACTTGGGAACGCATCTCATTATTATTGCTTTATTTTAATGGTAATTAATGATTCGCGATACGGTGATTCACCTTACAATGCAATATTGGAGGACACATTACCATCGTTATTTGAGGCTTTACTGTACTGTATACCTATACCAAACAACTGACCAGCCATGGCAGCACTCATCCCCTCTTTTAACTTGTCTAATAATTAAACTTTCTTAGTCAGGGTCATCACTGAATTCTGCCTTTTACATTTCACTCCACTAGCATCACTAACACTGACACTAGGCAGTCTTTTAGGGGCCATTTCACACAGAAACACTACAGTTTTGAGAGTAAAACACGAGATGCTGGGTCACAGGCAATGGTTGAGTGCGAACAGAGGGAGAGGAGAAGCTTCAGGCGCGTGGGGTGACTCATTGTGCTGCGGGAAAAGGCTCGCAAGCTAGCCACCAAAGCCACCATCTGCTTACCGCGAATTGTCAAAATCGCAAACCTGTGAATGGCAAGGGTCCACTGTACTACTCATGTTATGTCACAAAAGCCTGCAGGAAGACTCTTGGATGGGAAGTGTGCCCCCCCCCCCCCCCCACCCAATAGCAGGTGGCATTTAGTATAAAGGAAAAAATAGAGTTTCTACACTGTCTAGAAAAAGGTGCCTCAGTAAAATCGTTGGGTGACAAATACGGTGATGGTTTATCTACTATCTATAATTTGAGGACAAAAAAAAAAAAAAAGAGATAAATTGTTAAAGTTTTATAGGTATAACGATGCAGCAAAGTTACGACAGCATATGTGAGATATGGTGATAAAAGAAAATTGTGATAACGATGAACAGAATGTCAATGTAGAAAACAAAATCGCTATTGATTTGTGACACAGAACAGAGGAATTTCATTTCAGAGCAACAAATATTTCGAAGTGCCTTTACAGAACCTGAGTCTGAGCCTCAGCCTTCAGTTTCTAGCACTTGTGTTTCTACAGCTAACTCCTCTTCCCAAGATGATCCTAATGTCTCCTCAGATGATGTCTTGTAATTGAGGTTAACCCCATAACTTATTATCCCTAGAATTCTCATTTTTCTTTTATGTGCAATTTCATAATTATCCTGAGTTGTTCGGTTACAAAAGGTTAAGTTAGGTAAGGTAAGGGGTAGGAGGAGAAAACGGCCCCAGTCAAAAACGGCCCAAACCAGAATGGACCCAGTCTAATCAAAACGGCCCCACCCTGTAACAAAAACGGCCCCACCCTGTGACAAAAACGGCCCCACCCTGTGACAAAAACGGCCCCACCCTGTGACCAAAACGGCCCCACCCTGTGACCAAAACGGCCCCACCCTGTGACCAAAACGGCCCCACCCTGTGACCAAAACGGCTCCACCCTGTGACCAAAACGGCCCCACCCTGTGACCAAAACGGCCCCACCCTGTAACCAAAATGGCCCCACCCTGTGACAAAAACGGCCCCACTTTGTGACAAAAACGGCCTATCTCTAATCTAACCTATCCAAAACTGACAATCTGAGTTGGCTGGGTAACTAACAAGAAGTGGCAACTGGTTGTTTGGTCCAATGTTTAAATCTAACAGTTGCCACTTGTGGTTAGTTACCCAGCCAGCGTTTCACTCTGACCCGCTTCCGTTCGTCAGTCAATCATAGCAGCTCAGACTGTCAACATGGCTGCTATCATGCTCAGGTTAGGTTAGGTTAGAGATAGGCCGTTTTGGTCACAGGGTGGGGCAGTTTTGGTTAGAATGGGGCCGTTCTGGTTTGGGCTGTTTTCGATTGGGGCCATTTTGTCTCGAAACAGGGTAGAGTAGGGTAGGGTTGGGTTGGGCAAAGTATGGTTAGGTTAGGAATGGTAAGGTAAGGTAAGGTAAGGTAGGTAAGGTAAGGTAGGTAAGGTAAGGTAGGTAAGGTAAGGTAAGGTAGGTAAGGTAAGGTAGGTAAGGTAAGGTAAGGTAGGTAAGGTAAGGTAAGGTAAGGTAGGTAAGGTAAGGTAGGTAGGTAAGGTAAGGTTAGGTAAGGTTAGGTAAGGTAAGGTTAGGTAAGGTAAGGTAGGTAAGGTTAGGTAAGGTTAGGTAAGGTAAGGTAAGGTTAGGTAAGGTAAGGTAGGTAAGGTTAGGTTAGGTAAGGTAAGGTTAGGTAAGGTAAGGTTAGGTAAGGTAAGGTAAGGTTAGGTAAGGTAAGGTTAGGTAAGGTAAGGTAAGGTAAGGTTAGGTAAGGTAAGGTTAGGTAAGGTAAGGTTAGGTAGGTAAGGTAAGGTAGGTAAGGTAAGGTAAGGTTAGGTTAGGTTCAGAAAGGTTAGAAAACGTGTACTGCAAGATTTTACTCACAAAGTCAGTGTTTTGTTTACAACCACAATATTGTTAAGGTATATGGTAATTGTACTTCATACTTCTTTCCATTATTGTACTGCATTTCTTTATTTGAAAGTTATATGAGGATTATTACTATTACAGTTTTTTCTGGCCTGCTCTATTTCTAAAAAATAATAACATTTGTTGCAAACTATTTGGTTTAATTTACCTGTATGTAAATATAAAACAAAATTTTAAAAAATTGCAAGGAAATTGGACCACACTTGGAAAAAAAATGAGCTAAAGGTGTTAACCAACCCAGCATACTCTGTACATTCATTATGGAAATGGAACAGTGGAAATGGTACAGGTCAGTTAATATCAATTTCTTTTCTATTTCAAATTTTTACAGGTGTTTAATACATTTTAGGCAAATGCTCCAAATTATGGAAAAAAAACCTTATCTGAAAACTCCCTAGGTCTCAAGCATCCCTAATCATTAGCTTCTTTCATGAAGATTTAGTTGAAATATAAAGGTATATATAATGATAATTTTTGGGTGTAAAGTGAGTTTTACAATAACATTTTTGGGCTAGGGAACTTAACGCCATTATCACAATAAACAAAACTGACCTTCTGTGGGGTCAATAGTAACTAATTGGGTGGGTTGTACAGTACTGTATTTAAATACTTTAATAGCAAAGTACAAAAAGTTATTATCTCATTTTCATACTATAATAGTAAGGTAAAGTGCAGTACTAAATGCTATTGTCTAAAAAGATATATATAAAATGAATTTCTTGGCACTAGAATTCATAATTGAAATGGAAATAAATACTTACATCATTATGGAAACACACGACCAATTTTCCTTACCTCACACTTGTAGCAGTTGACATGGAATGAGCGATCCAGGGCCACAACTCTGACAGTTTCATCCTTTCCTGGTTCAGGCATGATGGGTTCTTTACACACAGTGCACCGAGGAGCAAACTTTCTGTAATTTTAGATAAAATCTATGTAAAATTTCCAAAAATGAAACAAGGAGCTTTGAATCATCAATAGCACTGATGGTAAACACCATTGATGAACAAGCTTCACCTAAAAAAAAAGAAAGAAGTATTTCTGTCCTTTATTGTTGTCAGTAACAGACACTGATACCAGTACCACAGAATTTTCCGGTATTTGTGCATTATTTCATAATCAGAATTTGGTCACAGACCTGAAAAAAAATTTGATAGATTTTGCTGATTTTTTTTTCTCGGAAATTTCAGAAAATGCCCCTGATCTTCAACCTTGAATTCGTTCCCAAACCCAGTATTGAGAACATTTTCCAAAAAAATTCCAAGCATATTTCAACTCCGGCTATAGGATAGTTCTGGCTAATGGAGATATTACTGCTAATAAATAAAATAAAATAATAGATACTGCATTGCCACTTAGCAAATGTTTCACTACACAATGGATACAGAAGACAGTGAGCAGCTGAAATCCCTAATGCCACTACCCTATACCCCTCCCCACTTGTGTGTGCTAACTCTGGCACATGAAGATTGTGTCTGCATGTAACAAAATAAAAAAAATTATGTTAACCTTTATCTACCCAAAATAAAGGGTTAAAAAACAACCATAAACATAACTGTGGCGTCCTCTCTCTATCGCACTGGTTCCATGAACATCTCCCAGGCGTTCTCGCTGGTAAAGTTTTTCTTTACTGGTGAATTTTACTGCAATCATGGCCCCTAAGAGGAAAATTAGTGACAGTGCTCATGGTGGTGAGAGAAAACAAGAAAGAAAGCACACACACAATGAGAACTTTTGAAGAAAAAGTTACGATATTGGACGTATTAAGGGGTGGTGTATCGAACTATGAAATTCGTGTCGTTTACCTTAGTACAGTATAAAAAAGGGGATTATACACATATACAGTTATATCTCCGTTAGCCAGAATCCATCAAATCCGAAAATCTCCGATAGCCGGATATTGTGATAAGTATAAATGAGCAAAGTTGCATCCCTTCAACACTGCATAATATTTTAAAATGTGGAGTGGGAAAGCAGAAAGGTGTACCGGTAGTGATTAGAGAGATGGAGTGGAAAAGAGTGGTAACATGCACCAGTGTTGCCAAGCTTGTTGTCTTAATTCCAGTGTGTGTGTGTTTGTGTGTGTGTGTAACTTCCCATGTAACTTCACTGTAACCTCCTCTGAAGACTCACATTTAATTAGGGAAGTACCAGATATTGTTCAAAGAAACCGTCTGTCTTAGTTCACTTCTCTGAGATGGGTGGATGGATACAAGCAGCTATATGTACACATATACAGCTCCTACCCGACTTACAACGGGGTTAGGGACCCAAATCCAGGTTGTAAGTCGAAATGGTCGTAAGTCGAAAATGCTTAAATAATACATAGAAAATCTAAAATGGGTGTCGCTTTTTCTTCTCAGCACAACAAAACTCCCACTTTTAAGCTTGCCAGCCATTTTAAAGTGAATTACAAACGAAAATTTTGTCTGTGTACTGACGTTAGGACTCGAAAATACGTAATTTGACAAAATTTTGGTACGACTGTGGCAGGTCGTAAGTGCGGGTGGTCGTAAGTTGAGTAGGTCGCAAGTTGGGGAGGAGTTGTATATTTATATTTGTATCTACAGGGAGGCTGGCCACTTGATCTAGGACTGTGGGCTGTGAGCTTGACAGGAGTGTTAGAGATGCTTTTTAGATCTGCTAGGACTGAAGGGGTCTCTCAGTCTACAGCTCAGTGGTAGATCAGTAATGTGTGGTGTCCAGTTAAAGACTGCCTAGCTATACCAGGGCGGACCTACCCCGGCTAACTGACAATGAAGTCACGAAAGGATGATACATGGGCCCAAGCTTCTAGAAGCTTCTACCAGTTGGAAGAGTTGGCATGAACACCTGAATGACTGTCAGCAGCCTTACTGAAAAAGCTGTCTGGAAATGATCTCGTTAGAGCCGTGAATCATCCTGAATTGACGTTGCAAATATCAAACTAATCTGACTAATAATTTACATCAAGTGCTTGGAAGTCTTACCAGTGATAATCAACGTGCCTAGTTATCAAGTAAGAGTCATTAATTTAATAAGTAATGAGCTTCAAAGGTGATATCATCATATTGAGACATCTCTGATGGGCATACTGTCGCCAGACCGTGTATGTGACTAGAGCAGCTGCGTTCGCTACCATGCAATCACACACACACAGATGTGTCTTAATTCCCTGTGTGAGTGGTATTGGAATGTGTCAGTGGTGTTGGAATGTGTGTGTGTGTATGTGTTGGTGTGTGTGGCTGTTGTTCGGTCTTCTCAGACTATTCCTTGACACTGGGTCATGCAGCTCGTTAACTTAGGGTGTGGTTGTAGTGTTGGCGACACCTACACCTTAAACAAATTCACGCCTAGGTGGCCCTTGGGCCAGCCATCCTCGATTTTGAGGGGCTTCCATTATTATTATTCGTGGTTGTTGGAGGGTGTGTTTGTGTGTGATGTAAGGATGTATGTGTGATGTGTGGGTGGTGTTGGCGTGTGATTGACGAAAGCAAACCTTTGGGGGGGGGGGGGGGGCGTTAGGGTCACATGGTCAGTCCCTCCTCACTCAAGTGTGGCTAATTGTGATAAGGAAATGAATTTGATACCATAATGATCCTTAAATTCTCTACAAAACATTTCCAATAAGATATCCTTAAACAAAATATTTCTGCGATACAGTGATGGGAATTCCATTCCTTTATATATATATATATATATATATATATATATATATATATATATATATATATATATATATATATATATATATATATATATATATATATATATATATATATAAACGTAAGAAATGTTGATACCAGAGTCAATAAAATCGGTTCTAATTTCGTTACACAACATTTATTTTATCAAAATAATCCTGTATACTTTATCTAAAAGTTTGGTTAAATAAATATAATAAAAAACAAAAGCTCTATATGATACGGGAGTGAATAGAGCTGTGTTACAACTTGTAGGAGTTGAATTTATTTACGTAAACAACACTACAATATCGTTCATAATGTTAACATAATGTACACTACTGTATACAGTATATTGTACTCACCAGCAGATCTGTCATCTTTAGACTAGGATAGGCAGACACTTCACTCAGTGACTGTAATACATAACTAATCATGTCTTAACACTTGTGATGAAGGTTGGGTGGGAGGTTATTGGGTCATGTTACTAACCTGACCTGATGCAATGTCAGGTCACCCATTGTTAGGTGGGGGATTAGTGGGTCTTATGACCTGAAGATGTCTTGAATGAAATTTTTTACCGATGAGGTACAGTATATACATACAGTGGTCCCTCGCATAACAAACACAATTCGTTCTACAGAGTCGTTCGTTAACCGAAAATTTTGTGAACCAAATCTATTATTTCAATGGGATATTGGGTAATTGGTTCCAACTCACAGAAAAAGTACATACAAAGTACTGTATACCAGTAATAGAATTAACAAAACATTAAATATAAACTAAATACAGTACTGTACTGTACAATATACTGTACTGTACAATAATATATAAAAAACAATAGAATACTGTATTTCAACTTACTTTGTTTACATATCAAACAGCCGATTGTCGAGGCAGTCGATGATGACATGCCATATTCTTTACAGAGTGCATTGGTTCTAATGCCTTCTTAATGTTACATAATAATTTCTGCATTGTATATTCTCACTATGATTACTAAATTTCAAAATGACCAACAATTTTAATGTAAAAAATGCAGAAATATTCAAGAGACCAACAACATCGATGCTCACTCCACTGTAAACAAAGTCAAACTGAGAAGCCTTGTTGGGTGATTCAATCAGCTGATGGGCACACAAAAATGGTTCCCTGTACTGCCTATATTCTCAATATGATAACTAAATTTCAGAATGACCAATAATTTTAATAAAAAAAATGCAGAAATATTCAAGAGACCAACTTTCTTGATATTTAGTTCACTGGAAACGAATGGAAACATAGAACCAATTACTCTATTGGCAGACTAGCCGATCAGGTGATGCGCACAACAAAACATGTTTGTCGCAAGGATTTCGTTAATCAAAGTTTTTGTTCGTTAATCGAACTGAAAATCCTCATGGGAGCTAATTCGTTAACCAAAATTTTGTTAATCGAACCGTTCGTTAACCGAGGGACCACTGTAGAACTATACTGTACTGTATTGTATATGAAAGGTACAGTTATTAATATGCACAGATTATTACAGTAACATATCTTTACTAATTAATGAAAAACAATTAAACAATATTGTATCATGAATGAGTCAGTACAGTAGACAAACAGTGAGGTGGCGCAGTCACTTTTACCCCCCAATTGACCCTTCTTCCTCTTCCTCATTACAGTTCGTCCCCGAATTACGTACATCCGAATTACGTACAAACGGCCGATACGTACATCGTTTCTGAAGTCTTTAATTGCAAAAATATTGTCTTAAAAGGGCGAGCAATTTTTAAATTTGGCGGGCGAGCCAGCCGCACCGCGCCGCCACTATCACTGACCATGCAGACGACACGCTAGACGCACCAAAACAACAAGTGTGGTCATTGTGCATACAGTACTTCTCCTGTGAATTTCTGCCCTATTTTGTACACTTTACTCTGTGTGCAATGACTGGTGTAAAGCGTAAGAGTGGTGAAGCCAGTGGGAGGAGTAGTGTTCAAAAGCTTACCGTCCTCTGGCGCGCCGGTCCCAGAGAGGACGGCGCTGTACAGGACGTTTGTTTACTCCAGGTCTCGCGCACAGCGATGGTTATTTCGTTCATCTTTTCGTTTTATCCATGGAGTAAATTTAAAAGTAGACTTCGAGAAAACATTCAGTTAAAACACAAGGATATTAAAAGTTTGAGTCAATAGTACAATTTGTAGTATGTTTAATACAACATCTCTACAGAAATGCATAAACATGAAATTAACGCATCGGCGACTTTTGCCGGTCGGAACAACGCATCGGCTACTTTTGCCGGTCGGAACTCACGTCCTGTGGCGCGCCGGTACCTGGTAAGGTTTTGACCCCTGTTGTGGTGTCTCAGTATGATTCAGGAGAAAGCCCTAAGTCTTTTCAACGATCTAAAGAAAGATCACCCTGATGATACTGTGACATTCAATGCTAGCAATGGGTGGTTTAACCGATTCAAGGTGCGAAATAAGCTGCATAATGTTCGAGTGACTGGTGAGGCGGCGAGTGCTGATTGGAAAACAGCACAGGATTTTCCAGATAACCTTATAGGGTTGGGGGATTTTCGAGTTAAGTACATTTCGAGTTAAGTACAACCTTTTGGTCCCCATTATGTACGTAACTTGGGGACTTACTGTACACTGGTCCCTCGGTTAACGAGCACAATCCGTTCTAGAAGGTTGCTAGTTAACCGAAAAACTCGTTAACCGAAACCATTGTTTCAATGGGTTTTTGGGTAATTGGTTCCAGTTCACTGAAAATTGCCTAAATTAAAAAAAAAAGGTAGAAAAGTACACTTACTTTGAGGTGTGTATGTAGAAGGCTCCTGGATGATGATGATGATGATGGGAATTAGAATGGGGGTGGAGGAGAAGGGAGAAGAGAAGGAATTGGGGTGGAAGAGAAGTCACCCCATGGCGCCATTTCACCCAATAATTTGCTTGCAAACACAGAAAAAAAGCGTTTAGTTGAAGAGAGTCTCAAGCAAGATGTTACCTCCACTGAAACGACACAAAGACTGACGCCTGTATGGTGTGTTGAGAGGCTGGATGGTGCGCATAAAACTAGTTTCATTACCTTCAATTATGTTCAATAATTGTAAAAATGACTAAAAAATTTAATATCAAACTTTTAAAATTATTGAATAGTATAAACTTCTTGATATTTACTAAAATGGTAAGGAATTTAAGCCCTACAACAGATTACTGTATTGGCGGACTAATACTACAGCTGGTGGACCGCCAAATGCAAGCGAAAACATATTCTGGTCGGCTCTTATGAAACGCGTTAATCGAGGAATTGCTCGTTAACCGAATTTAAGAATCTTATGGAAGGTAACTCGTTGACCGAAATCTCGTTAACCGAGGGACCACTGTAGTTCAATAATTTGAGACCTCTAATCCCCCACCCTACCTTCACCTGACAATGAGTCAGGTCAGGTCAGGTTCCCCCCCAAAAATACTTTAACTTTCATCTTTATTCAAAACATTTTCAGAAAATTCTCTCTATTTTCAATCTCGGGAAATTTGTTCCTAAAGCCGGAAATTTTTGGAAAATTCCGACTTTGGGAATGATTTTCCGAGTAAATTTCAATTCTGGCTATCAGAGATTTCCGGGTTTGAGGGATTTCGGCTAACAGAGATATTACTGTAGATGTCTTTCTCACTGGGTCCTACTATGTAAATGAACCTTAACTAGTGAAGAATGGGTTGCTTCCTGCAATATTCTACGACCAATAGCTCTTAACCTTTGTGCAACTATGGCTTCTCCATACCCTCAGCTCAAGGGGTAAGGTTAGTGTGGGAGAGGTGGCTGGTTGTTTGATCAGCCCCAGGCCCCAAAGCTTTTGGCTTCCCTGGATTCCTAAGACCTCAGCCTTCGGTAATTATTGATGGGTCACTACAGACAGGCATTAGTTATATAATTAATTAATTAATTAATAAATAAATAATAAATAAATAAATACTGAAGTACTTACTTATGGAAGTCATCTATGCAGTGAATCTGGTTGGAAGCATCAACTGTGAATGGAATGCCATCAAGAGACTTGTTACAGACAACACATGTGAAGCATTGTGGATGATACGGCTTTCCTGTTGCACGTAGAATTCGGTCCAGGATGGGCTTGGTACAGACACAGCACTTTTCCAGCGTGTTCTGCAAACACACTTTATGTAAATCATTTGCTCTTAGCTTTAATTATTAAGAGAATCACCTCATTAGACAATGGAAAATGAGATCATCAGTAAAGTTGCCTTAAATAAAAATGCTATACCGGTATACATTAATATAATGAGGAACAAAAATGGGTGTCAATTGGGGGTGGGACAAGGGGGACACGTTCCCATCACCACATTTCATACAGGAAGGGATCAATATATCAATTATCCCTCCCACTTTTTTATTGAACTTAACATGAGCTGTTATAAATACACTTATAATAAATATTAATGAATTAAGTGTCACCGCCGCTTAAAAGCATCGCTGTATTTACAAATATCTCACGCTCACTAGTGATAGCCTATAGCCTAAATAAGTGATAAACGGGACTAGTGGCAACTGTCCCAGACACATGTGTGAGTTTGAGGGGAGAAGGGGTGTGAAGGACAGGGCAAGCCTCCCTGCTTTATCCCTCCTTTGTTCACTGTCTCTTTGACACAGAAACACTAACATGCCATGGCATACATTTACTGTATAGCTTAGAGGGCATAACTTTTATTCAAGTGTCTCTGCATTGTGACATACAATAGAACCTTGATAAATTGGACTAAATTGGGACCCCAGTCCCAAAAATGTGAATATAAGGGGGGGGGGGGGGGGTGGAGATAACACTGCTTATCTAAACTATTTAAAGAAAATCAGTTGATGTTATGTTATTACTGCACTTCAACAACTCAGGTCCTTCAGTGTATAACAAGGTTATTAAAAACATATTACATCAACAATAAAAAACTATGAAACAGAACTCTCTGGGTTGAAGATCAGACATGTAAGTCTGGTTGTCGACAACTGTTGCCACTGAGATGATTGTTATTTACTGTAGTAGGTAGCTACCAAACAGGGAGGTACTACCGCCTGGGAAGATATTGGAAGCATAATGTGTTGTCTAATGGTAGACCCTGCTGCCATATGGCATCACGAAAATTGTGACCAAGTCCCAGGTTGCTTATCTGACTTTCTGCCTCATTTACACACAATTGCGGGGTCTCAATTGTTTCCCTTACTATGACAACACAACACACATATATTGTTTTTCACTCTTGATTTTTTTTTTAATTTTTGTATGTCTTTATTATTATTATTATTATTATTATTATTATTATTATTACAGTATTTCATTAATTTTATTTTTATATATTTATTTATTTTTATATATTAAATTATTTTTATTATGAATTATCATTATTATTATTATTATTATTATTATTATTATTATTACTTTTTGCCCCCCAGGCCCCGATGTGGGTCAGTGATCTGTGCCCAGGTGGGCTAATCCCAGTAAAAAAACAAAAAAAAAAAACATTGCCGGAATCCTTGCAAGACAGCGAATAATATAAATATAGACATCATATATTTTGCACAAGAGATATAAATTTTAGTCCCTTAAGTACATTTAAGTACTATACTGTACAAGTTTTTCAACTTATTTTTTGGTAGGTATAGTAACTGTCTTCATTTATTTTTACTAATTTACATGCACACACACCATCCTAAATAAGTATTATCCAAAGGGCAAACCTGTGCTGTGCTCAAATGTACTAAATAATTAAAAAAAAATTATGTCTAGTGCAAACTATAGCATATTTATACTCTTCAAATTAATCATTAACTTACAAGGATTTCAACAAAGTAAGTTACATTCTGCCAAGTCAATTCCCCTAACCTGTACCATTAACATGCATTCTTATGGGAAAACAGTGACGACACATACGACGATATATTGAGTCGTCGGGACGTTAAACGAATTATTGGTTATCTAAAGAATAGCGACGTTGCACCGAAACAACGTTAAGCAGGGCGACGTTATACGAGGACTTACTGTATATACCTCAGAGGTAAAAAATAATGTCATTCAAAACACCTTCAGGTCATAAGACCCACTAATCTCCCACCCAACAATGGGTGACCTGACACTGCATCAGGCCAGGTTAGTAACATGGCCCAATAATCTACCACCCAACCTTCATCACAAGTGTTAAGACATGATTAGTTATGTATTACAGTCAACTGAGTGAAGTGTCTGCCTATCCTAGTCTAAAGATGACAGATCTGCTGGTGAGTACAATATACTGTATACAGTAGTGTACATTATGTTAACATTATGAACGATATTGTAGTGTTGTTTACGTAAATAAATACAACTCCTACAAGTTGTAACACAGCTCTATTCACTCCCGTATTATATAGAGCTTTTGTTTTTTAATATATTTATTTAACCAAACTTTAAGATAAAGTATAGAGGATTATTTTGCTAAAAAAATGGTGTCCGACGAAATTAGAACTGATTTTACTAACTCCGGTATCAACATTACTTAATTTTTTATATATATATATATAAAAGAATGGTATCCCCATCACTGTCATATCAAAATATTTCGTTTAAGGATATCTTAGTGGAAACGTCTCGTAAAGAATTTATTAAGGATCATAATAGTATCAAATTCATGTCCCTATCACAATTAGCCATGCTTGATTGAGAAAGGGGAGGGGAAGGGGGCTGACCTTGCGATCCTCATTCCCTCAACCCCCAAAAAGGTTCAGCCAACAACACTCAGCCCAAATTACCCACACTGTGCTACACACACCAACACCACCCACACATCACGCATACACCTCTACATCACATACCCCCTCCATCAACCACCCAGACACACCCTACAAAAAAAAAAAAAAAAACACCCCCCCCACAAAGGAATTAAGACAGCAAGCATGAGGAGTGAGGGTCTTATTGTATGACACACATCTGCCTGTGTGTGACTGCATGGTAGCGAGTTATATATCAGCTGTTGAGGAGCACTTGACAACACTCATTTTCACTCCATATTTTAAAAAGTTATGTAACATAAGATTCAAGGGATGCAACTTTACTCATTTATACTTACGGTATATCTGTACTTATCATGATCTCACAAAAAAATACTTTAGGTTTCATGTTTATTCAAGATATCTTCAGGTCATGAGACCCACTAATCTCCCAGCCAAGAAAGGGTGACCTGACATTCCATCAGAAGGTCAGTAATATGAGACCACTAATCCCCCACCCTACCTTCACCAAACATTGCGTCAGGTCAGGTCGGTTACATGAACTCCATATAAGTGGAAAAACCAGTCTTTGCTGTAACACACAGTTTCATTCACATCCATATCATATATATTTTTAAATTTTAAATATATTTACTTAACCAAACTTTCAGATAACCTATTCTGGATTATTATAGTAAAGAAATGGAGTTTCTAACTTAATTAGAACTGCATTTACAAACTCCGGTAGTTTACACTCCAGGAAAACATCTCCAGCACCCAGAAATATTCTGGGGAAATGGGCTAGTGTCCGAGTGTGCAAGATGTCTAGTTTAGACACTCGGTAAATTTTCCCAGTAACCGGAAAATATTCCAGGGATAAATAATTTTTTCAGGTTTGAGAAAGTCGTCTGATTAGCCGGAAATCTCGCATCCCTGGAAGTGGTCTGCACCAATTATTCCGGCTAACGGATATATCACTGTAGTACAGTAAAGCCTCCGATAACGACAGTTCAACTAATTTTGGACTCAATTCAATTTATGTCATTATTTTTTTGCATTGACGAGGAAATTAAAAAAATATTACATTTTCGTATAAATAATAACTAAATCCCGATACAGTATAAAAAAAAAAAGCTTTGCACACGGAGGCTGCTGGGCTTCTTAGTGGTGATGCCAGCATCACTAGTATAAACAATCGCAGCTGGCGGGCCCTTTGTTTTCAAGCAACTGAACAGGAACAAGAGAAAAACTTTCTAAGGTTTCTTACAGCATTTTTGCATTCCTATTCAACATGAGCAAGAGAGCAAGTGATGGTAGTGTTGTTTCAAAAGCTAATAGAAAGTATATAAGCTTAGCCGAGAAACAAGATGTGTTAAAACAATATAAAAACGTGAGAGGTCTGTGGATATTACATGGAGCAAGCAATGAACATATTTTCTGAAGTGGAACCATTAACAGAACAAAGCATTAAAATTTAAATAAATGCAAATGACCTCTACATAAAGATGTATAATGAGAAAAGAAAGCAGCTGTGCATGGTTCTTTCGACAGCTTTATTATTCGAAGGCCTAAACCATCAACTTCAGATACACCATCAAATTCAGCATCATAAGCAGCTTCAACAACAACTTCAGGTTCAGTAACAGTTTCAGCCACAGCTTTATGGAAAGCTACAGCAAGGAAAAACTTGCACAACATCATTGGCTGTCCTTATGTTTTAGACTTTACCACTATTGGTGAGTAGAATTTTTGTTTTACATTCATAAATATTATTTAAAACATATATGAACAGTAAACAGGTGTTGCTTTCATATTCATATGAAGGGAAATGAAGATATGTTTTCACATGTACGCACTTACTGTACATACGTTGGCCTTCCCAATCATCTCGCTTTATTTTTTACAATTAGTGGTTAGCTACTTCAAGTGTTCCATTTATTAATATTAAACAACATTACTTAAAACATATATACAGCAATTAATTTTTTTTAAATTAAATTCACTACAGCTACAACCAGGGTCTTATTTTCTTCAGTTTCTTATGCAGAACCATCGTCACTCACGAAAACAATGCCGTCTTGACTCCTTGTGTGTGTTTTAATATTCTACGTATTATTTATGAATTGCATTGTTCATTTCACACATATAAATATAAATTCAATTAAATACATATTCAGTAATAAACACTAATGAATCTTTTGTACATAATCTTAAGATAAATGACTGTGTTTCCTTCAGTGTGCACGTATACATTGGCGTTCCACTATCAGTCTCACTTTTTTCTTTAATATCAGTGGTTACTTCTACTATACATTAAATAACAAATTAAAACATACATAATTTTTGCATTAATTTTACTACAACAACAACCAGGGTCTTATTTTCTTCAGTTTCTTGTGTAGAACTATCGCCCCGGCCTCCCATCTCCTCTTGTTTGACCATATTATTATTCATTTATATTGTAAAAGGTGCATTCAGAAACATTATTTAAAGAATATAGTTTGCAATTTTCATTAATTGTATTGTTTTGGGGGGAAAAGAGGGTAAAAGGCCACATAAAAGACATGCAAAGGTCACACTTGGGAAAGGATCTCATTATTATTGCTTTAGTGTATTTTAATGGCAATTAATGAGTCACTAAACGATGATTCACCTTACTCTGCAATATTGGAGGACACATTACCGTAGTTATTCAAGGCTTTACTGTACTTATTGTTTGTTCATGTCTTTTTCACTATCAACCACAAAATACGCTATGTTGAATGGTGAAACTTTGAAAAACGCATCAAATCTGAGTCTATAATTTACAAAGTTCTGTTGCTAAATATAGAAAGAGAAACTTATTTGGAAACAAATTCTTTGCAGAAGTACTGATGTCACATTGTTCTTAGGAGAAGAAGGCTTCGCATATTTTTTTCGTGGAATAGCCCACCCGGGCACAGGTCATTGACCCACAACAAGGTCTAGGGAGCAAAAAATAAGAGTAAAAAGAAATTAAAAATAGAACAGAAAAAGATTACAGTACTGTATATTAATCTACACCACGAAGATGTTGGAAAACAAGATTTTTAAAGTGAGACAGATTGTATGGGTATGGAAACACAGAAAAAGGCAGAGCATTCCACAGTTTGGCTGTGTGAGGAAAGAAGGAGGCACTATAACGGGTTATTCTAGTGTGACTGACATCCACAGAGAAACGGTGGGCACCGCGGGCAAGACGTGTGTTACCAGCCCACGACCTTGCCGGCGGTACACAGGATGCAAAATCCACTGAACATTGCCCGTTAAAGTACCTGTAAAAGAGAGAGTGAAACAAAGGGAGAAAGGGAAGAGAGATTATCAACTAAAGGAGGAGAGTTAATAAAACGAAATGCCTTTGATTTCACCCTATCTAACAGTTGGACAGAAGAAAAGCCACCCCATATATGAGAGCAGTACTCCAAGTTAGGATGAATGAATCCTTATAAACTTGAAGCAACTGCTCAAGAGTGAAGTAACTACGGCATCTGTACAGCATTCCCAGCTTTCGGGAGGCAGCTTTAGCAATGTTGTGGATGTGTGGCTTTCATGACATATTAGAGGAAATGGTGAGGCCTAGCATATCTATTTTTTAATTTTGCAGAATGATTGCATCCTGAGATATGAGGCAAATGTGAAGCTATAATAGTCATATTGGTGATCAAAATAATGGTTAATTTTTTAGGGATTTTAGAAATGATTAGTAACTATGATCCATTTCTTGAAGAACATGAGAAATGTTCAAACTTCTCAAGCAAGTCATAATAAGCTTCAGTTACACTATTTGTCTCCTCAAATTCAGAATGAGGTAATTAACTGCTAAGCAGATGAAATGATGATGATGCTGTCCTAACTGAAAGAAAGGCAGCAAAATACTATTCTTTGATAGTCGATGTAACAACTGACTCGGCTTATCTATAACAAACTGTCTGTGTTCTGCGTTATAAGCACCGAAACACATAAAATGAATGTTACGAGGTTCAAGAAAGGTTGCTCGAGTTTGTGGACTGCAATAAAGGACTGGAGAAAAGATTGCAAAGCTAAATATTAATATACTTTTTAGGCACAATATACCCATTTCAGACTGTCATGGCCAAGTATATGACAATGGCAGCAATATGAGTGGATCATACAAAGGTGCTATAGCGCATCTTTTGCAAAATAATCCTCTTGTATTTTACTCACCTTGTACATGTCACAGTTTAAACCTTTGTGGTGTACATGCAGCTGAATGTTGCCCAAAGGTGATTACTTTTTTTTAATGTTTTAACTATTTTGGGTCCAAAATTAGATTTTACTCAAAATCTCAGTACTGTATAGATAATCCTGAGCATGCTGATTCCGAATCTATGGTCCATGACATGATTGCAGTGTAATAATTAGTGGGCGTAATGATGCTTAGAATATTTTAATTATTATTTTTTCAATAATGCTAATTACTCCTCAACTATGGGTTTCTGAGGTGCAATTTTGGTGTTTTTGTGTTATTCTGGAAGTATTTAATTAGATAAACCCCTTAAATTCCAATTCAGAGATAAAAGTATAGTTATGATCATTTTCATGGTTACTAATAATTATGACAGGATTGTTACTACAATATTTGATAATGGCAACATAATCCTGACTACGTAAGCTTTAATTTTTGACAAGAATGATTGCGTTATCACAATTAGCTCAAGAGATATTGTGAATTCCATTTTCCAAAACATTAACCATATTTTCTGGTGTTTCTTTTTTTGGCTCATATATCCTCATTAGATCAAAGTGAAGATATGGAGTGAAAACATGCTGGATGTTTACATAATCATATACTGTACAATACTGTATGTTACTAATTACTTTTTCTAACTCAAAGTATGAGTTTTAAACTGAAAGGTATGAACTACAGGCACAAGCCTCTTACATATATCAATAAAACACTTACACACTAACAGAAATACCTTTTTCTTTTTAAAAAAAAATAAAAAATAAATAAAATTATTGTGATTACATCTTGACAACTGCACAAATAACCTCCAAAAATTTTAGAAGATTACTTACTAAGTAGCAGTCTTCACAGTAAGGTTTGGAGTCGAGAGCATAGAAGGGTTTGCCCTGCAGCTGGAGATGACACACGATGCAAATAAAACACTTGATGTGGTACACTTGTTCCATTGCCGTGCAACCCGTCCCCTCACCCACTACTTTCTCCCCACATCGGGTGCAGATACCTGGTGTAGCAAGAAAACACCTTCCTCAATAAGACAAAGTTAATGAACATGATAAGATATGAGTATATGTACTTGAAACAATTGATGAAATATTAATACAAACTGGAAGGGTAAGATAGGAGATGCATCAGGTGAACCCCAAAAAGTCCAACCCCCCCCCCCACCACACTAAAAACACCAGAAAATCACAGTTCAAAGACATGGTACAGCTCTAAATTCACTTAAAATATGATGTTATGGAAGCACTGGCATTTCCTGAATTTGTTAAACCACCCTTTGCTGACAACAAAAAACTCGTTGTCTGAAGGGCCTACCTCTAGTTGCTCCACATCTTTGTTCAGATGGCATGTCTTTGTACAAATCAAGGGAGCATTGAGAAGCATCCTTTTCTTGGTTTGGGAACAATAGGGGTCGATTCCCCAATGACAAGAAACCCCAATATCATATCCAAAAAACATGAAATCAGTTCCTGGACAACAAAAAAGACCTACCTAACTAATGATTAATAGTAAACAACTACAGTATTTTCTCGATTTAACAAACTAGTTAAAGCCACCCCTTTCCGGTAAATCAAAATTTCTGCAAAATCGAATTTCCATTATTTTCGCTCGATTTAGTAAACTAGTTCACTAAATTGATCGCGATTCCGTTAAATTCCGCCGCTTGCCATGTGGGGTTTGTTTACATCCGCTCAGTCTGTGTCCTACCAGCACCGCTTGTGTTGTTCACTGCTACCTCTTGGTCTACCTCTCGATCAACTAACTACTGTGCTAGACATAATGCTGAAAGTCTCTCAGACGTCTCAGAAAGGAAGTACAAGTAGTGTGGGGGAGAAAGCCAAAATAGTGTGGCAATCAATTGGAAAAAACCTTGGAAATAATAGAAAAAATTGAAAACAAACACCAAAGGTAAGCCATGAATAATGTTTCTAATGTTACTATGTATAATGAAAGACAAAAGTCGTGTTGTGAAATTTGGTGAAAACATATGCCGAAGGGCTAAGCTTTTGGTGCGCTCTGCCTTGTGGTAGGGGGTTCTCATAATGTTTCACGAGTTACATTTAATCTTCAGACAGTGGAGTGAACATCGAGTTCGTTGGTCTCTTGAATATTTTTGCATTTTTACATTAAAATTATTGGTCATTCTGAAATTTAGTCAACATATTGATAATATACAGTGCAGAAATTATTATGAAACATGAAGAAGGCATTAGAACCAATGCACTCTGTAAAGAATATGGCATGTCATCATCGACTGCCTCGACAATCAGCGGTTTGATATGGATGGTAATACGACATACACACCTCAAAGTAAGTTAAAATACAGTATTCTATTGTTTTTATTTATGATGGTACAGTACAGTGGTCCCTCGGCTAACGAACACAATTTGTTCCAGAAGGTCATTCATGAACCAAATCCAATTGTTTCAATGGGATATTGGGTAATTGCTTCCAGCTCACAGAAAAGTACATACAAAGAAAAAAAATGCAGTAAAGTACACTTACTTTGAGGTGTGTATGTAAAAGGCTCCTGGTTGATGATGATGATGGAAATTAGAAGTGGGGGTGGAGGAGAAGGGAGAAGAGAAGAAAGTGGGGATGGAGGAGAAATCACCTTTCAGGGAAACATGCTTGATGCAGTCATTTCACCAATAAAATTTTAAGTTCACTAGGTGTAATTCAAGATTATTTTCTTTAAAAATCAACACTGCACTGTGCTATATATTATCAATATGTTTACTAAAGTTCAGAATGACCAATAATTTCGATGAAAAATGCAAAAATATTCAAGACACCAACAAAATAGATGCTCTCTCCCTGGTTTCAAAACTCAACTTGACGCCTTGTGACAGACTCATGCATCTGATGGGCGCACAACAAACTAGTTCCCTGTATTACATATATTATCAATATGTTAAATAAATATTAAAATGACTAATAATTTTAATATAAAACATGCAAAAATATTAAAAAGCACAACTTATTGATATTTAGTCCAATGGAAACGAATGTAAACATAGAACAGATTACTGAATTGGATGAGTACCCCACCAGCTGATGCTCACAACAAAACGTGATTTTCGTAAGGATTTCGTTAATCAAATTTTTGTTCGTTAACTGAATTGAAGATTCTTATGGAAGGTAATTCGTTAACCGAAATTTCGTTAACCGAGGAACCACCGTATACTGTACAGTACAGTACTGTATTTAGTTTATATTTAATGTTTTGTTAATTCTAATACAGTACTGGTATACAGTACTTTGTATGTCTATGTTTTCTGTGAGATGGAACCAATTACCCAATATCCCATTGAAATAATAGTTTCAGTTAATAACCGATTCTGTGGAACCAATTGTGTTCGTTAACCGAGGGACCACTGTATATATATATATATATATATAATCCATAAAAGCAGTCAAAGGCCAATCAACGCTGAGCGCTCTCAGTTTCCAGTACAGTACAGTACAAATTTTGCAGCACTTACACTGTGGACACATTCTTGTTGATGCACTGATTTTTTTAATTACTGTGACCAGCTGTTATCTGTTGCTGGTTTAGTGCTTTGTTGATAAGTCCCCATGACTACGTACAGTTAATTAATAGATGCACTTTAAATTTTAAATTAAGTATAGGTCTTCCTGTATGATACAGCATTGTGTGTGATTAACTGAAGCACAAGTTTGTGGTGGCGGATTAAAGATCAACTGTTAAGGAGTGCTTGGCAACACACATGATGTGTGTTACCACTCTCTTCCACTCTACCTCTGTTATCACCCTCACCTTTCTACTTTTTTATTTCATATTTTAAAATGTTATGTAACATAATGTTGAAAGGATAGAAGGGATACAACATTGCTCATTTACATTTACACTCAATTTTGTGGGTAGATATCAGCTATTCAATAGTGTCTGGCAGTGCTGCAGGTGCAGTGTTACCAAAGAAACCGAGACACAACACCTTAAATTATAATTTCAGTGATGCAGAGATGTACGCTTCAACCAGAACAGAGCCAAACTATATCCACTGCCTCCCTCCCTCCCACTGTGTTTTCATCTCACCTACATGCTGTCTCTCACTCATTCTACTACAAGTGTCACTATTCATCAAATGAATACCTGTTATTCATTAACTGGTATAGTAAAGGTACATTACTAAAATATGTATACAGCTCCTCCCCGACCTACGACCACCTAGACACACGACCGCCTCAGTCGTACCAAAAGATCTAAAATTACGTATTTTCGTGTCCCAACATCAGTGATTGCGCTGTGTACTGACAAAATTTTCGTTTGTAATTCACTTTAAAATGGCTGGCAAGCTTAAAAGTGAGAGTTTTGTGGTGCTGAGAAGAAAAAGAGACACCCATTTTAGATTTTCTAGGTATTATTTAAGCATTTTCGACTTACGACCTGGATTTGGGTCCCTAACCCCGTCGTAAGTCGGGGAGGAGCTGTATACTTATAAATAAAAAAAACTAAAAAAAAAAACTGTATAAATAAAATATAAATAAATAAATAAATAATTAAATAAGAAATGATAGTCGTGGTAACATTCTCATATGTATTTACTAACACCACGTTACATATGTGTACTAATCCACATGATACTAAATGTTATATTGTACCTGTATAATAATTCCTGAGATAACTGCCATGTCAATATTGTTATTATTATCCCACTCAGTATCTGTATTTTTCAGCTAAATAAACTGTTTCAATATCAATACAATAATCTGTGTTTATTAATACCCGTACCCTTCACATACAATATTGTATACGAGTACAGTACAGTATATCCCATAGGTAAAAAAATAATATCATCAGGGACACATCTCCATATATGCAATGGTATAATGATCCAGTTGTGTGCTGTGATAGCACTCCATTTTCCAGGAACATATCCTGAGTGCTAACTGGGGCATTACTGTACTGCCTCCAACTTTATTTCTAGTGTTAACTTTTTCTTATGGGACTCCTAACCTGTTGAAGAACTTGATTCTTTGGAAAATTGGGGGTGCTCCTCGAGCCAAAAGTGATAAGAGTAATTACCTTCAAGGCCAGGAGAATCACTGACAACTCAGTACCCCCTGTAGTAGGTAACACACTATTCCAGGTAAAAGCTGGAATTACTACTCCTTGGAGCCATCAGCAAAAGATAGAATGCAAGTCTGGATGCTGGTACACCAGTTCCTCCTCTGTAAATACCTGCACAAACACGATACAGGCTCTTGTGGCGCAGTACATGCCAACAGGAAACACATGCAGTGCTTCCAGTAGGTGTCTCATAGCTTGTGAAAAGCTGTCCATGCCAATGACATCCTGGCAATAAAATAGCATAACATACATGATATGCACATGCTGACATAAATACAAAATATATATGAGGAGCTCTGGACCATAATCTGCTAAGTGCCTAAATAGAAAATGGAGGAAAACGTTCAGGTAGTAATGAGTGACATACACAAGTCTTTTCAGAGGACTCTCACCCACATGTACATGTTACCAATTGGCTCTCTGACTTACCCAGGGGACAGAGGAGAGGTTGGGGAATACAATGCAATAAATAACATGTTTTGGCGATATACGAGGACTGACAATTAAGCTTGCGAACTCACGGTGTGGTTCAACAGGCGGCAGCACTGTAACGAGTGTGAGTGGCGGGTGACCTTGATCTCTTCTGTTACTACCCCAGCTGTGTCATCGATCTCAAGCGAGTTGGACGTGTGCGGTGGTAGCTATTGTATTAGAGTGTTTTCTGGTTTTGTCGCAATGATGACAGATATTGTTTTAGAACTAAGAACCAACACCATGTTTCTCGTGAAACTGGGGAAAACTGGGCCTGAAATTCAGGACATGTTCACCCAAGTTTATGGGGATAATCCACTAAAGAAAACATCAGTTTACAAGTGGATTAAGCAATTTTCTGAAGCAAGAGAAGACGTGACAGACGATGATACAGAAGGACAACCAACAAAGAGCAGGAGTGAGAAAAAACATTTAAAAACTTAGTACAGTTGTGCAAGCTAACCGGCGATTGACGATGCGAAGCATTGCAGATGAGGTGCAGATTGACAGGGAAACAGAAAAGTTTTGACTGAAGATTTGAAGGTGAGAAAAGTTTGTGCAAAAATGGTGCCAAAATATCTCAGTGATGAACAAAAACAAAGGAGAGTTGAATTTTGCTAAGACCTCTTGGAAAGAGAAGAAGCTGGAGATGACCTGTTTCACCGAGTCATTACTGGTGACGAGTTATGGGTCTACCAATACGACCCTGAAACACTCAGTGGAAAACTGCAAACTCCCCCACACCAAAAAGTGAAGACAATGCTCATCATTTTTTTTTGATTCTAAAGGTGTAGTTCACAAAGAATTTGTTCCCCCAGGGCAGGGTGTAAACCAGTTTTACTATCTCAAGTAAAAGACTCTTGAGAAAAAGATAGACAAACACATGCAAAATTTTTCGCTGGAAACAAGTGGATCTTGCATCATGACAATGCCCCAGCCCACACGGCATTGATTGTGTGGGAGTTTTTGGCCGAGAAACAAATTACCTTACTGGAATACCCTCCTTATTCACCTGACTTGGTCCTGTGTGACTTTTTCTATTTCTTTCACTGAAGAAAGACGTCAAGGAGACGCATTTTCAAGACGTGGATGACATTCAGAGTAGCGCGACAGCAGCTATAAAAGCTATTCCAGAACGTGAGTTCCAGAAATATTCCAGGGGTGGAAGAAATGATGGTGTTCGTGTATAGCTTAGCAATGTGAATACTTTGAAGGGGACCACAGCGCCAGTAGTATGAGTTCGCGAACATAAGTGTCAGACTATGTCTGGCTCTTAGCAGGTTATGGTCCGGAGCTCCACATATGGTCGATTGACAAAGTCGACCCCAAGACAAGGGAGAAGATCTGCAACTACTGTAATTGATGTCACAGACCACAACATCAACATGTGCTAAGTGGACAAGAACAACATGCAAATCAGTGGTGTCAAGTGTGTCCGTAAAATTACCTAGTGATACAAGAAGTTCTGTCTACACTTAGTGGATGTTGTGCTCTATTATGCCTACACTGTGTAGCCTAGTACAATCTGGCAAAAAACCAACTCTAACATATTTCAACCTTAGTGTGGATAGGCAGCTGTTGGAAAATTTGGGAACAACTGGTTCCACAGTTAGATGATGAGTTCTACCAGCTAATCCTGGCAGGTTGGTCAGGAGGTACTTCATGCCCAAGCTTTCAATGACAGAAAAATATAAGATGCCCAGCAGAGCTTGCCGCACCTGCCAGCATACAAAACTGTGACCTCAGAAATGCCAGGACACTTACTTCTACAGTAAAATCCTGGTTTTCCAGCACCTATGGGGACTGAGAGGTGCTGGATAAGAGATTTTCTGGTTAGTTGAACCTCACTCTAAGGATCCCCCAATAAATCCTACAGTGCACAGTGATATAGGTTGACCTCGCAAATTTGTGTCTCAGAAGTCCATTTTATAGCAAATTTGTGTATTTTCATGAATGTTCCCCAATTACCGTATTTTTTGCTTGCCCGTAATCGCTTGAGAAAAAATTAAATTGTTTTGAAATATAAACACTCATGAAAATGCATAGATTCGTAGAAAATCGGACTTCCTTAACACTTAAAAAATAAGAAAAATGAAGAGCATGGGTGTTTATGTGTGGGAAGTGAACACGTGAGGAGGCAGTGGTCTGTAAATGCGTTGCCGTCTCACCAGCCTGGCTACCCCATTTATTTGTATTAGCCCCTGCCTTATTGGCAGAAGTATTTATATAAATGGGTTAATTACATTAGACTTATATACTCTATCACCCACTGTAACTTTCCACTAGCTATGAGGCTCATGTTCAGAGTACGTGATAAGGTGTGCCCACGGGAAGTCACATCACTTAGTGCCGGGTTAAGCATTAAGTAACCGGCTCTCTGGCCACCTATTGCGGGCAGCAGTTTGATATCCCTGACTAGAAGAAGACATTATTGAGAGCCATCGTGGATGGTTCCGTCTTCCTTCGAGGGAGGACATCGGATATATTTCCGTTCTCCCTCGAGGGATCCCTACTCATTCTCACTCACTGCTCATTGACAGGACGTACTTAGCAAAGCTATTTAACATAGCCTCCGTCCTCATTTAACACTCATCGCTACAGTGATTAAGTTATAGTGAAAATCCTTTTTGAAAGTGTACATAGAACTCTTTTATAATAAATACAAACAAAGGAACATATTAGATTTCACAACAGAAGATCCAATAAACCTTGAAAAATATTTTAGTATGCTAGAATATAAGGTAACTTGCTTCACAAATGAATGTTACAGGTGGTGGCAACCAGGAAGGTTGTTACATATATGACAGTTTCACAAATAACTGTTATATTCATGGTAACAGTCACCTCAACAGATACACAGTTGGTAAAGGTAGAGGTATTATGTTCTTCCCATTACTGTGTCTTACTGTTACATTACTACTTAAGAAGCAAATTGTTATACTATACTGTTACATGTAATGAAACTATTAAAGTTGTGGAAAAATCATTACAATACTCTATTCTGGCTATAAATAAGGAAAATATAATATAAAACTAAAAAATAAGACAAGTGAAGAGTATCGGTGTGTATGTGTGGAGGCAGTGGGATGTAATTGTGTTGCCGTGCTCACTCCCCCGATGTGACATCATGGCATACACACAACACAGATACCACTTCTCTGCGAGTCAATTGGGTGACTGCCCAGCTGAAATGGGTTGCGTCACCCAGAGGATGGTTTCAGTGGGGAATGAGCTATTTTTAGTACAGAAAATATGTTATTATATTTCATTATATACTATGTATCAATTTTATTGTTTATCATAAAAAAAATTTGCTCATTTTTGAGGTGTGCAAATTGAAATTTGTCCAAATTAGGCTAACCTTCTGCTAACTAGATCATTTCACTCTGAATCACATTGCTTATATAAAGTGGAATAAGTGTTTAAGAACTGTCCAATAAATATGGCAGCTCAGCCACAATGTTTTGCAGTAATTTTAAAGCTACAATTCTAGATGATTTGGGAGGAATTAATATGATTATTATTTCATTCTGGTGCCGGCTGATTGAATCTGCCAGTTGACCTTCCAGATAACCAGGATTCTACTGTACTAAGCTGATAGTAATGTAAGGGCAGATCCAGGGAATCTGGACCCCCCTTTTTCATCAGAAAATTCCAAACCTTTTTCTTTAATTCAGTACTGTATGCAGATATTTTTGTATAGTAAAAAGTAATTACTGTACTATTAGCCTGAGAATATTTCCTAACATCAAGTGCACATGGACTCAAAATGCCCATGATATTGGTCAGATTTAAATTTTTTTCCAGGGCTGCCTTACAGCCCCCTCCCCCTCCCAAAAAAACCAACTGAGTAGGCTCGCTGTGCTTGCCATGTTCCCTTACCCACAACTACCGGTAATTGGATCTCCCTTTTGATATTCCTGGATCTGCCCCTGGAATGTGAGCCTCAGTCTTGAAAAGTGCTTCCAAGATTACTTTATACTATGAGAAGCATCACCTAAATGACTCAGAAATTACCTATAACGTAAATTACAACTTTTCCCTCCCGAGACTCCGGATTCTATTTTCTAGCAGATGGCATGTTTCAAGTTTTTTTTTTTTTTTTAACCAGCCAGCAGATATGAACATGATTTCTCATTAACATAAATCAGAGGATAAAAGAAGAGTGAAGGTAGGTTGTGAGTACAGTATATTATACAGTATAATGGAAGCCCCTCGAAATCGAGGATGGCCGGCCCAAGGGCCTCCTAGGCGTGAATTTGTTAAGGTATAAAAGCTGTCACCAAAACAACAACCACACCCCAAGTTAACGAGTTGCATGACCCAGTGTTAAGGAATAGTACGCGAAGACTGGACAAACTCGCCAACTGCAGTGGTTAACCATTACCCTGGAATACGATCCGCAAATCTATTAACATCCAGGCTCCCAATTACTGCTGGGTAGACAGAGGCAAATGGCGTAAAGAAACTTGCCTATAGTTTCACCCTGCCCGGGGATCAAACTCAGGTCCGCTCGCTTGCGAGGCGAAGATGCTGACCAATACACCATAGGTCGCCAGTACAGTATATACACAGGTGCTCCCCATTACAACTAATGTATGCCATACATGTACACCATGCAGATCAATGATTATTAATGGGGAAGATGGGAAGGGGACACAAAGTCTCATTTACAAATAAAATTAGTAAACATGGAAATTAATGAGGTATTAAATACAGTGGGGTCTCATTTTGCACGGGTATATCATACAGGTACATGTCCACGCATCGGAAATTTGTGCAAGTGATGCCCTTTAACAAGCGTTAAAATCACTACATTGTACCGGACTTGCCAGACCTTTACTTTTGAACTACTTTGGGTAACCAACTTAACCTTCCAAAAATGACATATAATGTCATATTAACTGCATCAACATTTAATATAAATATTTTAAGAAAGCCCAGGAAGTTAATTAGGCAATACTCCACCGAATAGTGGAGGTGTGGAAGACTCTGGGAGACGATGGGGGTCCAAGGCAGGGGGTGAAGGCTACTCAGATTCAAAGCTTTGAAAATTAACTGCAGACACTTGTAAAGTGTCTGTAGAGTGGAAGGGTCATGGTCACTGGATTCTCTTTGAATTGTTGAAGCATAAAATAGGCAGCGACGAAAGCTTGATGGTGACATTAAATAAACTCCTGGAAACGTTGTCTGTAGGGTTCCACTAAATTGTCGAACTGTGCACCGAGTTTGTCACGTTGCTGAGAACTTGCATCACCTGCCACTAAGTCATGCATCCCTCGGTCAGCTCTGGTACCTTCATACCACCAACACTGATTTAGCTTGTCGTTTTATTTTGAAATAAAATTATATATTGTATTTTGTTCTATTATTTTATACTGTATGTTATATTATTTATGATGGAACATACACCGTAATAGGCTGATCATATATCATACTAGAATATAATAATGAATAAATAAAAACAAACTACTGACTCAGGCAACAGCCATCCCCACCTTCAGGACGTTTAGACACGGTGTCTTCTCTTGTTGATACCAGTGTCTATAAAATCAGTTCTAATTAAGTTAGAAATAAAATTTTTGGACCAAAATACTGTACTCCTAAATAGTTTATTAAAAGTTTTGTAAAATATATATACTGGATTTAAAAAAACACACATAAAATCTATAGGATACAGACATGCAAGGTGCATACACTCAGTTACATGGGAGAAAGGACAAGCAACCCTTGTAGTGGGGGGGGGGGGGGGGGGGGTTAGATTGCATCAACCCTTCCTTCCCCCACCACACCCTGCCTCTACCACTCTCTCCTCCACGTCCTATATACACCCTCCATAATTGTTTAAGTAAATAAGAACAAGAATAGATAAGGTATGAAAAATCTTGTAAAGAAATCAAAGAAAAATAGAGAAAAAGAAAGAAGAGTACAGTACAATAATTAAAGAATAAATAGAAAATAGAGATAAGAAAGAAACATAATGTCTGTAGGAAAAAATGTAAATTTATCATCATTCTCTCATGTTACTGACCTGACCTGACCTGACCTGATCAGACCTGACCTGACCTGACCAGATCTGACCTATTGTATATAAACTTCTCTCATTTTGTGAAGGTGGGGTGAGGGATTAGCGGGTTCTAATATCACTGTCCTCATACACTGTCAGGTCACCCATTGTTGGGGTGGGGAATTAATGGGTCTCATGACCTGAAAATGCCTTAAATAAAAACCAAAGTACCTGTAATATAAATGTACTACTGCACAGTACACTTTACCCTCGTTAATTCCAATTTCGGGTTAATTCATATTTTTTTTTATATAAATAATGAAAAACAATTTAATTTAGAAATGAATCTGAAATAACCACGCAGTTCCAAAAAGTCAATTATTAATATAGGAATATATTATGAAATAGATTAAGATGAATGAATTATAGGAATAAAATATGAATTATATTAAAATACAAAACTATGTTTGAGTGCATAGGTGAGGGGTGGCAGAGTAGGGAAGGAGGGAGAAAGGACAACTCAACACCTCCCGCTCGGCAGCCTGCCATCCCTTTATAATGAGAGCATGCAATTTCACCACAATTCCCATAATATTTTGGTTAATAATAGAACATCAAAAAAAAATAAATAAAAAAAAATAAAAAAAATCTAACATTCAATCCCAGATGAGCTATTGTGCTTTCTTGTTTACAGTAGAGAGTGGTATCAGCTCATAGTTCTTGCTCCCTCTAGCAATGTTGCCAGCACTCACCATATCTCAAGCAGTGGATTTTTTTTGTAATTCGAGTGACCCAGAGCCCCCTTTTGTCGAATTAACCGAAATAAGCAAAAGATCACCAAATTAATGCTATACCACTACCACTTTAGCAAAGCATTTGACAGAGTGCCGCATCAGAGGCTTCTGAGAAAAGTTAAGGCTCATGGTATTGAGGGGAAAGTTTTAAATTGGATAAAATCATGGCTCACCGATAGAACGCAGAGGGTCAGCGTAGATGGTGTTAAATTTGAGTGGGGCTGTGTAACCAGTGGGGTTCCCCAGGGGTCAGTACAAGGCCCACTCTTGTTCATAATCTACATAAACGATGTAGATACTGGGATCAGCAGTAACATAAGCAAGTTTGCGGATGACACCAAAATAGGGCGGCAGATTAATTCAGGGCAGGATGCAAATGCACTACAGGAGGATTTAAATAAACAGCAGGGGTGGTCTGAAAAATGGCAAATGAAATTCAATACCAGCAAGTGCAGCGTACTTAATATTGAAAGAACAAATACTGGCAATGTATACAGCCTTAACAACATCAGCCTACAGAAGTTGACTGGTGAAAGAGACTTAGGGGTACTTGTAAGCCCGGACCTACGGCCTAGAAAACAGTGCGTTAATGTTCGAAATAAGGCAAACAGAGTATTAGGTTATATATCTAGAAGTGTAAGTAATAAGAGTGCAGAGGTCTTATTGCAACTATATCTTGCGCTAGTCAGGCCGCACCTTGATTATGCGGTTCAGTTCTGGTGCCCTTATTATAGAATGGATATCAATTCATTGGAGTCGGAGCAGCGAAGAATGACGAAAATGATTCTGGGACTTAGAAACCTTCCATATCAAGATAGGTTAAAGAAACTAAACTTGCATTCCCTAGAAAGACGAAGAATGCGGGGAGATATGATAGAAGTATTTAAGTAGGTGAAAGGAATCAATAAAGGGGATATAGATAAAGTTCTTACAATATCCGAGCAGGATAGGACTCAGAGCAACAGATTTAAGTTGGATAAGTTTAGGTTTAGGAGGGAGATAGGAAGAAACTGGTTCACAAATAGGGTGGTGGACAAGTGGAATAAGCTTAGCAACTTTGTAGTAAGTGCTGGAATGATGGAAAGTTTTAAAAGGAGGCTAGATAGATTCATGGATGATAGAGAGTGGTAGTAACTCTCGACAGGAGCTGCCATGCACAGGCCAACCGGCCAATTGCAAACTCCTTAAAAATCTTACGTTCTATAACTATGGTCACATTTCAATCAACCGCCTAAGCAATAACTGCGCATGCGAGACCTACATAAAATGAGACCCACTGTAATGTTAGAATCCTATTAGTCACTTTGTTAAATTCAGTACGAGTTCAGAAAATATATGTATTCAGTTTTATTATTGTAAGTTTATTTAATCTTCTAATCTTTATATAATTGTAAGTGCTTATTCATTGTCTATATTTTTATAAGGCACATAATACTTGTTATATTTCACACACTAAGAAGGTTGTTAAACAGACTAACAGACTGCACTTATCAACTGAATCCATAATGCAAGAAAAGAAACAACTGTAATGTACTTATTACATTACATGATAATTAAATAAAAAACAAACAAAAAACAAGAACAAAACCGAGATGCACATACACGAGTCATACGCACCAAAGAACTCTGGGTCATTGGTACTGTCCATGGACTGCACTAGAAGGCTGGTGAGAGCATCCACTTCTGCTTCTTTGCCAACTTTATCAGGATTGAGCAATGGTTGATTAGTGGGAGCTGGAGCCAAACCTCTGGCCCGTGGTGATGTATAGGGCCCATAGAGGCTGTACCCTGACTTGTTGGACATTTGACTTGAGGGTCGTGGAGTGATGGGTTCGTAAATAGATTCGTAAGTAGAACTCTGCAAGAAAAACAGAAAGTGTAGTAACTTCAAAATACAGTACTGTATGACGAAATGTAACTTTAAAGAAAATAAACAAGCTGATTCACATTACCTATAAATATCTAATTTTGGAGAGAAAACATGAATAAATAGTGAAAATGAGCCCCATAAGCTGGACAGTCCATTAGAATACTTAGGAGAACAGAGTAAAATATCTAGCTAAGGGTGTGTATCATTTAGGGTAAACCCCTAAGAGGAAAAACAATATGCTAGGAGAGACAACTCAGATTTATTGGAAACAGGATGAGTGACTTTGGAAATGATCTGATTGCTCTGACGGAATAACCCAGTTATGGAAACCAGGCTGTGAAATACCTTTAAGTATTCTGGTAGAGTATGTCCAAATACTGAACATAAGCATGTAGTACAAAATAAATACTCATAGAGCATATTACAGACTCCTTAAGTAGGATGCATATTGTGAATTTCTGACTATGAAGTTTCCTAAAATCTTGTACTGAGCTCTCCAGGAGAACCAAAATACAGTACTGTATACAGTAAATGTACTGTATTGTATCCTCTTAGTAGCCTCATGCCAGATCTTCCATGTATCATATTGGGAATTACTGTATAAGAATTGATGATCATCAAAGAAATCCTAAACATGGTTACAAGCAAAAGAATATCTTGCCCAAACTAAAACAGTGTCCACAACAAAACATAGTTGCGGGTAATGTTGTCTGAATCGCATTACCATACTATATAATACATGTCCTAAACAAAAAATAAAAACAAAAGCAATTTCCCAATAGAGGACAATATCTAAAGACAATACCTGTACAGTAGAAGCAAAACTTATGGCGGAATAGTGATGTGTTGTTGCCAAAATCGTGGGACATACTAAAGAGTAACATTAGCTAGAATCACTCCTCATCTGTACACCGAAAACAACACCATCACATCCAAAATATCGAAAACATGAACAAGGTAAGTTTTTTATAGTTTTAGGATTTTTAAAGGTTAGAAAAGGTTGGGTAAGGTTTTCTAAAGATTTTTTCATGTTCTTTAGCATTTTATCCCACATTTTCCCTCTAATTCAAAGCCCTGCCCACTTTAAATAACCAATATTATTGGTAACTGGGAGATCATATTGTTTATAATACTCGAAAAATATAAATTTGCAACGGAAACGTAATAGAATAAAGCATTTTTTCTTTTTGGTTAATATTTGTCTCTCACCCATTCCTTTCCTAGTGTTTCTGACAACCCTAAATATGTATTATTTTTAATTACGAATCGATATTTAAGAGCAACGCTTCTTTTGCAAATGCTTAAGTTTTTAATGCAGTACAGGTACCTGTATAGGCGTTTATTGTAAGACGTTTAAGATGCACGGAATAGCTAGCATGTTAGCTTTCCCGGACTTTCATTAAAAAATATGACATTGTACCGCGTCTTGGGAAGAACTGTTGTACAACACAGTCTTCAGAAAATAATAAAATTGGGAGAACTGTTATTTGGACACAATATGGAAAGAAATAGTGAAGAAAATAAATAGAAAATCATGGAAAGAAAGACAAAAAGGAAAACGGTCAATCAGTCATTAATAAGAAAAAAAAATTGGGCCCGTTGTAAAGGTAATTTCTCTCTGACTCTGAAACCACTCAACTGTCTCTCGCGGTTAGGTGTTCGCATATTTACACATGAAATACGACGAATTTCGGGTTCGTTTAAAATTTAATTTTTGTACTTACAGAACTGTAAACCACACGTTCACCCTTATTTAAGTATCTTATGAGTAATGATATTAAAGTTTTAATCACCCCCCCCCCAAAAAAAAATCATGCATATCTCACTAAAAACTTTTTAGAGTAATTACTGTTTGATCCATTTAAAAAATAAAATAAAATACACTAAATGGTCAAATTTATGAAGTTACTATTCATTTGTTCACCATCTTCATACTTCATCCTCTTAAGAGTTTAAAACAGGGAGTCAAAACAAATGCTTCAGAATATAGTTGTCTACCATTTTTTTTTTTAATTAATAATTTCACCACTATAAGCTTACTAGCCGTTCGGGTGGTTGGTATGTTCTTTGTAACTTTGCAATGAGCTTTATTGTCCAGTGTTAATAGAGGAGGAAACTGGAGAAAACCTGCCATGTTTGGTTGGGTTACACTGGATAACAGCATTCTCATCTCACGTTTGTCCCGGGCCGGGGATTAAATCCAGGACACGATAGCGAGATATATCATATACTGTACTAAAGTTTCCGCTTTTCCACCAATGGTGAAATATTTGGGATTCTTTGTCAGAGTAAATAATGAAAATATTATAACTTGATATGAGAAAGAGAGAGACTGCCGCATGATCCGAGTCTGTTGTGTTCAGGACGTATGTACTTTCCTCAGACCGGACCCAGAGAGCGAGAGAGCCAGCCTTCACACTAAAGGTGTTTATACTGTATAGGATGTCCCAGAAAAATGTCCCTGCCTCCCTCCCTCCACTCACAGTGTCTCAAGCAGGGAGGGAGAGGGCAGGGACATTTTTCTGGGACACCCAATAATATAATATAAATATAATATAATATAATATAATATAATATATAATATATAATATAAATATAAAATATAATATATATATATATATATATATATATATATATATATATATATATATATATATATATATATATATATATATATATATATATGTCAGGAACAAGAATTATTTTATAGAGGGAGAAAACATTGGAGAAGTAGAATTTTCGGGCCACCCTAAATGAAGCTGTATTACCTATAATTTCGCCTGAAATGTTTTTTCATGTAAAGGACGCAAATAAACATTGAGCACTAAAAATATAAAGAACTTTACCTTTTTTGAACCACCCTAATATATATATATATATATATATATATATATATATATATATATATATATATATATATATATATATATATATACAGCGTCCCCCAACCCCCCCAGCTGGGTGGGGCTCACGGGCTCGCCACGTTCCCCCACCCACAACTTTTTGGACCCCCCTTTTTGATATTCCTGGATCCGCCCCTGCGTAGCGGTATTTATTATTTGCTTCGAACTAAATAACTACAAGCTCATCAAGTTATCATGTAAAACGAATATAAGGAAATACTTTTTTCACACAGAGTGTAGTAGTCTTATGGATCTGCTTGCCAGCCCAAGCTGTGGGAATGAAGAACAGTACTGGGGTTAAAAATAACCCTTGACCAAATTATCAGGAACACTGGAGGGATCCTACACAGCCCACTGGCCTCCTTCCCTCCGCATGGCCACCTCTAGTGGATGGCCACTAGGTAAAAACAAATACTATTATAATTATCAATTATAATAGTATTAGTATTAAAAAAAAGAATTTCACCTGACTTTCAGTGAGACGATCTGCTTCTTACCAATTACTAAGTCTTGGACTCAATTATCACGAGAGAGAGAGAGAGAGAGACTGACTCAAGGCATGTGAGTTTTAAAATGCTTGGCAGCTGAGATATTAGGTAAAGCGAGGGCAGCGACATAGTGTGGTAGTCCCGGATTACGTCACCATCCTCCGTCTGCCCTTATTACGTCACCACCGCGTCAACCACAGGCAGCTGCAGCTTTATAACCACAAATATCGCTACCATCTACAACCCATTATCACTGAATAACTGGTTGTCAATATATTTTTACTTTACGTTCAATACGATATTAAATGTTTTCCAGATATAACTTGTAACTAATCAGTTATTATATCAATATGCAAAGGTTATGATTAATGTAAAATTAACCTCCCCGGGAAACTGACACTAATTCACGCACAATAGTTTTCTTCTACAGTATTGTGTACTGTTACGTCAACAGGATGTGAAAACAACTATCTTAAGTTGTTCATAAATATACAATACATTAACTAATACACCTACAGTATAAGCGAGCCACCATAAAAGTCTTATAGATTTTTCTCGAAGCAGAGAAGTAAATTTCAACTACCCATTAAACGACTCTTGTGAACTACTCATAAATGAAAACTGTTTTTTTCTTCACTATATGTCGTTGTAAATTGTGTACTAAAATGTTGTAATGAAGCGGCAGTGATGTACAGTACATGCCTGGGAGGAGAGTGACACCTGGCAGTAAGGGTGAGTCAGTACACCTGCCCAGGGGCACTATCAAGTGTGGACCGCAGTGACGCAGAAGCTGAGCCGGCAGCACAAGGTAGAGCCAGGCGGCGGGTGGCAGGTGGTTGAGTTTGCGACACCTCGGCTCTTATTGCACTGGTCCCCAAGCCTGATAGTCAAGTTCGGGGACCTACCATTCAACCCCCCCCCCCCCCAACCCCATCAGTGTGGCCCTCACTACCTGTGCGGAGGAGGCGGACAGGAGGCTCACCAACAATCACCTTCACATGACGTTACTGAATAAATAAGCCGGAGGACAGTTTTATAAGCAGGGAAGTTTGGAGTGTGGGTGAGGGAGGGCCGCCGCTGCCGCCACCACACCACAATGAGCTCTATATAACTACCGCTGCGTCATGATCCACTCTGTGAAAGATGTCTTATGCTCCCCCTTCTCTCACCCCGCCACTACCCACTCACACTATTCCACATTTATATATTAAACACTAATCCAAAATATAATCACCCTTATGGCCAAATATTTCAGTAAAAATGATGACGCTAGCAGTCTTCAGATTATATTATCAATGATCGATCTATGACAACCATTCTTTTGACCCCTGCTTGCATAAATTTACACTCACATAAAAACTCACTTAAAACTCATTTCATAAAAAGCAAACTTCGCATCGCAAAGTCACTGCTCCGGAAAAACAAACACAACAATGAATAAACTCAATTAATCAATCAGAGTACCGTCCTCATATCTGAGAGTTGGCGACCACAGTCCTCTACCCTAAACGTTCTCGGGCTGATTTTACCAATCTAAGGTTTTGTATCACTCTGGGGACCCAGATTTTAATATCAATCATCTATCCCAGTCTCTGCCTTCCCCTGGCCCCCCTATCCTCAACTGTGCCCATTAATAGTTATATACTGTTATTATTCCTCATCCCTAATTATATGACCAAACTATCCCAATTTTGTCTGTACATTTCAAGAATTTGTGTTGAAGTTTTTGCTAATCTTAGTAACCCTTTATTTGTTTTCCTGTCATTGTAGCTTATTCTTAACATTCGCCAAAAACACCACATTTCAAAGGCCTCCAACCTCTTTCTGGTGTCTTCTGAAAGTGACCACGCTTCTGACCCACACATTAGTCCTTGCCATATAAAAAGCCTTGAGAAGTCTTTTTCTCAAATGGAGGTTAATGTATCTTTTCACTGGGTCTTTTATATTATAAATGCTGTTTTTGTTTGACCTATTCTTGTTTTGAGCTCTTCGGTACATATACCATCACAGGTAATGTTACTAATTATTACATATTTCATTACATGACAGGACCTTTTTATAAAAACTGTAGTTATAAGGTACATTGTAACAATTCATCATATTTTTCTCCCCACTGGACATAAACCTTCCGTCAATGAGGTGATAAACCCTTACAAGATGTTTTAATTGGTAAGGTTAAGGTCAATCATTGCCAGGTCAAGCCAACAGCCACTTTATGTCTCCTCACGCTCATGCAACTCAACTAGCTCGCGGTACAAATGATACCTCTTACAAATTTTCAAGCCCTCCAATAATCACACGTTTGGAGACAGTAGAATTGAACACTGTATACCAGGCTATATTACTCTAGGTCCAGGTGTAGCAAGTTAATGGGTGAGGCTGAATGAGCAGACCGCGCTAGTCTCAGCACAAGTAATGCATGTTTCCCCCCAACAGAGCCAGGCTGGGATCATCAAGTAAGGTACTGTACAGGGTTCTTCCATGGGGATACACGATAGGTGGTGGTGAGGCGGTGCGGAGGATCGGATGGCCGGCAGCAGGGGCACACAGTTCCACTCAAACACCAAATTCATTTTTTTCTGAAATCTGGATGTGTCCGGCCACACACACCACCACCACCACCACCTCACAACACAGCCACACACCACCTCCACACAACACACCACTTCCACACAACACACCACACCCACAAACCACCTCCACACAACACACCCACACAACACCACCTCCACACAACACACCACTTCCACACAACACACCACCGCCGCACAACACACCACCAACACACCCACACACCACCGCCGCACAACACACCACCGTGTGTGTGTGCTATATAAGCCAAGCTGAAAATGTATACACTTCATATGAACAATTTTACTAAACTTTTACTCGTATAAGCGAATTTTCCTTTTAAAAGGTTACCACACTATTTAGAATTGCCTTCCATGGTGTCAAAAACATGTTTTAACAAATATGATGAGTTCAGGATGTAGTGATAAGTACTTATGAATACGAATGTTGTTTTGATTAAACTCGAATACGAATACATCAAAAATTTCTTCTCAGGAAGTCGAATACTTGTCCGAATACTTCACAGACTGTAGTTGAATGTACTCGAGTACGAATACCTCACACATGTTCTCAGTAGATTTTAACCAACTCAAAACGTTCTCACAAGTTCTGACAGCACCTCACTGTATGTCTTCCAAGCAGGTTCTCATAGCATCTCCCAAGGAGTTCTCACAGTACTTCATGACACGTTATCAATACAGTCATCACAGTACTTCATGACACGTTATCAAAACAGTTATCACAGTACTTCATGACACGTTATCAACACAGTTATCACAGTACTTCATGACACGTTATCAACACAGTTATCACAGTACTTCATGACACGTTATCAGCACAGTTATCACAGTACTTCATGACACGTTATCAGCACAGTTATCACAGTACTTCATGACACGTTATCAGCACAGTTATCACAGTACTTCATGACACGTTATCAGCACAGTTATCACAGTACTTCATGACACGTTATCAGCACAGTTATCACAGTACTTCATGACACGTTATCAGCACAGTTATCACAGTACTTCATGACACGTTATCAGCACAGTTATCACAGTACTTCATGACACGTTATCAGCACAGTTATCACAGTACTTCATGACACGTTATCAGTACAGTTATCACAGTACTTCATGACACGTTATCAGCATAGTTCTCTCAGTACTTCATGACACGTTATCACAGTACTTCATGACACGTTATCAGTGCAATGATGCGCTTTGCAACAACTTAACGTCACCCCACTGAAATTACGTAAATAACTACACAAATTGAGGTGTTATGCATATTCATACATTCAAATGACATTTAATGATTGAGTGACAGTCGTCTTAAATCAAATAAAAGTGTGTAAAATTAAATAAGAAATATGCTTCAGGTCGGAAATTTAGACAGTTGATACTAGATAGTGCATTGTATTCTATTTTTTTTCCAGATGCCCTGAGCAGTGGAAGAAACTCAAAAGGCTTGTCGGTATGAATAACTTCTCAGGATAAGGGTACATAATGATTTTTCTCAGACCCATCATTCTCTCTTCCCACATTAAGTACAAAATGGTATGAGAGTTGTTCTCGTGAATACAATGACTCACTAACATCAAGTTTCGGGGTATTGTTTTGTCTTTTTATTTAAATTCCTTGAAATATTTAACTGACAGTAAAAGGCCTTTTGTTAATGTTACTGTCACCATTCTAGTTTGTGTAGTTATTAATAATGTGGATACTGTTATTCAAAGCTATTTTTTGGTGTGTTTTTTCTTCATCTTTGTCCAGGAGCCGAAGGTAAAAAAAAAAAAGACAGTATATTCTGGAACTGTAAACTCTATATTTCTATAATAATGACGAATTGTTTCAGTTTTTATAGTCCTTAGAACGACTTAGTTACCATCTATCATCACCAACCATCACAACACAACCATTTATCATCACAACACAACCATTTACCATCACAACACAACTATTTATCATCACAACACAACCATCTACCATCACAACACAACCATTTACCATCACAACACAACCATTTATCATCACAACACAACCATTTATCGTCACAACACAACCATTTATCATCACAACACAACAATTTATCGTCACAACACAACCATTTACCATCACAACACAACCATCTACCATCACAACACAACCATTTATCATCACAACACAACAATTTATCGTCACAACACAACAATTTATCATCACAACACAACCATCTACCATCACAACACAACCATTTACCATCACAACACAACAATTTATCATCACAACACAACCATTTACCATCACAACACAACTATTTATCATCACAACACAACAATTTATCGTCACAACACAACCATTTACCATCACAACACAACCATCTACAACAACCATAACACAACCATCTACAACAACCATAACACCACCATCTACAACAACCATAACACCACCATCTACAACAACCATAACACCACCATCTACAACAACCATAACACCACCATCTACAACAACCATGACACCACGTACAACAACCATAAGACCACCTACAACAACCCTGACACCACCATCTACAACCATGACACCACCACCTACAACAACCATAATACCACCATCTACAACAACCATAACACCACCAACAACAACCATAACACCACCATCTACAACAACCATAACACCACCATCTACAACAACCATAACACCACCACCTACAACAACCATAATACCACCATCTACAACAACCATAACACCACCATCTACAACAACCATAACACCACCATCTACAACCATAACACCACCAAGTACAGAATACTTCAAGGCACTGTTCAGTAGTAGCGAGGCTTTGCTGTGGAACATGTAGAGGCAGCAGGTGAACGGTTCTTAAATTGATCTCTTGTCCATAGCGCGCGCGTGTGTGTGTGTGTGTAGGTGGTGAGGTGTAACTAGCTGTACCCACCATTCTACTTATTATAATCCACAGTCCATCCATCTCTCCACCTCCCATCAAACTGAGTATCTAATGGAGGGTCAAAACTACAAAATTGCCCACGACATGGAATTTATTGAGTGCAAATCATGAAGGGTGGTGGTGGGAATGGAACAAGGGATGAGGAGGCTGGAGAGTGAAGAGAAAGGATAACACGAGCAGATTGTTGATACAGTGGAGAAAAGATAGTTGGGAGAGAGAGGTGGAGGAGAGCGTCTCACAATGGTCATTATTATCCCAGGTGGACACTTGGCCCGACCATCACCACCAGTACCGCCACTACCTTACTTAAGTGTAGGAACGCGGGCGGGCGCACACAGACACATGTAAAGGAATAAACACAGGATGAGACGGATACAGAAAACGGGCAGGAAACACTACATGTCGTCAGAGAGCAAAAATTATATTTACAGCCGGTAACCTTGCCCATTGGCCTTGTTGATGACACAATATATAGGTATATCTCTGTGTGGCTCCCTTATATCACCCTTACCAGTACCTGCTGGCCACCCTTACATCATCATATAATATTAGGTAAAATCGGCCTGAGAATAATTTAGTACTTGGGAGTTTTAGGCCCCAACCCCACACAAATGGATTCCAGTGTGTTGTAAGAGCCGGCGGGGAGTGGTGTTAGCTTCTGGCCCAGCACAAACAACTTCTCTCCCTCCTTATATACATTTATCTCATCACGATTGCACTGCAGGATCACAACTCTCGTATCATTTCCTCTTAACTAAACATGTCCACGGCAAGATCTTGTGTTGTTCACGACGTTCATTCTCATCAGAATCACAATACAGAAACAAGTAAAATAAATGCCATGTGGTGACAAATTAATACACAGTACGACTACCAAAACCCAGAGAAAACTGTGACATGAAACAAAAATGAAACTTGCAGTTAATATTGACAACTAAAAGGGCAAGGCGATATAACCAGGAGAGATGGACAAGTGACAACTATGAATAAGACAAATTTCATTAATAAGTAAAGTATTGGGGAGTCGATAAGAATTCAGCTGTGACTGTGGTAGTGATGACTGAAAGGATAAAACGCCTTTATTCTTGGTTGAGGGTATCAATACTGAGATAAGAGGAAGGTGGTATAAGTATTAAGGTAAAAGTAATTAGGACTAGAAGACAACAAGAGGAAGTGTCACCGTCAACACTAGTTGTGTAAGTGTTAGTAACTATCATTAATATTACCTGACCGCACAGCAAGGAGCAAGCAAGCGATTGCTGGGATTGTGACCCACACACAGTACACCTCTACATACACCCCACACCCTGGCCGCACCACCTGAGTCTGATATGTGTGTGTCCGTCCCTCTCAATGACAATCTAAGGTTGTTTTTCTGAGTCACCAGCCGCCACTATCCACTTCCTCTGGTTTGATTCACTATTATCAAACACGGTAAGCACCGACATGTTCTTGCAGCCATTGCTGCACTCACTACACACCTTCCGGGTAGCCATATGCATTCTTTTCAGCGCAATACTCTAGAAATTTCCTGCGGCACGATCATTACGTGGGGTGGGAAATGCGCGGAGAGGCAGTGACGGGGCAGAAGGTGAGTAGAGCCCCACGCCCCGGTCCCAGCCCCGTGTACGCCCTACCTGCCCAGGATCACCGTTCGTATGTCACCACCACCCACCTGGTTCACACGGAAGACCCACGTGCACACGGATCACTAGTAGAGAGCAGCAACACGCGCCACTCACCAATGCTAACTACAGGTGGCTAACCCGACACATGGGTTGCTACAGCATCCGCCCACCACGCCTACCCACAACGTTCATTGGCTCCAAGTTGTGAGGTAACTTATGACGTATGCCAGTCCGCGTCCGTGATTGGCTGGTCCGAGAGTGAAAGTGATGACGAGGGGGTGACGGAACGGATACCCCACAGAACGTGCCCGATTAGGACAACAGCTTGGCGCATGGATCCACCGTGGTGTAGCCAGCAGCGTTCATAATGAGTGCCACTCACTCCCCTTATTTTACCCAGTGAGTGGGAGTGTAGCCGCGCGAGGCGGTACAGTCTCCGTGCCCCGCCTGGCTCACAATACTACACCGCGCCGGCACCTCACTCATGCCTACGGCGCGGTCATACCAGGCTTGTCCACACTTACCACAGAGCTCTGGAATCCATCAAGGAACTATGTAGGGTATGACAAAGTAGAGTAGCGTTGGTGTCCACCACTTGGACTGATCTAAATTTAGCCCTTGGTAGCCCAGGAACCATCACCGCCACCAAGAGAGAGATGTGCCAAGATGGCCTTATACGGCAGCACCAACACCACCACACCAAGCAGCAGCAACGGGGGAGAGAGGAGGGCGACCCCGTGTGTGTGTGTGTGTGATCTTGCATATCTTGCATGAACTTCTCTCAACCCCGTTCTCCTCCCATCCCCTGGCACCACCATCAACCCCTCACTACCACCACCCCCTCACCACCAACACCATCCCCTCACTACCACCACCCCCTCACCACCAACACCATCCCCTCACTATCACCACCCACTCACCACTACCAACTACTGCCCTCACCAGCCACCAACCCCTTACCACCATCACCTCTCCACTCCACTCCCACCACTCCCCTCAACTCCACTATCCCCTCACCAACTACCACCATTTCACCAACCACAACCTCCTCACCACCACCACCATCTCACCTACCACCACCACCATCTCACCTACCACCACCCCCTCATCAACCACCACCCCCTCACCAACCACCACCCCCTCACCAACCACCACCCCCTCACCAACCACCAACACCCCCCTCACCACAATTACCCCTTTACGTCTACTACTATCAACCACCATCCTTTCACCATCACCACCCACCCACACGTTATTGCCAGCACTTCCTCACCATCACTACAGCCCCCCCCCCCCCATCACCATCTTACCAACCCATGATGACCACCAACACTCCCCCACACAGCGACCACCACGACCCCCAACTCTACCTTCTCTTATCACCACCACAAGATAGCCAACATATTAAGATTGTATCCACTTTTTTGCACTTAGTAACGATATCAGTTCTCATGTACAGAACCAAATACACAATGTGCTTGAATACTTCTCATGCAAATGTGAATAGCAAAGTGTGCGGCCAGACATACTGCCTCACACGCCTGTACTCACGCATTTGTGAATAAGTTACCCTTTATGTATAGAACTAAACAAATAATGTAATTGAAATACTGTGTAACATTCAGTGCCATAATATCCTGACAACGGGGGTTCATTATTATGACCCGTTGTAAACTCTACTCTGTAATCCTTTTGCGCTACCGCTCACAGGATGAGTGTGGGGTGCACAATAAAGTAGCCGCTGTAAGAGGCAAAATCAAAATCAATCACCACCACCAAACTCCACCCCTTCACAACTACCACCACAAACCCCTCACTACCACCAACACTAGCTCCTTACTGTCACAACTACGAACAATCAATGCCACCACTACTAACCCATCACCATACCATCACCTCCGTCATCTCACCTCACCAACACCACGGTCCCTTCCTATAAATCACCTCTTAAAAAACATATATTAATATTTTTTTTAACACTTGATTTAATTGAATCATCATAGCTATTATATCATATATCGCCATGTAAATAGATATTACCATTGCATTAATTATATATTTGCTGTCAAAACATGATACTGAGAGTTTCTGTCCCCTTGTTTCACCCATGTTGTATTGCTTCCCTCACTTATCAGGATTCTGCCACGAGTCAAAATAAGAGGCGAGGCTTGATCGTGATAGCATTGAGAAACACCCCTAGTGGTCACATCTATACGCAGGGTAAACCTTATAGCAATTCGTATTACCTCCCCCAAGCCTCATTAACTCAAACTAATGGGTATCATAGTGAGGAGAAATCATACACTGCATAAATTAGTATAATAATATTAAAGAACGTATATACAAGGGACATGTAAAGGAAAACAATGAAATATTGAGAGCCACAGCCTGAATCAACCTAAGCCCTAACATTGGCCTTAATATGCACTTGAACAGTACAAAAGAAGACACCACTTATCTCCACAATAATATCCTGAGTCCAGACCAACTGAACAACAACCTCTCACCAGCCAGGCACCATATGCCGCGTTTAATTGACATGAAAGTCAATGAAAGAAAATAATTGTTTCGACAATATTGTGTTTTCGTTAGGTTAATACAGACGGCCACTGCCCAATTCATTACTCTGTTAGTCCACCTGATCTACAAGTATTGATGCCGCCCCTCCGCCAAAAACTTGATCAAATTTTTTACGTATAAAAAAATTTGATATGTTTTTAATTAGTTTTCTGTGCAGCTTTTATAACTAAAAAGGGAAAACGAAAAAGCGGATCTTGGGTTATCTTTTAAGCTTCAACGCTTAACGTTATAAAAGCAAACGCACCCAATAAGTTTCAAAGTGCTCCAACCAAAGTTGCAAGATGATGGCTACCAAGATTATATTAATTTATTGTAAACTACAACACTACTAGGATGCCATACAGTACTTCTGATTAACACAAAGAAGTCGGAATAAATGTAAGCTGTTCAAGACTTTTGAGGAGAGGTGTTGGTGGGACTTCGTAAACAAGAGAAGGTCCTGACGACTGACGAGACAAGATACCCCTGGACACATCAACACTACCTACCAGTTAATTAAGGACATTAATATAAATTACGAATCTTCCAAGATCGCATCGTCACTATAATGAAGTCTTTTCATCTTCCGGTGTTCCGTATTGCATCTAAAGTGAACACATTTACTCCTAGATAAAGTTCAGCTGTTGTTATGTCGTTCAGAAAAATTAGATTCCAAGTGGCGTTGTCGTTAGGATGAGTCTCACGCAGCTGTACAGACGTGCTAGTATTGTAATGTTGGCAGCATTACCCGACTTACACACCCGAGGTATACCAGGTTACCTGTCCTGTACCAGTGTCATGTACACAGGTTGTGGCAGCTGGAGGAAGAGACAGTGAGGGTGTAACTGCCCAACTGGTATGATAAGTGGTGGCAGGAGAATGGAGGTGTGTTGACTGTGGCGGGTGGCAGGTGTCCACCAAACAGCAGCCACGGGTCACCCCGTCTGTCTGGCCGCTGTGTCTGGCTCGCCACACCTCTTTAACTCCCCGGAGCACCTTTTACGGATACCCACCAGACTTTTATCCATTTACATCAATACCTTTGTCAGCCACCAATCTTCCCCACCAAGTGTTCAGGTGATGCATCTATCCACTTGACTCAACAAAGACAGGAAGCTTCATGTGAGCCCGATCAGTGCCTCAGCTACTGTTGACTACCGCTTACCCCTCCCCATCCGGACCACCGCTGGAGGGGAAGGGGGGGGGGGGGGGGTAAGAGCAACAGGTGAGCGGGCGCAACAGGAGGACCCGGTGGAGCGCCTCCCTCGCCCCACTGGTATTGGTGGCCTTCTGAGTCCTAACATGGCGTCCGTTAACCTAGCCTACCACTGCCTACAATACTCACGAATTGTTTTTCTCACCCTAACTGCGTCACCCGTTACCGGTATACACATATATTAAAGAAAATAGCTCGTTTCCCAGTATTTAGAATTCCTTGTAATGTTGATGAGAGAGTGAAGCGATATATGTGTGTGTAGCAGGAGGTAGTGTGTAACGATACCCACCTGGTCACGAAGCTCATCGACAAGCAAAATACAACATTCAGCATTAAGGTGGACCACAATTACTGGTGTGCTTCCTCTAGCGGACGGGGAATGCTGGCCAAGAATGTTCGCTTAAGAAAAAAAAAACGGTGTTGCACGTTGAACTTGACAGAGGAGCGACCAACCACATAGTTAAAAGTGAACACCTCTTAGGACGACACACACACACACACACACACAGCAGAGCAGAGAAGTGACCAACACCACCACCAGAGGCATCTTGCACGCGAGAACCACAGTAAACAAGACAAGGACAACACCCCTGAGAATGACTCACTGTAACCAGACCAGCTGGTGTAAGCATCATACACCCACACCTCGCAACACCATTCTAACACCACCAAAACTGAACACACACACACACCTGGTTCGTAAGAGTCGGTAAACAACAACTCAAATTTAGAATAATATCAGTGGTAATAAGACACAAGTAACGGTAATAACAAGAGCGAGATGAAACACTTGAACAATATGACACTCACTGACACTAGGGAATAACCATCATGACACTGACTGACACTAGGGAATAACCATGACACTAACTGACACTAGGAAATAACCAACATGACACTGACTGACACTAGGGAATAACCATGACACTAACTGACACTCGTAAATAACCAACATGACATATGACACTCGGAAATATACATGACATATGACAAGAAAAGAACCAGCATGACATGACACTGACACTAGGAAATAACCAACATGGCAAATGACACTTTGAAATTATGAACATAACATGTGACACTAGAAAATCACCAACATGACATATGACACACTAGGAAATAACCAACTTGACATATGACACACTAGGGAATAACCAACATGACATATGACACTAGGAAATAACCAACATGACATATGACACTGGGAAATAACCAACTTGACATATGACACTAGGAAATAACCAACTTGACATATGACACTAGGAAATAACCAACTTGACATATGACACTAGGAAATAACCAACATGACATATGACACTAGGAAATAACCAACTTGACATATGACACTAGGAAATAACCAACTTGACATATGACACTTGGAAATAACAAACTTGACATATGACACTAGGAAATAACCAACTTGACATATGACACTAGGAAATAACCAACTTGACATATGACACTTGGAAATAACAAACTTGACATATGACACTAGGAAATAACCAACTTGACATGACACTAGGAAATAACCAACTTGACATATGACACTAAGAAAAAAATAAAGATTGGAGACTTACAGTGTGTGATCCAGGGGTGTAAGTTCCATAATTGCCGCCATGTTGTTGCTGCTGCTGGGTAGGGGTATGAGGACCGCCGCCGTTATGGTGTGCTGGGGCGTGTGTGGAGGGCGTGGCGCGGCGCAGCTCTGAGTAGGAAGAGGAGACTGGCGAGGGCGGCGATGGGGGCGGCGGGGCCTCGTCTGGGGGCGGCAGAGGGAAGTCGTCGTCGGGTCCGAAGGTCGCGTACTGTGCCAGACCTGATAACGCACAATACAACAGAATCTTAAAAACAGTAATCAGGAAAGAACTTGTTGATGAATTTGAAACCATTAGACAGTGCAAACAAGCACAAGTCAATTCACTGTTTACCATGATGAGATGTAACAAGTAAAACAGTATATGGACCAAGTAACAAGATCATTATATTACCTTATGTTGTAACCGCTAGACTAAGGTTAAGATATGCTTTAAGTGCCTCTGGCAGTATGTCCTCAGGCAGATGTGAACAAAACTAAATGTAAAGTGTGCGGCGGCCAGACATATGGCAGCACTACGTCTTAGACTGTGAAAAAATAGAACCTTTAAGGGACATATCCAAGCATATGCCTACCGTGTATACAATGGCGTAGCACTTTTTATATTCCATGGCAAGATAGTTGATATACTAAAGCGGTATCCACAGTTCGCATCTTGTACTCAAGCAAACGTCGATCTGACCACTGGGGTCTGATAAACACCCTTTGTGACCTCCATTATTTTCCTTTTGCGCTACTGTTTACAGTGTACAATAAACTAGCTGCTGTCCGCGGCAAAATTAAAAAATCTCACACACATTAACAATTAGCAACCAAAACAGGCAATGGCATCCACGTACGTAATGTGCATACGTGACAGCAGCGGCTATCAGTTCCTTATAAACATGCAAATTCAGTTAAAGAAGGTTAAACGTAAGAAAAAAAACGTGCGTGGTTACGTTCCTTAGTTGTTGAGGCGCAGTAAGAACATTATAACAACAGAGTTTGAGAGTAACTGTCGCCGCGGCGACTGAGTGTTGTTTTGATAGACAAAGTTGCTGGAATCATTGATTTTCCATCGACATTTGGCACGTGTGATCACGCCTTAATACTTTGTACGACCAATCGGTAAAGAGAAAGATGTTTGACCTTCGTAACAATATAGGTACAAGACTACAGTGTCTACAGGTAAACAAGAGGAAACTTTTAGTGCCTCTCTTAATTTACAAGGCTATGATTCAGTCAAGTTAACAAGGTTTGATGGATATGGAGCAAGAGCATTGTAATCAGATAATATCGACGATTCTACATTAGTCAATACAATGCTACACCCTAGTAACTTGGATGTATCGTGACAAAATTATATATAAAAACCCATGGGTAAATGGCAAAGGAACTGACTCTCATCCAAAGTGAAACTCGAAGATTTAAAGACCATATTTAAGGAAATTAAAATTAGATTATTAGTTTAACAATTACTGATGAAAATGTTTTCCCTGTAGTCAAAAATCTTTTTGTGTATAAGTGTGCAGACACACTCATGGAAGGACTAAAATGACGACATTGCATAAACTCCGACATTGAGTACTTGAGTACTACTACCAGCACGGAGGACACGTTGCCTGTTCGTCACCTCACATTGCAGTGTGACCTGTAGTAGTGGTGTGAGTGAGGGAGGTGGTAGTAATGGCCATAGTAGGTTGCTATCATCGTGACCAGTGAGGCTACAACTACTTGTCTTGAATTCGTGACATCAAGGAAATCAATTCACCCGCTTCCGCAGTTGGGTCGTGATTCCAGCGATATCTTTATTCTATCTAAACCCTAAGCATAAAACAACAAAAACAATATACGAAAATACTATCCTCAAGTGACAAATTTAATCGTAAATAAATTACCAGTCCATGGTAAACATGCAGTCTGTTATTGCGAATATAATATCAAATTGTGTTCCAGTGTAAATAAAGGTAATGAAAGCAAGCTAGAGAGCCATGTGTATCGTCGACCGGACGTGGCCACTGCCTTCACTCACAGCTAAACGTTGTATTATGCAGGAGAAAGCAAACTGCATAGTGACGAGCCCAGGGTAAAGAGAGGTCACAGTCGTCTGCATGAATGCAGCAGGTGGCGGAACGCAACATTAGACGCGTGGTGGGTGGAAGGTGGCACCCACACCCAACTTGCCACGGTTCTAACACTTGATGGTAAGCAATTAAAATCTGTCTATCAGAGCGGGTGTGTTCACAGGGACCAAACTGTTTATTCTTTTTCCTTTTTTTTAATGACTATGCTGAAGGAAGGCGTCAGGCCTGTATACAGTATCTTGATCTTCATGTCTAAATGTTAGTAATGAACTATATCAAAGTACCCGGAGAGAACCTGTGATGGTCGGTAATGTCACACTGAACAACACCCTCTTCACACCTCATCCAAGCAGAAATAGAACTCTGGTCGTAACGAAGAGAAGCAAGCGCGCTATAAACAACATTTTCCTTAACAACTTTAAGTGCAGGGAGAGATCAACCAAGTGTCGCTGTTAGAGCTATTCACCAAATTGTTCCCTCGTTAAAGGCTGAAGAAATTTGAATATGGACATTTTAAACTGTAGGATGTTATATAACATATAAAAACAAGTAAAAGCAGTTTCACAAAATGCTAATTGCAGGGTATGAATGAATTTTGTTTAGTAAAGGTTGCTCGTGATGAAAAGACTGGCGCTTGTGAGAACAGTGACTGAAAGTATCTGTCCATGTTTATTGGGAGAAGTTTTTCTGATCATGGCATTAATTAATTTTATGTCTTTTCCTGTACCTAACAAAGATGACAAAATACCTTAGCACGACATCCAGTCTACAGATGAAGTGATACTCCATAATAATAAATTATGAGCTGATATAGCTGACTTACAGACCTGCCAAATATCCAAGCTTCATGTTCTTTCAACACGGTGTGTTAAGGTCATTTCAACACTAATTCAGATTCGTTCCTTCTCAACCTTCTTATGGAACTGAAAGTGTAACACTCACCAGAGGCGAATGGGGCTGGGTGGGGCTAGGTGGGGCTAGGGTGGGTTGGGATGAGAATAAGCCACAAGGGGCAGAGGCCAGCTAAGACTAACCCCACAGCCCGCCTGACATCCACTTACCCTTCCACCGCTGCCTCACACTGTGCACGCCTCATTACACCAACCCCTAAGCACTCCTGTTATATTTACCTCCATATCAATTAGTACTTAATTATGTGTGTCCTGGGGTCAATTAAAGGAAAAGACATGTAATATACAATATGGGTACATTGGCACAAACACCCAGGCAACACGCGAGACATTAACCTGTATGGATCGTGAAAATAAAAAACAAAACGTGATACACTACATGGAGGCACCTGTGAGCACAGCATAAAAAGTTGTGATGCGTGCGTGCTCTGAACAAAAAACTAATAGTATGGACAAGGGTCACAAAAATATCTAGTGTCCTACGTTACAGACCAAAGTTTAGGTCGCGCGTCGTTACTATCTATCTAAAGCCTGAGAACAGAACCCTCCGAGATAATGACTGTAAGATGAGGCAGATCCACCAAGGTCTGTAGACCCAAGATGTGAGTAAGCCTGAGGTCTGATGTGGCCGGCCAGACACCCTGTACATTAATGTCCCACCCAACCCTCCCTCACCCAGCAAAACACGTTTCTAGTCCATTACCCACTTGCCTCTAGCTTTAGGGAATTGAGGGATTGAAAAGTACATTTCTTAAAAATACATTTGACTTCTGTTTAAGCAAGTAGGAAATTTTCTAGAATAGATATGAATACACTCAGATCAATTGGACAATTTTCTTAAAGGTAGGATGATGAACAGTTGAATATCTAAGTATATGAGATCATCCACCAGTCTCTCGCCGATGTTAGTAGCCTCCACTGCTAGTAGTGTTATACGGGCAAATCAACACAGTGTGGTGTATAGGTAGTGGGGAGAACTGGGTGCTGGGTTCAGGGTGGCTGGCAGCGTCTCCCCAGTCCACACACCACAGATCGTCTCTCACTTAACCTAGTGGTTCTTGCCAAGTCTACAACCCTCTCTTTTCACAGCGAAGGCTAAAATTATATCAAGGATTATCATATTATTCTCATTCCCCCTTGTATTGTCAACAGCGACCAGATTCACTCCACTTGGTATGTGCTCAGCCCTCCACGCCACTGTCCCTGTACCAGTGTCGCTATTGTTTTACGCTGTACTGAATGGAAAAAAAAAATGTGTGAAACTTGTGTAAGTCGACAACTTAACTAATCAAAACATAGTGAATTATATCAACGTGATAGGTGGTATGAAATAATTATAAAACCTCTTTCTTGAATATGATGAATTTCTTACATGTACAGTACACTGAAGTTACAGATCAACTCAATAAACACAGTAACGCCTACTAATTCGTATAAGCTATGGACTTCACTTAAAACTTGTCGTGTACATAATTAATAGTTGTGATTTAGTGAACAAACCAGTGAAATAAGACGTGCATTGTGTCACGCTCAACCTATGGAAAGTCTTATACAGTCAACCTACTTTTTTACAAATCCCTTTCTTTTTCTTATAAATCCTCTTCTTTCTGACAAACTTGTATAATTTTCGTAATAATCTGTTTAATCATGATTTTTATTTTTCCTCTCATTATCCCAGTTCATACTTCTGCGAACGAACATGGTTTCATTTCTTGGACGACTTTCATTTACTCAGGATAAATGTTTCGCGTCTTTTTAAGAGCCCATCTTTTCGTAAACATCCCCCCCATTTTTCATACGTATAGCTCACTAAATAAAAGTATTTATGTGCGCTTGTACATATGCGTAAATGGGTTCGTGCGTTTTAAAATAATTTACAATAATTACGAACATAAAAATAAATAATTGTAATATGTTTTTGTATAGTAAATGTAAATTAGAGAGACTAGCCTGATGCGACGCATCATGTCGACCGACTATGCAGTATGCAGGCGAAGGCCATGCCTTCAAGGGGCCTCAGGTTAGGTCTCAAGTTAAAAACTGAAGTTAAGGTATCTTAAGTATGAGCAGCTTATATCAAGGAAGAACACAGATGAGGGCCAGATGTATGTGTAGCTTACCCACGTTGTGGATGAGTTTCTTTTTCTCCAGCCACCTCTGGAGATGAGCCTCGGGGTTGACACTCCGTCCGCTCGGCTTATACACGATCATCGTCCTCTTGCTTGACAAGTACGATATCTTTACCCTTAACAACACTACCTGCCACCGGGCTTAACATCCACAATTTAATAAACACTGCCAATACATACAACTTCTTTTTCTGGTAATTACAGCAGCAAGGAGAACTGTACAGCCCAGCTGACCAGTTCACGAGAGGATGGATCGGATGTAACCAATCTCAATACTGTACTTATTTTCAGACACTGAGTGTACCATCATTGTTAGCACATATGAGGGAGCGGTGACATCACAGTGGCACCACAGTGGCAGCGGTGGCACCACAGTAGCAGGGGGGGTGGCACCACAGCGGCAGCGGTGGCACCAAAGTGGCAGAAGTGGCACCACAGGGGAAGAGGTGATTCCACAGGGGCAGCAGTCACCGAAGTGGCAGCGGTGGCACCACAGTGGCAGAAGTGGTACCACAGGGGCAGCAGTGGTACCACTCGGCAGATAAGCTTTAGTGTGGAACTAGAGACGTGACTCAATCAGTAGGGTCGGGAGCAGCACTGCCAGCAGGCCTCAGCGAGCAACACAGCAGGAGGCAGTTGTTGCTGGACTGGCCAGCGGCAGGTGGGGGCATCACAGTGGACGCACCACCATGTACACAACTCGGGATTTGGCAAAGACGTAAGAATCCCAGGCAGTACGTACCGTTGGGGCGGCAGGGGTAGCCCCATGGCACCTCGGGGGCAACACACACCACTCAGTCCCGCCGCCACCAATACCACAGGCACACCTGGACACCCTCCTGATCCGCAACTACTGGCCAACAGATAGCTATGGCGTCAGTAAGACAGCAAGAGCCACATACCTAGACGGTGTCACTAGAAAACTGCAAGTGATGAATGGAAAAATAAGTAGGGGGTAACAGATGGATACGACGGGAGATGTGCAACCTGGAAACGGAAAAATATAATGTGTTGCAGAAGGAAGACAAGTAATGATACGACAAGAGGAAAAAGGCGATGAAAAAATATAAATTATGAAAGCAGTGTTTATAAGGACTGTGATGTGAATAAACAGCCTGGTCGGCAACGCAGGGAAACCTGTTACAGCAGCAACTTGTTTAAAGAGTGAACACCATCCATAGGATGGCCACACCCGCACACATGTATACCACCCACCCACAACACGTGTATTTGGATGGTCAGTCTTAACCATTAATACCGGAGCAGAGAATGGTCATTCAATAGTTCATTCATTCACCGTCTCCCACTTTCACTCGTTATCACAACTCACCCACTGCTTGTCTGACTATGTGTTTGGGTGAGGCTGGTCACCTTACCCTACACTACACCTTACAACTGTTAACACTAAGCTTGAAAATTCTGACACTTAACACCTACCATCAGACTAGCGGCCTGCTGATTAACGTGTGGTGAAAAGAGCGAGTGATGAAGAAAAGAATACTGTAGGTAAGAAGAGTAAACACTGAGCACAACCTACAGGAGATCCTGAACAACTAACGCAGATGCGTATGCACACTTCGGCCTTGAGGTGAATGTACGCAAGACTCCGATTCTCTTTCAACCTGCCCCTGGTTCAGACACACCTCCACCATCCATCCAGCTTAACGGTACTACCCTCTCTAATGTTACCCACTTTCGGTATCTCGGTTCCCACCTGTCCACCACCGCGGACATCGATGAAGAGATTCAGCATCGGATCAGATGTGCATCCCAAGCCTGTGGCAGATCCGAAATCGTATCTTTTCAGCTGTAGGGAGCTGAAATTATCTACAAAGCTGCACGAATATAGAGCAGTAGTCCTCCCCACCCTGCTATATGGCAGTGAGACATGGGTCACACACAGGAGGCACCTCAAGACATTTGAAAAATTTCACCAACGCAGTCTACGTTCCATCCTCCGAGTTCGCTGGGAAGACAAGAGAACAAACGCCAGTATTCTTGCTGACACCAACTGTAGGAGCATCGAGGCTACCATTATCCATGAACAACTATATTGGACTGGCCATGTTACCCCTCATGGACGACAGTAGACTGTCAAAGCAGCTACTTTACAGTCACCTAACGAATAGTAAACATAACGCCGACGGGCAATTGAAAAGGTATAAGGATAGTCTAAAGACAAACCTGAAAAAGTGCCAAATCGACCCCCCTCACCTTGGAGTCGATAACTCCACATCGTAACGCTTGGAGGAGCACAACACGAGAAGGTGTCAATGCTTTTGAGCTAGCCCGACTGCAAACCGAGGCAGACAAGCGCCAACGCCAGAAAGACACTGCCATCGCCCCTCCCTCAGTAGATGGAGCCCACCACATGTGCAACGAATGTGAACGACGCTGCTGGTCCTGTAACGGTCTCTTTAGTCACCTTAAAACTCAATAACCTAAGTGACATCCCTAATAACTCATTTCATTGTATCATAGCTGGATGATCAGTATACTCGATTCCGGTGGTGTTCTGCCAATAAACAGAGAGACATTAAAACAACTGAAGGAAAAACATCCCCCTAAGAGTGAAGAGGAAGGCATCAGGATCCAGGGTGACTGTATCCCACCAAATGCTGTTCTGTTCGAGAAAATAACAGGAGGGATGGTGTGCAAAAAAAAACTAAAAAAAAAATAAAAACTCAGGGAGAGGCCGGCCCTTCAGGCCTGGATGCAAACTGTTTGAGAGTCATCCTAAACACTAACAAGTTTGCCCTGAAGCAAGTGATCTCTGCAATGTCATTGCTGCCCTTACAAGAAAGATAGCAACAGCGTGCTGCCACCACCTCCACGCTCTGACGACCTGCCGCCTCATTCCCCTGGATAAGAACCTAAGGTAAAGGTAAAGTTACCCCAAGTTCAGAACTTCCTCATGCACGGAAAGTTTAGTACCTACAGTAAGTGTGCTGTATCCACAATTCCCTCACGGACACTAATTTCTTCCTGTGTCTTTTCCAGGTGATATAATAAACAACAACAGAGAAATCATCTATTTCCTGATCTGTATTGTCTTGATAGCGAGGGGAGGAGGCGTGCCTGGAGGACAATATCTGCACCCGCCTAGTATACGCCTACATAACATACAAAAACTCTACATCCCTCTTCCTAATAGGTTTTACATCACGGGAGTCTGGCAGAAGAAAAAACAAGTAGGAGATCAGGAATACTTGCGCGAGTGCTAGAGAAGAGGAAACTTGGAGGGAATACCCGCGTGATGTGGCCAGGGTCTAATAAAAGTACTTCCTCGCGCTGCCACTGTCACCCCTCACTCACCTCACACTACCAGGTCTCCAACACCGAGATGTCTACAACTACAGTGCTTCTGTTTTCAGCATGTCTCTAACCACCACTAACGCCAACATGTCTACAATACCAGTATGGCTCCTGCTACCACTATTACCAACATGTCTACGATACCGGTATGGCTCCTGCTACCACTAACACCAACATGTCTACGATACCAGTATGGCTCCTGCTACCACTATTACCAACATGTCTACAATACCAGTATGGCTCCTGCTACCACTAACACCAACATGTCTACGATACCGGTATGGCTCCTGCTACCATCACTAACACCAGCATGGCTCCTGCTACCATCACTAACACCAGCATGGCTCCTGCTACCACTAACACTAGTATCGCTTACTCTTCATCCCTTAATGTCTCACCCAATCATGTCACTGTGCTTACTATCTGGTCAAACACAACAATTATAAATATTTCTCCCCACTTCAATGACAGTATAAGGTCAAACTGAAGATGTGTATAATATTCACAATAATTTCATCCACTATAAATTACTGACATCAACCAAGTGATAAAATATATATTACCAAGAGACTCTACTTAAATCAAAACAATAACAATTACTTGGTGAATGAATTAACTCGAGAGCTTCAGATCACACGAGGTACAAGTTAGTCTACGGCTCAAGCCCTCCCATACACACCATTTCTCCCACATTGACCATTTACACCAACTATCCACCACAGGATGCCCAGCTAGGAGATATTCACAAGCTTAAATTCATAACCGTTCTTACTTTAAATCTGAAAATACAGAGGCTCATTTACTTATCATAAATCACTATACAGTATTTGACTCAGTACGGAAGTCCACCAATAAGAGCCTCTTACACTTACAGCAATGACAGTATGCAGTAATTGGCTAAGCGTAGGCGAAAGTAAGCTTCCCTGTTTTCCATCAACACCAATGAACACATGCATCAGTACTACAAGGGTTAGTGACTACACTTATACAGTACACTAACTGGTAACAGAACGTGTCCCTCCAGCTGGAAGGGCCTGGATCAGCTGGTACTAAGCACCACCCAAGTATCTAACTGACCTGCCTTTTGCACCACTTTCTGCTTATCCAGCGCAGCCTTCTTCCTCTTCCAGCGTTCTAGTGTGAAGAACCGCTCCTGCTGCCAATCTACTGTGCTGCTCATTCTCGTTAGCTGAGATGAAGGTCTTCCTACTCTCACGGGTTCTGTGTATACAGAGGTTCTTCAACTCTGACGGGTCTCGTATGAACTGAGGCTCTTCTTCAGCTCTCACTAGTCCAACTACTGCCCCGCCAGGTAACACAACACACCTGGCTTACTGGAGGACGCTGATGCCAGTCCCGACACACCTGTGATCTCGTACACTCAGTCGCTCCCGGTGATACCTGAGCCAGTTTATCTAGCCCAACTGTTGAGTGGGGTGAAGGGATCGACACATTGTGTATTCGATTTACTAATGTTTTTTTGCTCTGAATTTATAAAGGTTTGAATCACAAAGTTCCTCACAGTTATTGGTTATCTATCCTGTAAACACAGAGCTTGTATTTACCACGCCAGGCTGCATTATAACGTGATGAACCATTAACTACTAAAAGACACACGTTACACTGGTAAGAACTGCAGTACGGGAGCGGGTTCGGATTCACGCTCACTATCCTTCTCAAAACCATAACTTCAATATCATGTTCTAGTTCCACACTTTACAAATGTCACGGGTTAACATATTGCCTCATATACAGTACCAGTTTTAACAATGACTCGCCACACCAACACTACAAACTTGCACACATGTACAGTGCGTAGGCCAGTCACAGGAGCTTCTTAAAGGTGAAAATCTATTTTAGGAATATTTGTGTCCAGTGGTTTCATCACACAACTCTTGCTACCACTGCCAACCACACTAAGTAATTTGTAAATTAATTTACAGTAATAAGAGCATGTCTCAAACTGAGACACTGCATATTTATTTTCATGATTACTGTACACACACACCAAGGTGATCTTTATACTTCTTTCTTCATATCACTTGAGTTCATTATGAGGGCAACAATTTGATTGTAAAGGTAAAATAACGTAACACTTTAAGCAATACACTCACTCCATTCATACCATACAACACTTAAAAGTAATCTTAACACACAATTCAACACACCTGGTCAATAATTCAGAGTATCCCTTGTTCAGGAATAGAACGGCAACGTTACTCTCTATAACACAGGGCGAAAAGGCATGGTTGATCGTCGGAGGCCTGTCCTAATACCTGCTACAAAAACTAAACTCAAAAGATTCAAAAGTCTCGGGTGTAGACCAAACGAGTAGCACCTCCTATAATATTCCATGAAATCTTCCCATTAATTCAAACAAAATTAAGCAACATCAAAATAACTTCCTAAAATGTTTCGAGCATTAAAAACTGACCCGTCACCGAACACACCCAAAAACCATCCATATATTGTAGATTCCTATTGGCAAGGACACAATGTTTATCGTATGTACGTGACCTGAAATGATAATTTAACTGTGATTCCTATACACAATGAGCGGCAGGGGTTGGGGGGAGGTAAATCGATATCTTACCATAAACGAAAAACGTACAAGATACGTGAAAAATATTCTGGTCTTAAAATAGCAAAATCGGTGGTTATTGTTAATTATAAAACAGTTGAATCAGCGTCACATTAATCCTGGTATTAGCCAATCCCTTACTAACAGCAGTCATACAAGTCACCCAATAAACACCAATTCAGCGCCTCAGAAACGCCATAAAATCAAAGGATCAGCCTATGGGAGCCCAGTCAACTTCCAATATCCCCTACTAAATAAAGCAACAACCCATGGACATCCTATTAACAGCTGGTATTAAGCACTCAGCCCCTAGTAGACCCCCTATAAAACACCCGGTATATCCCCACCACCACACATTCAACCAACCTGTTTTCCCACGCTACACCTCCAGCAGAAGTTGTCTGTGTCTCAACGTGCAACCATCCACCAAAATTCCTACAGTCCAGTTCTACTTCCACTCCTTCTCAGTATACCATCTTCACCCCCCCCCCCCTCTTCTTTCCCTTATCACAATAGATCATCTCCATTACTAACAACACCACCAGTGAGAAATACTTCCTCATTTGCTTGATTCGTTGTCGTGTGTTCAGTTTTCTACCTCCTGCTCCATCTCTATTTCCTGGCCCCTCTGCTTGCGCCTTCCCCCTCCGTGCCTACTACCCATCTCCCAGCCTCATTCTCTCTCGCTGTCCTCCTACTATTCATTACCAGTGTTAGACCTAACGAAGTGCCACAATAAGAGAGGTGCAGCTACAGTTCAACTAGCGCTGATGTCTAGAGGTTTCACTATGTGTGTTCGCCCACTACCTGAGACACGAGTGTTACATTACCACAGTCTGCCACTCCCACTTACCACGACCGTCATTACAGCACTACTCGCACAAACCCCGACTACCCAGCAGTACAACAGTCATATCTACTTAAGGGAAAGTAAATATCATCTTATACCTGGAAGTAGAGAGGCAGTAAGATCTATCTGACAATCTCAGGACAAAGTAATTTGACAGTTTACCGTGTGTTACTCAAGAAAACATTCACTTTGTCTCTGGAATAATATAAACATGCATTTAACTCCAAGGGTTATTGACATGACGGCGTGGCTGGGTATACCCCCCCCCCCCCCTCCAGCAGTAAGTGAGAAGTACATCACCCTGGTCCAGTCACCCCGCCCCTGACTCAGTAACTGACCCTCCTCTCACACCCACACTTATCCCACCCACTCAGCTTGGTGTAAAAGTGGACTAGTATACGTCACGCCCAAAGCACGTCTGTCTTTGTCACTTGGATATCAGTCCTTTTGATAGAAGAAACAACTTAAAACGGTTTTAATATTACATAAATATACAAAATAACCACAGAACAACAAACCAAACACTCATGACACACACAGGAATAATTGCTTACAAATACACGAGTGTGAATCTTAACGTCTCACCCACACTACAGCTCCAAGTCGCACCAAAACTCAGCTTCCCACAACACCTGTACACTACCTCGGAGATCAACAACTCATTTATCCCTTAGGTTTTCACAGGTGTTGAGGAATTATCCCATGGTAAGGCACACTACGAGAGCAGACGGACCAACTGAGGGAGAAAGGGACGAGGTGAGGATGATGAATATTAAAGAACCACGAGCGCCACCGATGCCAAGGTGCTACTGTCTGACGCCATGATTGTTGACGCACCTCACTCCCTCCACGGTCCGAGGGGCGGAGGAGGGGGAGGCAGTGCTAGTCATAGGAGGAAGGGCCACTAGAGATGAGCAAATGAAAGATTTATGTAAACATAAAATAGACGAAGGAGGAAAAAGGAAAATACGTTCAGAGAAATAAGGAAAAGGCGAAGAGACCGGAAAATGAAAGATTAGAGAAAGTAATACTTTAAGAATGACTGAGGGAACACGTGTAGAGAAAGAGTTAAAAGACAGATATACAGTACAATCGGGAAGTTATTACAACGACGAAAAAGGTGATGATAGGGTAAACGCACTGAGAGGGAAATGATGACAGAAAAGGCTTATAAGAAAGGCGACGACATAATCAAGTACTACAAATACTGGAGACGAATATATTATACTGAACACGAAGATCAGTGCTTAAGAGAGGAAGGGAGGTTTAAGGAATTTATTACGGGTAGGGGGAGGAGGAGGAGGAGGAGGTGGGAGTAGGGAGATGGTGGTGGTGGCAGGGTGCGGGTCGTGATGGCAGGGTGGGGGTTGTGATGGCAGGGTGCGGGTAATGATGGCAGGGTGCGGGTAATGATGGCAGGGTGTGGGATGTGATGGCAGGGTGCGGGTAGTGATGGCAGGGTGTGGGTTGTGGTGGCAGGGTGTGGGTAATGATGGCAGGGTGTGGGATGTGATGGCAGGGTGCGGGTTGTGATGGCAGGGTGTGGGTTGTGGTGGCAGGGTGTGGGGAGGTAAGAATGGTGGTGGTAAGGTGTGGTGAGCGCGGTGATGGCCGAGTGTCAAGTAAACAGTTTACCAGGAAGGGAGGGAGGAGCTGGCAGGCATCACTCTCCCACTATCATGTTAGTCTGCCTCTCAACTCTCACATAGCTTTGCTAGTTAATTAGCTACCGCGTTGAGAGAGTACGAGCTTCCTGGTAAACACCCTCGGAGAAAACCCATTATACACGCTGCCATAACTATATATACGGGAGGAAGCATCACACATACAGTCAATATCCTAAGTGCTACAGAGAGGAAGATTTGTTTATTGACATTTGGTGAAAACATTAATAACTGCCATTAGTGATGTGTCGGATGTCCTGTACAGTAGCTAGTTTCTTTTTCATATTAGAATTCTAGGCTGGATATCTCTATTGTCACCCAGGGTGTGATACCATTTTAAAAGACAAGTTAATGGAATTTAGTTAATTAATGAATAGTCATTTTAAATTTCAAAGAATTAATTAATATATTTTTACTTCCCCATGTGTTAGCATTTTGGGTAAAGGATTAAAGAAATAAGAAACCAAAATCTTATAATTAATTCATGAGTATTATTGTTTCACCACATTTACAAAATAACTTAACACAAAATAATACTAAATAAACCATCTGCATGTTAACATGAGTAAATGTTTGAGGTAAAAGGTTGAAATGGTACAGTACATCCAGTGTTAATAAAGGGGTAATTAGTTCGATTCCCAGGTGCTCCTAGTTCATCCTGCTGTAAATGGGTACCCATTTTTCACCATAGGATAATTAACAAACCAATTTGTAACATTCATACAAGTGTCTAATAGTGATGGTAAGAACTAAACTGAAACCTTATCGGGTATAATTTAGCAAGACGGATACAAAGTTTGCAATCATATCTACTCTTGGTATTCGACTTGGGTCATATATATCGCTAAAACGAATAAAAAAAATCATTCATCAAATGACTTCTGGCTTTTACGGTGCTCAGTCAGTCTTAATATAAGTTGAATGGAATCACAATTTGAAATACTAATCAACCTAGTGCAATTTAAATCTAATAGAGAAATTTGCTATGCATGTTCCCAGTTCACAAGACAGCCAAATTTCCTTTAACTCCATATACCTTTCCTCAACACACGCTGTGCTGGGGACGTTGGGTATCATGGCTCCGTCGTCAGAGATGATAATTCTTCTCTGAATAAACTATAAACACTCACTCCTCTAATTCTGAACCATTTAATATGAAACGGGCGGGCTGGTACAGTATCTTGGTCCAATACACCTAGACACCTTTTCTTCTTGAAGTAGAGAAGAATTTTTTGGAGCCCCTGGTTAAAAGAATGTATATTTTGAACTACTGTTCGGTCATATTTTACAAGTCGCTTTAGACCCCATACAACAATTTCTAAAACAGTGGGATTTGTCATTTAGTCATTCCACTGGAGTCAACCATTCTAACGCCATTTAACCACTATTCATGGTATTACGAGAAAAAATGTATGTACAAACACTTTTGGAGTCTAAGGATGTTTAGTCATTCTACCACTGCCTGAACACATCCTAACAACGTCGTCTTCACGCACCCACCATTGTCCCAGCCATGGCACCACAAACCTTGAAGGAGTACAAGATACAACGCTATTCATGTACCAACAAATACTTGATTAAAAGTTTCACGGGTTAAAGGATAAGCCATGAACTAACGTGGCTGTAACAACTTGTTTTATGTAGACGGATTACGTGGGGTCATAAAACATTATTGTTATCAGCGTATCATTATTATTATTATTATTATTATTATTATTATTATTATTATTATTATTATTATAAGTGAGTGATTGGAGACAAGAGAGGGAGACCAACTACCATGATGTAGCAGCAGCATTCGCAAGGTAGAGAGGTGGGTGGTGAAGAGGTCGGCCCATATCAAGTAACAGCTGGAGGTAAAAATACTAGCTATCAAACAGCTTAGTGCACCAGGGGTCAGCCCAGCCACCCCACGCACACCTGCTAAGTGACAAGCGGAAGGAGGATTCTCACAATCATGGTCCTGGTATAGAATACTCAATCAATCAGAATACCCTCCACTTATCTGAGGGTTGCCGACCACAGTCCACTCTAAACGTTCTCGGGCTGTTTTTACCAAACCTACAAGATTTTTTTTTATCTCTGGGGACCCATAAAATTTCGTTCATCTATCCCAGTCTCTGCCTTCCCCTGGCCCTCCTAACCTCAACTGTGTCCATTAATATTTATATACTGTTATTATTCCTCATCCCTAATTATATGACCAAACTATTTCTTTTTTATTCTGTACATTTCAAGAATTTGTGTTGAAGTTTTTGCTAATCTTAGTACTTCTTCATTTGTTTTCATGTCATTGTAGCTTATTCTTAACATTCGCCTATAACATTACATTTCAAAGGCCTCCAACCTCTTTCTGGTGTCTTCTGAAAGTGACCACGCTTCTGACCCACACATTAGTCCTCAATAAAAAGCCTTTCAGTAGCCTTTTTCTCAAATTAAAGTTAACGTCCTTTTTCATTGGATCTTTTAGATTATAAATGCTGTTCTTTGTTTGACCTATTCTTGTTTTGATCTCTTCTGTACATCTACCACCACAGCTAATGTTACTTCCCAAATACACAAAATTTCCCACATGTTTAAGTTCCCTGTTCCCTACCATAAATTGTATTTGAGGATTTATTCCCAATTTGGAAACAACTATTACTTTAGTCTTTAAAACTTTAACTCCGCCCACATTCTTCACTATTTTCCACATATGTGTTAACCAGTTTTTGTAATGCCTCGTCACTGTCTGTGATGATAACAGTATCATCTGCATAGCGTATATTATACGTTATTTTACCATTAACTTTTATTCCTTCATCGTCACTTATACCTTCTCTCATTAATAATGCTGAATTTACAGTACACTGTATATTTAACAGAATAGTACAAGAGAGTTACTCCAGATGTCGATCTCAACGTTCGTTTTCCAGGTGATCGGCGCTCACACTGGTGAGACGCGCACGTGTCGCAGGTACTGTATCCCCATGATGATAAAAGCATAAACAATACGTGGTTCACCGGAATTTGGCCATTACGTATATTCTCTTCGGATCAATTGTGAATTTTTACCAATGGGTCTTACCAAATTGTGATGAGAGTGGATGAAAACACCCGCCCGTTAAGTTACTGCGTTAACCACAAGTTAGCTTGACAACATGGAGACGACTCCACGATGGTGACAAGTTCACAGTAGTTCTTCATTTTGATGAAAACAGTTTGAGGGTGCTGTTGATGGTGGGCCCAATTTGTGTTTAGTCGTAAACTGCACTTCAAGGAGGTCCTAACAACGTCCAGGATGAACAAAAAATGCGAGTGATGGTGATGTAGCATGCTATCATCGAGTAACTAAGACCGATATATCACTCCTTGACATAATAAAAGACAAACACGTACAGTAGTGAGAGCGGCATTGGTGTGGCGCGTTACTAAGTGGGTAGAGACGCTCTTGGCATCCTACACTGTCTGTTTTGAGGTAGCTGGGTACGACCTCCGACTGAGACATGTGTGACAGTTTGATATGTGGTTTATGCTGGTGTGTGGGTAGGCACACCCTGCCCACCTGTGCTGAATATTTGGTTACTAAGGGTAGACAGGCGTACTGACTACATGTGGAGCGGTGGAAGAGGATGTGACGATGAACATGTATGGACGTGCTTTATATTGCAGCATGATATACAGTATACGGTGGCGTGCTATATAAGGGAGCGTGATATATGTGGGGGCGTGATACATATGCTGGCATATTATACAATATATGGGGCGTGCTATACAGAATATGGAGAGTGTTATTTGTGTATAGGCGTGCTGTGTGTGGGCGTGTTATACAGTATGTGTGCAGGCGTGTTACATGCGTTGGGCGTGTTCTATGAGTGGGACGAGTTATATGAGTGGGGCGCGTTATATGGCACCGAGACATGGGTCACATACAAGAGGCATATCAAGGCACTTGAAAACTTTCACCAACGTAGTCTACGTTCCATCCTCCGAGTTCGCTGGGAAGACAAGAGAACAAATGTCAGTATTCTTGCTGACACCAACTGCGGAAGCATCGAGGCTACCATTATCCATGAACAACTACGCTGGACTGGTCATGTTACCCGCATGGACAACAGTAGACTGCCAGAGCAGCTACTTTACAGTCACCTAACGAATAGTAAATGTAATGCTGGTGGGCAAGTGAAAAGGTATAAGGGTAGTCTTAAGACAAACCTGAAAAAGTGCCCAATCAGCCCCCTCACCTGGGAGACGATTACTCTACACCGTAACGCTTGGAGGATCACCACACAAGAAGGTGTCAATACTTTCGAGTTAGCCCGACTGCATAACGAGGCAGACAAGCGCCAACGTCGGAAAGACGCTGCCGCCGCCCTTCCCGCACTAGATGTAGCCCCCCACATGTTCAATATCTGTGATCGACCTTGCCGGTTCCGTATTGGCCTCTTTAGTCACCTCAGAACTCACCAACCTAGGTGACATCCTTAATAACTCATATCATTGTATCATAGCTGGATGATCGTCATACTCGATTCGGAGTGACAGTAAAGTAGTAGTAGTAAATAAGAGCGACTCAAGGAAGGCGCTTCAGATATACAGTAAATACCTGAAACGAATGCAACATACAACACAATGACCAGCCAGCCAGCCAGTACACTGTGCAAGGCTCAGCTACTTGGGTGGAGCAGCCTCCACCACCCGCCTACGTGATACTCCTCGCTTCCTCGAGTTGGTATATTTAACTACACGCTGTTGGTCAGGAGGGCCAAGGTCTTGAGTCGGTTTCTAGACGCAGCATTCACACTGGTGAATATGAGACAGGAGGAACAACGCTCACACTGGTAATGTGTGAAGCAAAGTATGCAAGGCTCACACTCAGTCGATTACAGGACTGGGTGGATGGGTGGAGAAAGTTACAGGAGGACTGGGTGGATGGGAGGAGAAAGTTACAGAAGGACTGGGTGGATGGGTGGAGAAAGTTACAGGAGGACTGGGTGGATGGGAGGAGAAAGTTACAGAAGGACTGGGTGGGTGGGTGGAGAAAGTTACAGAAGGACTGGGTGGGTGGGTGGAGAAAGTTAAGTAGGACTGGGTGGATGGGTGGAGAAAGTTACAGAAGGACTGGGTGGAGAAAGTTAAGTAGGACTGGGTGGATGGGTGGAGAAAGTTACAGAAGGACTGGGTGGATGGGTGGAGAAAGTTAAGTAGGACTGAGTGGATGGGTGGAGAAAGTTAAGTAGGACTGGGTGGATGGGTGGAGAAAGTTAAGTAGGACTGGGTGGATGGGTGGAGAAAGTTACAGGAGGACTGGGTGGAGGTTAAAGAAAGCCAACACTGGATTCTGCAAGAGTTAAGCTGTTGACCTTCACACATAAAGGTCAACCAAGCTGACACTCATTAATTTGTTTGCACTGTCTGGAGAGGCGGGTCACCCCCCCCCCCCCACCCACTCCATACACCTCGCGGTAGCGAAGAAAAAAAAACAAATTATCTACAAAACTAATAATAATCACCTCCGCAACTTATTCTACCTCCGCAACTTATTCTACTTCTGCAACTTATTTAACCTTTACATCCCAACTACGTCAATAACAGTATTTCTCACTTAATAATCGTTCAGCAATACCTGGCTTAATACCTTCTTAAGATCAATGGTATACAAATGATGCAGGAAACGTGAAGAAGTGAGCTCGTGTGTTTTATCATACCTCCCTTAACTTCCCCCACCCCCCAAAGGGCCACGGCGTCTTAATTCAACTACCAGTTTTACTACTACGCCCACATCAATATTACAACCACACCCATGACAATATTACAACCACACCCACGACAATATTACAACCACACCCAATACAATCATACAAACACATCTACAACATTATAACCATTCACAATACAAATATTCAACAATTACATCCTCAATAAATGAACCGATGACAGTACTCCAGCAGCATACATCACATTACGGCCACCATATCCACATCTTTTCACCATATGTACAATATTTCATCACATCACATCTACAACATGTTTACACTTTAAAACACATTGCAACACTCATACACAATACATTACAACACACACACACACACACACACACACACACACACACACCATGTGTGAGTGAATTACTACACCACGTGAGGCCCCTCATAACACCATCTGTGAGGGAATTACTACACCACGTGAGGCCCCTCATAACACCATCTGTGAGGGAATTACTACACCACGTGAGGCCCCTCATAACACCATCTGTGAGGGAGTTACTACACTACGTGTCTGCTGTTCAACACCTCAGCGTACATGATCTACGTGACCTACACTGTAAACATTAATCTGTATGTTCACTGTATGTTCCTTTACCTTTCTCTAATGAAGGCTTTTGTTAAACCACCAATGTATGTAATAAGTCATTATGTCCACTGTATATTTTCAGCCTTCGGGCTGCAGAACTTTTTCAATAAACCGTTAATTATTATTATTATTATTATTATTATTATTATTATTATTATCACACACACACACATTACAATAGACATAAAATATCCATAGCACATATTACAAACATATGCACATCCACAACACATCCACATCAGCACTTGAACTAAAGTAGCAAAACAAATTAAAGAATAACACCAGGAAAACACACGGGAAGCACACGGGTAGGCAGATAGTGGCAGACTTGCACCAGTGGCCACCTAATGATGCTTGCTGATGGCCTCCAATGAATCTCACTCACCACCACTACCCAACACCAGGCACGTTTGGGCAGGGAGGATGGCATTAGGGGAGGGTGGACAAGCCTTAACACGGATCCTTATATTATAATTATCATCATCAGGAGGCACGTCGTAAATAAGTACAGCGTTAATAATGGCTCATCTCCACAAGCAAAACTAAACTTCCAGTTATTCAAACTTGAAGTGTCAAAACTCGTGTGATACAATTAAATTTAGCCCCAAATGTTGAGAGATAATAAAATAAGCAAACACGACAGAGGTCTTACTTCGCCTATAAGCAATTATGAAGAAGATCTATTAGAAAACACAAACACACACACGCATATTATATTATACATACATATAGACACACACACAACGTTAGGTCCTTCATATCAACACCCGAGGACGAGTTACTACATCACGCAAACACCACACCACCTGGTGTCTCCATGACCAGCCCAGGCCCGGGCCATCAACTGTAAACTATAATAATTTGTATGTTCAGTCATTGTTCTTTCTCCTTTCAGTAATGAAAGCTTTTGTTAAACGACCCACCCACCCCATCTTTGTATGTAATAAGTCATTTTTGTCCAATGTATATTTTCAGCCTTCGGGCTGCCGACTTTTTCAATAAACCGTTAATTATTATTATTATTATTATTATTATTATTATTATTATTATTACACACACACACACACACACACACACCCTTCCGGGTAGACAAAAATCAGGTGAAATAAGAACCTGGGGACACAAACACAGCACCACGGACACCACACGTCTCAAAATAACCCGTACTGTACTATAGTACATGAAATCATGTACACATCTGGTAGAGGTCGCAAGAAATTCTGGTGTAATATTTGTATATATTTATCATGAGGCATTTCTATCATCTTAAGTGCACGAGATGTGGTGTGGAAGCAGAATAAACAATGATTTTGTCGGTTACAGCGGTTTATTACAGGTGAAATACAGTAGTCAGCGAAGTGAGGAGGCTAAGCGGAGGTGGGGTGCACAGAGGCAGCAGTGGCCCAGGCACTAATGAGTAAACCGTGCCAAATGGGTCACTGGCCAGGCAACCTGGCACGGTCAAATACAAAAAGCATCACCTCAACGTCAAAGTGCACAAACTGTTGTATAAAATAAATTTGATAATTAATTTAACTCAGGTAAATTACTATAATATTAACCTATGCTGATTAGTATAATATCAACCTATGTTGAAGAAGGTAAGCAAAACGCTGAAGCCCCGCCATATTATACCGGAGTATATCGTAATGAACTACAATAACATGTGCAAATCAAACCCACGTCCACACATTTTGTCATTGTACCAGCGTGCACGTAGCTATTCATCTACACAAACAGTAATGTGTTATACATAATACAAGTGACACGTGCAATATGGTGTATTTCGCACCGTGTCTTTCCTTGACAGCGTCTACTAGAACACAGCCATAGCAGGAGGCAAGAAGCTCGTGACGACCGAGGAACCCACAAACACCCAGGTGCCTTATACTCGTACTCCAAGTTCCTCCCTTCCCCCTGCACTAGGACTACTGTCTAAGTTACTTTCCTGCCAATGGACAAAATAATCAGTCTGACAAATATTATGTACGAATGATAAGACCATTTGTACACCACACACCATCCTCACACCAGTACACCACACACCATCCTCACACCAGTACACCATCCTCACACCAGTACACCACACACCATCCTCACACCAGTACACCACACACCATCCTCACACCAGTACACCACACACAATCCTCACACCAGTACACCACACACCATCCTCACACCAGTACACCACACACCATCCTCACACCAGTACACCACACACCATCCTCACACCAGTAAACCACACATCATCCTCACACCAATACACTACACACCATCTTCACACCAGTAGCCTACACTAACAGGCACACCAGTACACCATGAGGTTCAGAAGCTAGGGAATAATATCCTTTCATTTCCATGTAATATTATGCCTTGTTTAAATTCCACAAACACTACAGTACTTCAAATAATCAGAACTATCTATCGGTGACGCTAATTATCGTCACATAACACATTAAAATCCACTCTTATAAAAGACAAAAAATCCTTCAGATACAATTCCAATATTTCACTTCACTTTTCACCGGGTGACAACAGCAAGTATCTTTTTTCGGAAGTATTCATCACTGTTCATAACCCATGAACCACTGAGGCAATATGCTTTCACTTCCTGGTATACTTGGTCATTGCTTCAGTACAGTGTGGCAAGTGGCACAATGTGTGTGCGGTAAGTGAGCTCCATCACATGTAATGTACTAATCTTCAACTTGTAATTCCGCATTTATCTTCCACTGTGACAAACCTTTACTACTACACTATCCCCACTATCACTATCACTTCAGCAGCAGTGTCAGGAGAGCTGCAGCAACACCAACACGAGCATCTTGCCGGGAGATGCCAACAAAGGTGCCAGCTCTCAGAGCCTACTGCCAACAATGCTGCACCGGTCTACCACCCGTCCCGCTATGAGCCCACACATACACACACACACACACACGTTACTACACACACACACACAAAACCGACATACACGTGTTGTACATAAAATCGACCCACCAAAGACCTCTCGGGTTTGCATTACACGACATTTAGTAGAAAACGTGCTGTAAATCTCCTCCCTTGGGTTGAGAGTCACCTCATACGTTGTTGAGTTAACTGTTAATGTAGAGCGAGATGCTGTCACACTTGATCACCACACCACGCGCTGCCCTGCCCTGCATACCTTCCCCCTCTACAACACTTAACACTGGTATTATAACACTACACCTGACAAATAAATGTACATGATAACATCACAACATCTGACAACAAATATACATAGTAACACCACTATATCCGTACGTGGTAACACCACTACACCTGCACGTGGTAACACCACTACACCTGCACGTGGTAACACCACTATACCTGTACGTGGTAACACCACTACACCTGCACGTGGTAACACCACTACACCTGCACGTGGTAACACCACTACACCTGCACGTGGTAACACCACTACTGGACGTCAGGAGTACACTACTATATCTATCAGCAGTGAGGGACACGCGACTTAATAACCCAGTCCCTTCCACACTACGACCAGTGACACCACACAGAAGAGAACAATACCATTATACCAAAAAGACGCTCGCCGGATAACTACCCGGCACTCACACAACCCACACACACGCCAGAGCTAGGCGGGGACACCTCACATCCACACCCGACACCCTACTCATAAAAACCCACCAACGCACTCCAACACAAATAACGTGGCTAACACGCAGCCTACACCCAGGCCTACTATATACTGTACACCACCCTGCACTTAAATATCTTAACACTAATAAGATATCACCACCAAGGTCCTACATACACATAAGGCGAGCACTAAATTACATTTACTGTAGTCCTGTCCTGGTGCACTGACAGTGTGTTCCGTGGTAACTGAACTCCCTGCTGGCTAATACTTGTCTTCCACCGCTGAGTTATTGTACACATGTGTTTGTAATCATCAGGAAGGCAATACAATGTATTCATAAGCTATACGCAAAACCTAAGTAAAACAGTGTAAGTAACCGCAGATTGGCCTTCAGAGACTTAAAATTAATAAAAACTATCATGATAAAGAAACAAATGACGAACCCAGGGAAAGTAGTATAACTGGAGAGCATGGGTGACGAACCATCACACAAATAAAGTTTATTACACAATTAAGGATCAACCTACTCGACATACTTGTTATCTACGTTTAAAACAATAACTGTGACACCAATCTTGATAAAAATCATATTAGAAACATTAAATGTATTGGTTGTCATAATTAAGTAACGGGACACAGATGCCCAACATGTAACGGAGGATCTACAAAATCAGACACGAAAATGAAAACTACATTTGAAACTATACAGAATTATGGCCGAGGTTTTATAAAATATAAACACTGTGTATATCAGTGTTTCACCAAACTGTACAGCCTGGTGATCACCGAGGTGGACAGCCAGACGGACACAACGGGAAACAATTAACACCTAATCTTCCCTCGCTTCTTGGTTAAATGATCGAGCGTATAATGACCCGGTGTAATAAGCTTCAGTTTATAACACGTAACCTTGTCTACTATAACCAAGAAATCATTAGCCTTTATTCAATTTTCGGGTCCTGTGAAGAAGATAATTATCAGCATCTCAATCTAGATTTGTTCAGAGAAAACATCTTCACCAGTGGCAACTTTAATCATATTTTTTGGTGTCCACGTGATGCTATTGCGTAACCAGTGATAACTTATCAAGTTCCAAACCTCGTGGATAGTATGTTTAAATCTTTCGTGTGAGAATTGTCCAATGGTTTTTACATGCCAAGAGAAAATAATACGATTATAACTAACGAGGTGGTTAATGAGAGACAGGCGAGAAGGTGGTGAGGGCGGCTCACACGGGCTACACCCAGCCTCACACCGCTGGTCATGCCCCTCTCCCCACACATATTATACGAAAGGAAGTCCCCTAAAGACGGTACAAGCCCCAGATCACGATGGTACGCCACTGAGCCCCGTCCACCGCACGTCCACGGAGTTTCTGCCCATTAAAAAAATATCTTCTCATCAGAATACCTCCAAGAGCTGAAGTGCGGCATAAAACTTACACCTCTCTCAAGGCATTTACCTGATGTAGCTTTAGCAGCTAAACTACGCACTTCTCCAACTAAATGTGTTTCTTACCTATAGGATTGACCCAAAACCCATTTGGACTGAAATTTTTTTTTCCCCAACACCCACCCACCGTCCACTCCGACGAATTCATAGAATCCATCAATGAGTTACTAGTATGTCTGGGTTCAGCAGGAAGGAAGCACTGAGTAATGCTCAGAGGCTCGTTCCTGTCAACATCGGACACTGTTCAAAGAAGTTTTGTTGTTCTTTATTTTTATTAATTTATTTATTTTATTCTATTTTATAATTTCTTTTCTAAAACACAAAGATAAGAAAGCGCTTCTCCTCTATAAATTTGTTCGAGATACACAGTTTAGTCTGGAAGGTTAACTTCAGTACTGTATACCATCTTCAGGACGCCGCTAATGACCTCACTACCTAGAAAAATAATATCCTTAAAATCTGGTTACACAATTATTGCCTGCTAAGATTACTTAATGAAGTAACAAACCCTTTTATACTCGTCTGTGACTAAGACTAACATAAATAACAAGTTTAATAATAAACAGTAGTGGTAAATTTAATGTACACCGCCCTTGCCAAAGTAAACCAAAAATTAGAGAAAGAAAAAAGTCAAAGCACTTTTGTCCAAATTTCAGCATCCCGGGTCTAAAACTGCCTGTGAACTTATGGCGGTCCCTGAAGACAAATTGAGGAAGGGGGTGGCGGTGTACAATATAAGAACAAGATGACCGATGGAAGAACGTGGTCAACCTTACTGTATGTAATACAGTACAATGCGAAATACAGTAATGCAATGTGTGTAGTACTATCATCACCAGGATAGGATTGGAGGAGGGAGTCGACCTTTCATGACACACTCGATACTCAATATAGCAAGTGTGACGACACTGTCCCCTCCTCACTCTACCACCATAACCATCACTTGCTCCAACTGGACACCGGGAGAAGAAACTGCTTCACGAAGCTACTCAACCCCAGTAAGCACCGTTTCAGAACCAGTTTCCCATCCGACTATGAGAACGAGGTATCGAGGCAAGTGTATCTGCGGCCTACGGTGTTCCTCTTCTCCAGGGGTGTGGACGGCGAATTATATTAAGGACTACGGAGAACGGAAATAAAGTCACAGGCAAAAAAGTCACATGACTTGTACACATTGACAACACTATATATATGATGGCATTGCACGTAGGTTAGGTTAGGTTAGGTTTTTTCCGTGCCTTTTTTCTTGTGACTTTTTTTCCTGGATTCAGGACTACTGCTGGTGGTGTTGTGATGGTTTGATGGTAGTGGACTCCGGCGTTAGTCCCTGGTTCCTTGTGGTTGGCCAGCGCATCCTAGACTTGCTACCTGAGCTGCCATTTCTATCAAGTTTTTGTTGTTGTTGTATATAGTAGGTGTATTTAAGGTTTAAAGTAAGAATAACTGGGTAATATTCAGGTGTGTTTTGACAAATGCATAGTTGTTACTTTTGTTTTGATAATTGCATAATTTGATTTACTTCAGTTATTCAATGTACCTAATTAACTAACTTATCCAATACTTAAGAAAAACGTTATTAAATTACCTCTCCTTTCCCCTTCATCCTTCTCTCTTTCATACATGAACACCCCTCTTCGTAAAAAAAAAAGTTAGATAATAAAGAAAAGTTTTGTACCAAACGTTGAACACTGCCGCGGTCGAGACGTCCAACCCATTACTAGAAGATTTAACAACGAGTTAACTGCGGATCACGTACGCCACCGATATATTATTTGTGATGCCCTGAATACACACACTGTCCACGTAGCGGCTATGTGAACTGAAAGACGGCCTCACGGACAAGAGTATGCGTTGTCAGTGTCACATGCGAACTGACGTAAGGTCGACGCCATCGACAAATTAATATGAAGTGCACGCTACAAACAAACCCACGAAGTGCAACGTTACGAACTCTGTAGCACTAACGCACATAAGTCGAGATTTTAGTAAATAAGCATAATATTAAAATATTCAGGAATAAAACCAATTCGTACAGAAGGTGGGACCGTAATGCAGCTACTTGTATTTACAATGTTCACCGTAAACTGGTTAAAGACCAAGTCTCAGAACAGGGATCAGTATTTCGCATGGATATGCATTTTCAGAACTGCAAGGATAAGTTGTTTCTGAGAAGATACTTACGAATGGTCATACACACACACACACACACACACACAAGGGGAGCGCACTTAAAACACATAAAAAGACAAAAGTAAGAGGAAAACATAGGTAAAGCCATATTACCGTCCATATTAATGGAGATAGTTGATCAAACTTATGAGACTACCGACATCACCTCAAAGTTCACCTTACAAACATAAGAAAAACATATACAGTATAGTCTTGCTACGCAGTATATATCAACTCAGCACAGAAAGACGAAACATAGACACCTCACCACCCACACACACCATTGTAAAAATAGTGTGTCGCCACAGCGCCCTATAAACTAGGGCAGTACACTGACACACACAAAGCTTAGCATCATGCACTCAGCAGTGGGCGGTAGTGATGGCTAACAAAACAGCTGGGGAAGAGGACGCAAAGGGCAGAAAGATGACGTGAAGGATGAGGAGAGGAGTATGATGGGTGTTGCAGGGCCGGGTGGGCGGCCTCCCACAACATAATTACCCAGTTGCAGCACTACACCGCCCCACACACTATTTATGGTTGGTGCACTCATGTTCAGACGTGACACAGTTATACCAACATCAAACATTACCATTTCGTTCTTGACACACACACACACACACACACACACACACACTACTACTTTGTTGTCACTCGGAATGGAGTATGACGATCATCCAGCTGATACAATGATACGAGTCATTAGGATGTCACCTTCATTGGTGAGTTTTGAGGTGACTAAAGAAGGCGATACGGGACCGGCAGAGTCGGTCACATGAGTTACACATGTGGAGGGCTACATCGAGTGCGGGAGGGGCGGTGGCAGCCACTTTCCGGCGTTCGCTCTTGTCTGCCTCGGGGAGACACACACACAGAGCTGCGTGTTCCTCAGACGATTGTTATCCCTACATTACTAGTACTACAGTAAGCGTTTCCTTCTTGATCAGTGACTACCAGAGCGTGATGGTGCTCTTGACAACTGTGAAGATGATACGGTAATTCCTCCGGAACTATCATCCACCCTTGACCACCACTACCACCTTTCCTTGCATCAACTGTTTGAGCCATTCGTTGTTCACAGTTCTAGTTGCCAGCTACTGTATTCACTAAAATGTTATTATTTTCTAGCTCTTTTAAGCCAAATATACACCACCTTTGAGAGTCGACTGCATGCTACAGTGTGCATCTCTGTCGTGATCGACGCAGCCACTACCTATAATCTAACCCTAAAAATGCCATCACAGATAACAAATTTAGCCTTAACCGCACTATTGCGACTGAAACATAACGTCATTCCACTGTTCACTGCTGTTTTTATTTCATGAACCTATGAAGGATCCGGTATGAGTCCCCATACTAAATTTTTCCTTGTCCATCTTGGAGTAGATTATGCAGGCATGTGTTAAGGCTATTACAGGTATCGAGTGTAGATCCTCCCTTGCATAAACCTTGACCCTTGGTATCCCAGTACCATATACTGTATACAATATTGTGTTTCGCTCAAAAACTGTGTGATAGATATAAATTTGGCATCAACCACTTTATATCAAGGCAGCCGAAATTGTCTCATTACCTTATACAGTATTTTCCAACTATTTGTGAGCCTAGGAGGATTTCATCTTCTCGTGTCTTATCTTGAATCAATAGGTTACATTATGTCAAGCAGAGGAATTGAAGCTTTGTGGGAAATTGTTTATGCAGGCAATACTGACATTCACATATTAACTGGCCATTCACATGCACGAGCTCTACGAGCATATTTTTTTTTTCGTCAGCTGTCTTTGTGTATATCCTGCTGCAGACTTCAGGATACATGAAAAACATAAACACAACAGGATTACAGTTTCTTCTTCAGACATTGATGGCACAGGAATGTGTTTCCTCCGACAATGAGAAGGAACTCAGTGTTCAGCAAGTGAAACAGATTAGTTCATATTTAATGCACAACACAGCTGCCCAAACCAGAACTAGTAAACTTTGGATAAATTATCTGGAGCATGTTTCAATTGTGCGACTTTTCCTCCGGACTGAGAGGACTGGTGACTGGGAACTTCACCTACTGCACCTGTAAGATGATCCCTCCCCCTCTTCCATGCAGCAGATGAAGTACCTTCGCTAACTCCCCACCAGATCAACACAGACTTTTTACTAAGAAAAGATATTTAACATTATGACACATTGAACGTTTCTGGGGTGGGAACTTTTCTGATCAAGTGGTTGAACAGAATCTGATGCGTCTGTTGAAATCGTCAGGGGAATTGACACGTGGTCGAAGGATAACGGACAGTACAGGATCAAAGTGGGTCCATGCCTTACCACGTTGCATCCCCATCTGTGAGACTCTAGAGAGGTTCACTAGCATCTATAATACAAGTTCAGAGCAGCACAAGGACCTACTCCCAAGCTCTATACCTAGATATAAGCGATATTATGACTCTTTCCGTCACTGGCTAGAGGTGCAGTCCCCGCTCTTCCATTAGAGGTCCAAGTAATCTAGTGTCGGTATCTACAGGCATTGTTGCGCATCCTTATGTCAACTGTGACCAGGTTCACACAATAGGAGTATATGCTGCATAAGCAATCAAGGGTGTCTTCTTTCCAGACCTGAAGCTGAAACGAAGAAAATAATCCTAACAATTGTGGCATCCAAGAATACAATTGTAGTGCGAGGACAAGATGCCGACATTAACCCTGACTTGCTCTTCATGAGAATCACGCGTCCTAAAAGATTTCAGTGAAATGGAAGAGTTCCTTGCTTATGTCTTAGCCCAGTAACCACCTGCTTTGTTCAATAATAGCATTATGTGGAAGACAGCAAAAAGCGAACTTGGAACACTTCTAAAAGCACTAGTTACAGCTCATGATACTGACGATGGTCATCTACTCCATGCACTTATCGTGGCCAAAAGGGGCAACCTATGATGAACTTTATCAGCTGTTTTTATATTATGTTAGGCATCACCACGGATTTCCTGACACAATCACCGTGCTTGATGGTTATGGAACTCAGAACATAACAAAAGCTGCAGGGCAATAACAAAGAGCAATTGCCTCAGCTTCCACCACTATACTGAAGGCGAGGGTGTAGGATAATGACCAAGTTGTTCAAGATACTGATAAAAGGATCGTATGCAAGATCACTTGATTTGGTATGTAGGTGAGTTAGGTGGGTCAGATGCCTCGATATGGTAGTCGGGTTAGTGTAAGGGCCGGGTACAGAGTGCAGGAAGGTGGAGGTCTGCCGTAAAGGGCCAAGGCGTCGCGGGGACGAGGGAGTGGTAGGCGTAGACAAGGTCACACCACACACCTGCTCTCACATTTCACGTTATCTCTTCAGGGTTGCTTCATCTCCCTTGCCAGCAACACGCTCACGATACACTAACACGGGTTCTTGCTAAATTCCTCACACCTTAAACGCATTAATTAATGGTAGCAAGAGGCACCTAGTTTTGGTGGCACTAGATGCCACGTGTGAAGTAGCATATAGCCAAGGCCGCCACTCCTACACCACAAACACCTACACAACAAGCCTGCCTCCTCCTCCTCTGCCACTAAAAACATGGAGAGGTCGTATGGAGGCCCCACAACAAAATAATTTAGTGAAATGCTTGTGCTCATTTATTTTTGTCATTGAGGTCATTCCTATATATCTGTTAACACTGAAAACAAAGACTGGTACTGGCAACAAACACTGGACTTGTACAGCTAACGCCAAGGTTGACCTCGTCATTGACACTCACTACCCACACGTGGTCCTCACAACGTTTACAGTAGACTTCAGTAAGAGTTCATATTAAAATTAAATACATTTTATTGTGACCTGATGTCATCCAACCACTGCTTTATTAACCTATTCAGTCTCTGCCTTGTCTGATATTTGTTTTTTCCTTTTCATAAACAGTGGATACATTTCTTACCATATATAAGTATAGCTACGATCTGTGCATTACAGAATATATAAAAGGAATATAGTTTGTGAGGGAGTAAGAGCACCGGGACGAGCTGACAGGCGACATCCCACAAACACAACTCTTATTTACTGCCCATTACCTGCCTCATATCCCTATTTATAAGCGAGGCCTCACTTCGTTTTCATATATTTCTCCAGCGATATATTTGTTTAATATTTAACTTGTCATCCACTAACTTTTAGCTTCGTTCCTCCTATGTCCTATAACTTTTCCCCCAGTCCTTGTTCATCAGTCACCCTCTGGCTATACCTCACTAGTCTGGACTATTCCTGACTAGTGAGGTTATATATATGATTGTATATATATATAGTATATATATGCTATATATATATATATATATATATATATATATATATATATATGCAGTAAATCACTGTAGGTGCGCGTGATCTAGTATATGCTGTACTCACCCTGAAGATGTGAATTACACGAAGCGCTTGGAACTTCGTGTTTTCTTTCTGGTGGTTATCAGCATATATATATATATATATATTTATATATATATATATATATATATATATATATATATATATATATATATATGAAGGTCGCCTGTTTGATATCATTTATTTTACTTCCGCAAAAAATAATAAGTCTTCCATTAATCAGTTGCAAACCCTATCTAATATGAGTCAAAGTTAGGGAAACACACACAAGAAAAACTCTAGGGCAAATATTAGGCTCAAATCGATGCTAAACTTAGCCCAAAAGGTAAGCAGGGTAAACATTGGCCCCTCCCAAGCCACCTAGTTACTGTATCATTTCCACATTCCCCAAATATGTAACTGTATATTTTCAGCCTTCTGGCTGCCAAGCTCTTTCAATAAATCGTTAATTATTATTATTATTATTATTATTTCATTATTAACACATCCAAGGTTCGTGCAATTTTCCGTATTATCAAGTGTTGAAATCCGTGTACGGTACTTCAGTGTTATCTGAATACTTGAAGGCTGCACCGTCTTCCTCAAAACTATCTCTACAGATGTATTTGCAGTACAAAATTGAGCGAATCACTGCATTCAAGCTTAAAATGCTTTATATTTTCGCTGGCAATTTTTAATAAATACGCGACCCTAGCTTAAGACCAACCGTTCGAACGGCTGGTAAACTGATGAATGATGATATAATAAATATCCTAATACAAACTTGGATGATTCCGAGTCTACTTTTGTTTCCCTGCCAACACCCACTGGTACCAACACGTTTTCTCTTATTACCCAGACACACGTGATCGCTCGCTGTGGGAGGACTACGCTCTTCTCTCACCACCGCTATCAACTAGCCACTACCAAAGTTTTGACTCGCCACATTAATTTATACTATAATAGAGCGCGGAAACAAAACTTAGCAAAGGACGATTGCCAGGAGCTCTTATCATACCGAAAGTCGTGCAATAATTTTGTAACTTGTCTTCTAAAGAATACTTAGGCTAAGAGTTTGCCATTCTCAAGACTCCTTGGATGAATCAACGTTCAATTTTCCATTAGTTTGAAATGTATAAGGTCCAAGTATGATGCTGAACCAATGTAAGCTTGTATGATCAACTTACTGAATAAGTATCTAACTTGGAAAAAAATTAAACCCGACTTAAAATGAAGACAGTCACAATATAATTCTCCCTATACACTTGACCCCCCAATATTTATCGACGAAATACAACAGCAACATTTCATTAACGACTAAATATACAATACTGTACTCAGGCAGTACAGCACTAACTGGTTCAGGTTTGTCACCTTAGTAGTCAGGGAGCCAAAACCTTGTCTTTTGCAAAAATATTGATCTGCAGGATAAAAAAAAATTTAATTCCTATTTTGACTTTTTGTTACATATTAACCTCTACAAAAGCAATGTTGGACATCGGACTCTTGCAGAACGTTACAGCAAAGGCACAAAGGCAAGCACCCCTGTTAAAAACAATGTATGAATACAAAATACACATGTTGAGTGGCATTAGTTCTTTATTATATCCATAACATATATAAGTCAATGTTTATGATGTGCTGAAATGAACCTGGCAATATTTGTGCACAAACCGTATTTGTTTCATATATAAAGGTATATGTTTGTATGCGAGTCAAGTTCAAAAGTTGTTACACGAACACAACTGGCTTACGAAATCAAAAATTTTAATATCAAAATATAGTATGCCATTTTTTATTTTCATTATTACCATTAATCATTATCATCAACGTTGTCGTCGCCGTCATCCAGAAGGCGTCTACACTGTACTGTACTTCCTGCCCAAAGCAGGAACAGGCTGCAGTACATTGTACACATGCTTTCAGACATGAACACCGATAGCCACAGGTGAGTGCTGTGCAGTAATGAGAAGTGGTGTCTGTGTTGTTGCAAGTACTATGTGAGTGCTGTGCAATAATACTAACTGGGTGCTGCGCAGTACAACAATGCTAGGCGGGTGCTGTGCACCAGCTTTAGGTGAATGCTATGCAGTAGTGCTAAGTGGGTGCTGTGCAATAGTGCTAGGTTTGCTGTGCAATAGTGCTAGGTGTGCTGTGCAGTAGTGCTAGGTGGGTGCGTGCAGCAGTTTTAGGTGGATGCTTTGTAGTAGTGCGAGGTGGATGCTGTGCAATAATGCTCGGTGGGTTCTATGCTCTTGCAAGTACTAGGTGAGTACAGTGCATTAGTGTTAGGGGAGTGCTGTGCAACAGTGCTAGGTAGGTGTTGTGCAACAGGGCTAGGTGGATGTTGTGCAACATTGCTAGGTGGATGCTGTGCGACAGTGTTAGGTGGATGTTGTGCAACATTGCTAGGCAGATGCTGTGCAACATTGTTAGGCGGGTGTTGTGCAACATTGGTAGGCAGATGCTATGCAAGTGCTAGGTGGGTGCTCCACACCGCAACGCTTGGAGAAGCACCACACGAGACGGTGTCAATAGTTAGCCTGACCGCATACCGAGGCAGACTAGCTCCAGTGCCGGTAAGACGCTGCCCCTCCTGCACTAGATGTAGCCCTCCACACGTGCAATATCTGTGGACGGCCCTGCCGGTCCCGTATCGCCCTCTCGAGTCACCTCGGAGCTCACCAACGAAGGTGACATCTTTAATAACTCATATCATTGCTGGATAATCGTCATACTCGATTCCAAGTGATAGCAAAGTAGTACCGTTAGTAGTAGTGTGTTCCTGTTGTGTGTGTACACCTCTCACAGAGAGAGAGAGAGAGAGAGAGAGAGAGAGAGAGAGAGAGAGAGAGAGAGAGAGAGAGAGAGAGAGGTGGTAAAGACAGGAGTGGAGCCAACTATACAAGCAACTTTGCCCACCATAAGGTAAAGCTGTACGCCAAGAGAGTTAGTACTTACCGGAACCGGCGTCCTCGTTGGCGTAGAGGGTCTGCGAAGGAGGATATGGAGCACCGTTGGTGCTCATGTTGGCGTAGGTGGGGGCAGCCTGGTGCTGTACGGGCGGCGGCTGTGTGGGAAGGGGCGGGGGCGGTGACTGGTCTCCGCTGAAAGCGTGTTGTTGCGGCCGCGGTGAATTGTTATAGATGGGCTGTGAGGCGGTGTTGGAGTAAAGGGGCTGTGCACTCATGGGCACCGCCACATGTGAGGTGCGCGTGTAGCTGTGAGCGGGCTGAGGTGGGGGTGGCGTATAGTTGATGTTCCCACCCAACCCGCCCGTGGGGACCTGACCAGTGCTGCTCGTATATACGGCGCCAGGAATGACAATCCCGCTAAAGTCCTGCCCGCCAGTGGGCACCGGCATGTCCTGGCCTCCGCCACTAGTGTAGGCGTGATTGATGAGGGCTGACGCTACTCCTACGGTGCCTGGGGCGGGAGCGTTGACAGCGTAATAATCCTCAACGCCAGCATGAGACACGGTGGGAACATGGGCGCCGACCATGCCCACGTTGCCATACAGAGCCTGCCCACTTGTGTCGTCATCCTGAAGTAGAGAGAAAATTTGTGATTGACAAATGAGAGTGGCATCGAGTTATACAAGGTGACTGACAGGTGTTGAGTGTCCGATTGAATGCTGTACAGTATACACCAGTTCAAGGTTTACAACTGTCAACTCAGATTGCAAAATGCCATTCCTTGACCTTCGTGTATATATATATATATATATATATATATATATATATATATATATATATATATATATATATATATATATATATGCTAAAAGCTACTCGAACTTAGAACCTTAAAACCCATTACAATTCACCTTGCCACTAATAAAAAGATGGATATAATAATTTAAAAATAAGGTTAAGCCAGAAACTGAAGCTTGGATTAGCTGGGTTAGCGAACAACTACGGAATTAAAGGTCATAAAATTATGATCAAAGCGTATTACCTGTCCCAACAATAAACAAGTTTCTGCTGTTTTCGGGACTCATTATTTTGGGGGGAAAATTCACTATTAGTACAGACAAAAAAAAAAAGCCCACTCGTGTATCATCCTTACACAAACAAGGTATGACTCGGTACATTAACGATTACGACTTCTTACACAGACGACAATGCCTAACATTGGCCTGTGGTAAGACGGTACTTGCTCTATTCCACCGTACATGGCAGAGGAAATCTGTATTGTTAATTTATTATGAGTTTGTTCCTCAATTAATCTATTCAAATTTTATAACAGTCGACTCAACCCAGGAATGAGTACACTAATAGAGGTGATACGACTGTTCCCTTTAATGCTGACCTATACGGTGGTCCCATAAATGTGTTTCTTAAGAGCCAACACCCCCCCCTCCCCCACCTCTACAATTTCATAAGAACCCAAAAAACGCTTTTAACACAACACAGATTGAACCATAAACAGTGACCAACAGTAACCACGCCCATCCAGCCCTCATTCAATTTTTTTTAACCCACACAATCCAACTCACGTTAACCCACGCACTCCACATTACCTAAACCAAAGTTTCAAATTTTCCTGTCCTATATGACGCTATCCACAACAGCCCAGTAATCATACTGAATCACTAGTCTATCGCCATCTCTGTGGTAGTGGCGATTTGTGCTGCAGCGGCCACCAAACTTGCCTTGTTGGTGAATAGTCCCGAGTTCGATCCTCAGGTAGGGTGAGAGAACGGACATGTATTTTTTTTCTTACGCCATTTACCTCTACCAACCCAGCAGTTATTGGAAACCTGGAGGTTAATCGATTGACAGATCATTTTCGAGAGTACTGGTTAGCCAGTGCAGTTGGCGAGTTGTCCGGTTGTCATGGGTTATTCCTTGTAACTGAGCTCGTTGGCTCAGGGTGTAGGTTTTTGTGTTAACGACAAAATCTACACCCGGATGTCATATACAGATTCGCCCCACGCTAATTCACGCCTCCGTGGTCTTAAGGACCACCAGGAGGGGCCACATTATAGATAGAACCCGCACTCATAATCTTCCTCGTACCTTAAGGTTCCTGCACTCTAGCAACACTATTCCTCACCACACAAGAGGAAGTGACTCGACAATTGTCCTATGTGACCAGTACTATGGTATTATTTTCGAAGAACTGTTTCTTTAAGGCCGCTATAACGGGTCTCTGTTCAACAAAATGTGTTTACTTCAGTTTTATAGTAAGACACAACATATATATAGTTCATATGTATCTGTTTCGCGTGAGTGTTCCACATTATAGCACCTTATAGTTAATAAGGTTTCTGTGAAGCCTTCTAATCATGCTACACTCCCAAACCTCACTTCCTAGAGCTCCACGAAACACAAACACCAAGAAGACCTGTAGGTATTACCAGCACTAGTTCTTACACTACATGTATCTCTAATCCGTCTTCAAGCAAATGGCAAATGAATTACATAACCAGTTGGCTATTTATTACGCCTCCAATGGTAAGGTCTAGGCGAGTGTTGACATAACATTGATTAATATGGCAGCACCATGGAGCTATATTTACACACTATCAACACAGCCTGAGGGAGGTGCGACGGCCGAGTGGATACAGTGCCTGTTGTCTTTCTTCACGTCCAACCAACTGTGAAAGGAGAACTAACTTGACAGTCAGGGAAGTGAAGCGATTGAGTGCAATAGATGACCACAACACCTCATTGAGCACCAAAAGGATTCGTGTTCAGTGTACAGTATTCGCACTGGCCGTCAGAGACCCACTTTGAACACACATCTTAACATTTTTAATTTCCCAACACAAAAAAGCTCACCATATTCTCTTCCCGACTCGTTCCACTTATTTAAAAATATAAACCCTGGAAAATACTAAAGAGTCAATTCTTGGACAAAAATAAAACTTACCTATCGAAAAAACTAAAGAGCCAGTACCTTAACAAAGGTCCGGAACTGGACAAAACTTAGAGTCAGCACCAAGGCAAAACTAAAGAGTCAGAAACCTGGACAATAATAGTCACCACCTGGACAATAAAAGTCACCACTTGGACAAAACTAGTCAGCACCGGGACAGACGTAATGCAAAAGGCTACCTCGGAGTGAGCGTGAGACAACATAGACTACAAGCGTGTAGCGTTACAGATGGTCAAGCAGGTGGCCGACCCGAGGATACAGGCCAGAGGGAGAGGGGTTAGCTGAAGGTGTTGCAGGGAAAGAGGTGTAATAACACGCGGAAGATGTAGTAGCAGAGGAAGGAAGTGTAGTATCAGGGAAAGGAAGTGTAGAATCAGGGGAAGGAAGTGTAGTAGCAGAGGAAGGAAGTGTAGTAACAGGGAAAGGAAGTGTAGAATCAGGGGAAGGAGGTGTAGTATCAGGGGAAGGAAGTGTAGTATCAGGGAAAGGAAGTGTAGTATCAGGGGAAGGAAGTGTAGTATCAGGGGAAGGAAGTGTAGTATCAGGGGAAGGAAGTGTAGTATCAGGGGAAGGAAGTGTAGTATCAGGGAAAGGAAGTGTAGTATCAGGGGAAGGAGGTGTTGTAGCAGGTGAAGGTTGGTAGTAGCAGGGGAAGGAGGTGTGGTTTGAAGAGAACACCTTCGTCTTCTGTGCGGTGCTGCCGCACTGTTTCAGGGTTACAAAAGTGAATTAAAGATATGCAACTTGGTACCCCTCAAGGTGGAGTACTTAGCCCCAATTAGTTCAATGTTCTTATGAATACATTATTAAATTTAATGCCAGACAAACCCAGCAACATCACAATCAGCTATGCTGATGATATTCTTATACTAAAACTCATCATGAAATGCAAACCACCCTGAATCATGTATACGCAGCCTGTGAGAACCTCGGTCTTGTTATCTCCACTGAGAAAACTAAGGTGTCAACAAACAAGCTGGTAACCGCAAACGCGGCCCCGCCAAGTTCAAGATAGGTAACAACATTATTGACTATGTTTCTTCTTTTAAATATCTTGATGTCTCCGTCCCTTGTACCTAGACAACAACTAACCCACCAATGTACTGACAGACTGAGACCTCTTAGAAGTGTAGCGGGGTACAGCCCGCACTATGGTGCTAATATTAGAATTGTTAAAACAATGTACCTAGGCTATATAAGATCTCTGATAGATTACCACGCACCAGCCCTGGCCCTTCGTGACAGGAAAGGCGTTGACAAGCTCAAGAAAATGCAAAATAAAGCCCTCAGAATTATCCTAGGATGTCCTATGAGCACTAAAGTACTTAATATGAGGAAAGAACTAGGTATACCCAGTGTTAAAGATAGAATAATTGAAGTCAACCTCGTGATAGCCATGAGGCTTCTGCGTGGTGATCCTGACAACATTGCTTCCTTAAAATTGCTAGAATGTATGAACCATGGGACTGGTGAGTCTAAATGGATCCAAACTACAGCTACACATGTGAAGATGTTTGGACTAGACCATCTGTACAAAGTTGAGACACAACAGCGCTTCCTGCCACCTTGGCGGACAGTTCCCTTCGATATCACAATACCGACATATCCGCCTGAAAAATTCATTATACAAAGTATTTATCTCCAACACACTGCCAAAGTGAGAGCTCTTGAACACATACACACTCTACAGACTGATGATAATATCACACAGACCATCTACACTGATGGGTCTCTAAACACCACCTGTGGGAGGGTTGGAAGTGCTATTGTTGACTCAACCTGACAGTAATATAATTGTGAAAGGAGTTAGAATTAACAACTGGGCATCCACTCTACAAACTGAATTAGTTGCCATACTCACAGCTATTAAATTCATTGAAACCACTGTTACTGACAGTCTCATCATCACTGACTCTCTATCCTCACTACTTGCCCTTGACACCCTCAACTCAACTTGTCATGCGCTTGTCTCTGAAGCCAGACACAAATATGCGTACCTTGTTGACCGGGGTATCAAGGTCAAACTGTTGTGGATCCCCTCTCACCCTTGAAGCCGACACTACCGACGTACACTCCATCACAATCACACTAAAAGGCATGTCCCTCAAGATTGTCAATGCCTATGGCCTGGCACTTGACATTATTAGGGACCTGCCACGCTTTGCCATAAACAGAAAAATTGTACCGGGAATTTTCCCCCTACACACTCATCATTCTCTCACTTTATGTAACTAGCTGACAAAACCCATGACCCTTCAGGCTTTTACGCCCTTAATGCATGAGTCATAAAGGCAAGCATGAACTCTGCATGCTTCCCAGATGGGAGCTGTAAACGCTTCTGCGCTTCACCTTGCACAGGATGTAAAGGGGTGCCCAATAAACTAACCCCCTCGGGGGCAATCTAATCTAAAATCTCTCACAAAGGCCTCATAAAACATGACAGAGTTGATGCCCTCACCAAACTCGCGTCTAACAAAGACACCGTTGAATACAATTTGGATCTGTCAAAAAGAAACCTTAAAACTGTAATTAGGAGAGAACTTATTGATGAATTTGATGCAAGTAGACAAGTGCAAACAGGCACTAGTCGATCCACAGTTTACCATGATGATATGTATCAAGTGAAACATGTATATGGAGCAAGTAACAAGATCACTAGATTACAAGATGTTGTAACCGCTAGATTAAGGTTAGGATATAAGTACCTCTGGCAGTATGTTCCTCAAGCAGATGTCAACAAGACTAAATGTAAAGTGTGTGGCCAGACATATAGCCACTCACTTGAACACTACGTCCTCGACTGTGTGAAGATAGAACCTTTTAGGGACAGGTCCAAGCACACTGCGTGAAATGGCACAACACTTCATCTCTAATAGCAAGATAGCCGACATATTAAGATTGTATCCAGTTTTTTGCACTTAGTAACGATATCAATTCTCATGTACAGAACCAAATACACAATGTGCTTGAATACTTCTCACGCAAATGTGAATAACAAAGTGTGCGGCCAGACATACTGCCTCACACGCCTGTAATCACGCAATTGTCAATAATTTACCCTTTATGTATAGAACTAAACATATAATGTAATTTGAATACTGTGTAACATTCAGTGCCATAATATCCTGACAACGGGGGTTAATTATTATGACCCGTTGTAAACTCTACTCTGTAATCCTTTTGCGCTACCGCTCACAGGATGAGTGTGGGGTGCACAATAAAGAAGCCGCTGTAAGCTGCAAAATAAAAAAATCAATGTGCGGTGAAGTTGCCAGCCTTGAATTCCATGGCCACATCTGGGGGCTGTTATTAAAGTTTAGCTATGCCCCTTAGGTGAATGGGTAAACCTGACATAGTAGGTGTGTGCTCCAGTGAGATGAACCAGTGAACGAGCTGTCAGGGCATCGAGGTACATCATGAATGATGCCTGACGCAGAGAACGCACCTGACAGCTGCAGTCATATGCAGACTTTGTAGGGTGTACAATGGCTGCCACAGCCGCCAAAGACCTAATGCTCGATGCCTCAATATCCAAATCTGTTCACTACATACTGGTCTATCACTATAACAAATTTGATGCTTGTATCACAAAATACACAATTGTCGAATATTTTTCTACTAATCCGCCCCACTACAACGAATATTGTCTAATTCAAGTTACCTGACAACCTTAATGAAAATCAAAACACGACTCAAATTTCCATGAAAATATTGTAGTAAGGGAACACCCCACCTGTGTTACCTTAAGATCACCTCATTTATTGATACTTCCACTCTCTCTACCAACCTGACCGACCACTCAATCCCAACCACCCACACCCTACCAGCCACACCCAACCACCCACTTTCACCAGCCACACCCTACCACCCACACCCAACCACCAACACCCTACCACCCACTTTCACCAACTACCCACACCCTACCACCCATACCCAACCACCCACTTTCACCAACTACCCACACCCTACCACCCATACCCAACCACCCACTTTCACCAACTACCCACACTCTACCACTAACACCCACTTTCACTAGCCACACCCAACCACCCACACCCAACTACCCATGTTGTGCCCGCTGGTGCCGAGACATCAGAGAACTGAGGAAAGATAAAAGCGTTATCAGTTCGTGTAACAAGGAGTTTTATCAGCTATCAATTAAAGTTTACCTAAGCATGACACGAGGCAACACGGCCTACCACACCAGTCATGAATGTGGGCGCTATCCCGTCTACATATCCCATACTTGCCCTTACTTCAAACCTGTCCTTTCCTCACACTTGCCCTTACTTCACATTTGCCCTTACTTCAAACCTGTCCTTTCCTCACACTTGCCCTTACTTCACACTTGCCCTTACTTCAAACCTGTCCTTTCCTCACACTTGCCCTTACTTCACATTTGCCCTTACTTCAAACCTGTCCTTTCCTCACACTTGCCCTTACTTCACACTTGCTCTTACTTCAAACCTGTCCTTTCCTCACAATTGCCCTTACATCACACCTGCCCTTTCCTCACACTTAGACGGTGGACAATCAAATATAAAACATCAAGAATACTAGATTGTGGGCGAGTCCCTAATTTGTTTCACAGCCATAGTGTGTAACAATAGATATTTATTTAGTATAACAGTATACGTATATATCAGTTTTATTTTAATGGTATATGAAACCGACTAGCTTGGTGTAAGTGAAGGTGGAATAATTGTGGAGTGTGGTAGACTTTATCATGGTGTGATTGGGAGTACGGTTGTGTGGTAGTGGTAGGATTGGTCTTCACATATTTCAGGAGTGATTCATACAAACACCGAACTTGGTATCAGTCGATTAAAGTACAGATAAATCATATATCAGGTCTCCTTGGTGGCGAGTTTAGAAATAACTTTTTAATTTTAGCCAAACTTCATTATGCCGAGGTTTGGTATAAAAAAGTTAACAAGTAGAGTACGAATGATGTCCATATACGAAAGAAGACTTGATCCAAAACTTATTATAGTTGATCCCAATATTACTTGAAACCACATATAAAATAGCAGCATTCACTGATTGAGGACACATTACTACATGACACGACAGTATGTCGGTGCACCTCTTCCCCTACCTGGCTACGAGAACGTCAAACACACCGCCACCATCTAACAGATGACACATACGACCCAATGACGTTCCATTTTTTAACATGTATTAAAACTATAACCATGCAAGAAATGCTTACATTCACAAATGGAGATGTACTGTTTATTTAGCATGCTTAATGTAGCTCCTATTGTGAGGATCCTTAAGGTCTTTCGGGGGGTTTCACTATAATGTAAACAAACATCTAACAAAACATGCCAACCACTGTAACAGGTAGAACTGTCGACGATTGTGTGCGCGCGCGCGTGCTCGTGTTAGAGAACTTGCACGAATCATCATCAAGGTGAAGTAGGCGCCACTCTGCCAGCCAGCCACGTGCATCCTTGACCCAACCTCCGCTCCCTCTCTTTCTTCCCCAACGTTTCCATCATCATCATGCATCCCCTTCCCCTTCCTCTCCAACGTAAACACACCTCCCTTCATCATTACCTTCCTTCCCACCACCCAAGGCCTCCACAAAAATGGTTCACGTACATGACAATTTTCTTTTTCGGACTCCTAAAAGAAAACACATTAAAACTGTCTACTTTGTCGAATACGCCGTTCCCTTTATAAAAACTTTGTTCATGTGGTGGAGTAGCAATCTATATTAGGGATAATCTGAAGTGTGAAATAAATAAGGAAATAAAAACTGAGCGGAATACAGAAACAATTTGGATGGAATTAAGCGACGGTAGGGAAAAATTAATCACAGGAGTAATATATAGACCTCCCAATCTTGATAGAGTCAATGAGCGACTTATCTGGGATGAAATGCGCAGGGCTTCCATACACAACAAAGTCTGTATAGTAGGCGACTTTAACCTTGGCCAAATAGATTGGACTGACCTTACGGGTAACTCAGAATCAGAGGATTTTCTCGAGATGATCCAGGACTATTTCCTAAGTCAACATATAACCGAACCCACACGGGGTAATAATATACTCGATTTAGTTCTGTCGAACAGAGAAAACCTCATTAGCACTGTCGAGGTAGGGAACGAACTTGCAAACAACGATACCATAGAGAAATCCGACTGCGAGAGAGATTTAGGAGTAATGATAAGTAGGAACCTTAAGCCAAGTAAACAATGTGTTTTTGCTCATAACAAGGCTAATAAAGTACTTGGGTTCATACAAAGGAGTGTTAGTTACAAGACTAGCGAGGTCATCCTAAAACTGTATCTTGCGCTTGTGAGACCACACCTGGATTACGCAGTTCAGTTCTGGTCACCGTATTACAGAATGGATATAGAATCATTGGAAAGAATTTAGAGGAGAATGACAAGACTAATCCCGGGCATTAGGAACCTTGAGCATAGAGACAGGTTAAAGCATCTTAATTTGCACTCCCTCGAGGGACATAGAGCGAGGGGCGACCTGATAGAGGTGTATAAGTGGAAGTCAGGGCTAAACAATGGGGACATTACAAAGGTACTCAAACTATCCAACCAGGAGCGAACTCATAACAATGGTCTTAAATTAGACAAATTTAGATTTAGGTGTGAAATAGGTAAACACTGGTTTGGAAACAGAGTAGTGGATGAATGGAACAAGTTACCAAATATCATCATTAACTCGAATACGCTGAATAGCTTCAAACATAGGTTGGATGCTTATATGAGCAATAGGGGTTGGGTGTAAACGGGACTGCCCAGTATGGGCCAATAGGCCCGCTGCAGTTTCCTCCATTCTTATGTTCTTATGTACATGTTTTTGTGCATGTGTTGTACGCTGGTGCACGAACACACCCCTGGTAAGTGAGCAGGTAACAGTTTTCGACCATACATGATGTGGTTACGAATGTAAAACATAGCCTTTGGTTTACCTTAATAATGAAATAGTGAATAAGAACCCCCCGCCCGAGTCACAGCCACCAAAACTTGCTCGGTACTGTAGACCGAACAAGGTAAACTACTTGGTTCCTTCACAAGTATCACACAAATATCAGAAAAACGATATCTAAGCCAAATAAACAGACTCTATCCAACTGTACACCTACAGCTGACACAATAACCAGCTGGGGAGAACCATGTGTGATGGAGGGGGGAGCCCCGGGCAAGGCAGCCATCACCCTCTTCCTCCCTCCAGCTTCACCGTTTCCGTCACCTCACTTTCACCTGCTGTGAACACTACAACCGTCCCCCAACTCATGACCAAACACCAGTAACTGTGTCATGCAGGAGGGGGTGACACACTGCTCCCTCTCTCTTGATCAAACAAAAGTGAACGTGTCATGCAGGGGGGATACTCCTCCCAGGTTCACTGTTGTTACAACACCAGTAACTGTGTCATACACATCCCTCCCTCCCTCCCTCCCCCACTTAGGTTCACACCTCGGTCAATGTGTCATGTACACCCACTAAAAAATTAATCGGCACCGTGTCATATTGTATCACGCCGTAAGGGTGCCGAATATTTTTTTTATTGGGTGTACAAGGGTGCAGCAGTCACCATTCCATACAAGTCAAGTACTTTGATACGTCTCTCAATGCCTGGTGAGAATATCTTTCATGGTTTAAATTACTATAAGTCTATAATATGTTTTATAAAAAAGGAATAAAATTTATCTGCTTAAATGACAAACATACTGATGTTACGAGCACTTTACACAAAAAACAGCAAATGTACTGTTACAACACACATGCCCCAATTGATTATAGATGAAACAGCTTGAAACTTTAACCACGTTATTCAAGGGTAAATACAATCATACATTTCAGGCTTAATTGTAAAATTCCCTGGCTTTTCCAGCCCCAAATAAAATTCCCTGCCCTTTCCAAGTTTTTCAGACCAATAGACACGTTGATTTTCTTAACTAACTTGAGGACAGGAAGAAAGTACCTGTAACCTGTAAGTACCTGTAAGTTCAAACATGTGCTGCATAACTCTCTCTCTCATATGGAAAGAGACACTGGTCGCTCTCCCCTACTGCACTCACTTGTCCTCTCTCTCCTCCCACAACGTTTACGGTTAATATGATGAAAGAAAATAAGTAAATATATAATAACAGGAACAAACAAACTTCATTACGACACAATGGTTCAAGGTTTAACACACAATGGTTCAAGGTTTAACACACCGTGGTTCAAGGTTTAACACACCGTGGTTCAAGGTTTAACACACCGTGGTCCAAGGTTTAACACACAATGGTTCAAGGTTTAACACACCGTGGTTCAAGGTTTAACACACCGTGGTCCAAGGTTTAACACACCGTGGTCCAAGGTTTAACACACCGTGGTCCAAGGTTTAACACACCGTGGTCCAAGGTTTAACACACCGTGGTCCAAGGTTTAACACACCGTGGTTCAAGGTTTAACACACCGTGGTCCAAGGTTTAACACACCATGGTCCAAGGTTTAACACACCATGGTCCAAGGTTTAACACACCATGGTCCAAGGTTTAACACACCATGGTCCAAGGTTTAACACACCATGGTCCAAGGTTTAACACACCATGGTTCAAGGTTTAACACACCGTGGTCCAAGGTTTAACACACCGTGGTCCAAGGTTTAACACACCGTGGTTCAAGGTTTAACACACCATGGTTCAAGGTTTAACACACCATGGTTCAAGGTTTAACACACCATGGTTCAAGGTTTAACACACCATGGTCCAAGGTTTAACACACCATGGTTCAAGGTTTAACACACCATGGTCCAAGGTTTAACACACCATGGTCCAAGGTTTAACACACCATGGTTCAAGGTTTAACACACCATGGTCCAAGGTTTAACACACCGTGGTCCAAGGTTTAACACACCGTGGTCCAAGGTTTAACACACCGTGGTCCAAGGTTTAACACACCGTGGTCCAAGGTTTAACACACCATGGTTCAAGGTTTAACACACCATGGTTCAAGGTTTAACACACCATGGTTCAAGGTTTAACACACCATGGTCCAAGGTTTAACACACCATGGTTCAAGGTTTAACACACCGTGGTCCAAGGTTTAACACACCGTGGTCCAAGGTTTAACACACCATGGTTCAAGGTTTAACACACCATGGTTCAAGGTTTAACACACAATGGTTACTTGTGTTAATTATCAGGTCATATTCTGCCGTGTAGATAGTTACATCAACAGCCACAGATAAAAGAGTAGCGTTAGAAATTATGAAGATTCACTCTTTGGCAGAATTTGTTTAAGTTATATCGTGGTAAACTATATTAGATGCTGTTAATGGTTACTGATCATTTATATTAATTCTTGACGTGAACCCTGTGTGTACATTATCAGAGTTAAGTCAATTAAGAGGTACAGTACAAACACACTACACATTAGTGTTGAAATGTGTTATAATACGTTGAACAACTTCATTAATATTGAGAAAAAAATATTCTATAGTATATAGTTTTACTATGCGCATTTGTTTTCCAAATATAATCAACAAGTAATAACATCACTAAGTTGCTCCTCAGTTTCATCATGTTTAAAAGTATTATACAGGTGTGTTCATGTTTAAACGAAAATAAATCTACATGTATCAGGCTATCCGCAAACATGAAAGATGGACTGAATGTGACGTGTAGCATACAGGTGCCAGATGTCTGATACCTTCTTACTGATACAGTACTTATATAAGGGGTATATTATGGCATGTATGAACCCATTTGCATAATATTCTCTAAGAAAATCACGCAGCACATGCTAATTCTTGATTGAAATTACTTTAAACAAATTTAATATTAGATATAAAAACTCTAGTTTGTGTAAAGTTCCACGGATCCTTTCCGACTTGCAGGAATGCAAATATGTATATTTTCAATAATCGTTTCCCCAAACAAAACATTAATTCTTGTAGGATGTTAATAGACACAACGGAAATTATTCTGAAATAGCAGCTGGATTTTATCATATCTTAAAGAGTTCAGCTGCTCTCTTTGGTGGACCCTAGCAACCAGGAGGGCTGTAGTACTTGTACCTAACTCGTTAACTCATTACCTGATTGTCTAGTCATACACCTGCTGAAGTAGATCTACCCTGTGGTGCCCCTCCTCAGCACTTACTCTACCTTGCACACCATAACTCTCCTACAGTCTGTCTTGGTTTGCCGAGAGTTTACCAGCACCCAATTTCTGGGGCTCGTCTACCTGTCATCCCAGTCTCCGTGTGTTAGCGTGTTTACCATGAATTTGGTGCTGTTTTAGAGGCGGATCACATGGAGATTTGTCTCCACAACTTTTCTCACCTTAAGATTAACCAAACCGCCCATACGCTAATCTAACCTAACTCCCCCAGATAGTGTTTAATCATCCCGTGAAATAAGCTGTGAAAATAAGCTTAACGTGATCAATGGGAGCTTGTCTACCCTGTCACCTCATCCTCCGTGTTAGCAGCAGTGCCAACCAAGTAATCTTATCTCCACTATCTGGTTGGGGCTCAACCAACACACAAACCCTCTTCCTTTCACCGACACAACTCATATATACTGTACTACCACAATAACACACCCTCCTTCTGAAGTATTACGATGTGTGTGTATTCATGTGACAATATAGTAACGTTAGTGCTGTGATCCTGATGTGTTTGCTTGAGCTGTTCTTTGCTGTGCACATAATTAGTACAGGGTACCGTACTACACTTAACCGACACCTTTTCACATTCGACTAAAAACTTAAGTGCCTTTCTCTAATGAAGGCTTTTGTTAAACCACCAATGTATGTAATAAGTCATTTATGTCCAATGTATATTTTCAGCCTTCGGGCTGCAGAACTTTTCAATAAACCGTTATCATTATTGTTAGTAGTGGTAGTATGCGGTCTACCGAGCTGGAGCTACTATAGTATGCGGCCTACGGAGCTGGATCTACTATAGTATGCTGTCTACCGAGCTGGATCTACTATTGAATCCTGTCTACCGAGCTGGATTTGTGTCCACCCGGATAACCTAGGTTAGGTAAATCGACCCTGCAGTGTAAATATCCCGGTAGACCACATACTATAGCAGCACCGATCAGGCTCTCCTGGCCCTCCACCAGCACATACACCAAACACATTCTCTATCTCTCCCAGCTGCTCTTTTCAGATCTACTGTACCTCTGTCATTGGACCCAACTCTTCCAATCATCAGCGTCATCAGGTAGTTGTCACTGAGGGATGAGAAGAAACATCAGGTGCTCTTTTTTGTTCATGCTGGTTCTCTTTTAATATTATGGACCTCACTATCTTCATGCATCACCCTCAGGTACCTGACTACAAGATTACACTAAATTGTCAAGGGTAATTCGTGACAGTTAACTGACAATATGTAATGGTGCGAAAGATAAGAGGTAGATGTTAAGGTGATGGTGAGGCAGAAATAAATATCATGTCCTGTGTTCAATAAGTCCAAACAGCAAAAACAGCCAAGTGAATTACGTACAGAGAAAAATAAAACAAGTCAAAATTCACAATGCAGCTTTTTCTAAAACTAATTACTAGCTCTACAAAAATATTACAGTAAGTTTACACGAAGTACACACTACCTGCGAATAGTTTTAAATTACTAAACTGAATACTGTAAGAGTTGTTTAAAAAATTATATACTGTTTACTAATTCCACCACTACTTGTGTTATTCCCGCTCCGCGATATAATAAGGGGGAGGGGGAGGAATAACACTGTCTCTATCGTAAACAAAAAAAATCATCAATTAAAATCAGTCTTGTGGCTTATTTTTTCTTTTTCAATCACATAAAGGCGAGAAAATTAGTAATATTCCCACAATAAAAGAGCCTCGCCTATTAAGGGAAGTGGGCACACAATCCATACTATGGTGCGAGGCAATTGAGTCGTCATGCGGCAACTTGATGTTCTCGTGTTTGTTTCTTTTTGCACAGCATAAAGCCACCACTCCAAAAGGGGGGGGGGGGGGGGGGTGTCGCCAGTAGAGAGAGATCAGGGTAAGTGGGAGTCAAAAAACAAGCATGTCCTGGGGAGTAAAATTGGTTACTCAGGACAAGGGTAAAACAGGACCAGGGAAGGGTAGGTTTAAATGTATACTGTACTATACAAACAGTAGGAGCATTAGAAATAAAATAGACTTGCTGAGAGCGGTTGTATGTACCGAGAATGTAGACGTCATAGCAATCACCGAAACTTGGATGAATCTGGCGAGTAAGAACTTTTTATCAGAGTACCACATAGAAGGGTACAACCTTTATCACAAGGACAAGGAAGGTAGGAGAGGGGGAGGGGTCGCACTCTTCGTCAGGGATACATTAAAATGTTGTATTAATAATTCAATAAAGGGTGAAATAGGAACCGAGTCTGTATGGGTAGAAACTGCAGAAGGATAGAAAAACTAACTATGGGAGTGATTTACAGGTCCCCAAGTCTTGGGAAAGTAGCATCTCAGCCTATATGGCAAGAAATGAGTAGGGCAGCAAAATATAACAACCGGTGCATTATGGAGGATTTCAACTTCAGAAATATTGACTGGGACAAAATTGTAGGTGACTGAATCTGAAGACTTCCTAGACGCAGTACAGGACAATTTTTTGAAACAACTAATTACAAAACCGACAAAAGGTGACAATATATTAGACCTAGTATTAACAAATGAAGAAAATATTATGAGATATCACAGTAGAAGAACTAGGGAACAGTGATCACAGAGAAATCAGGTTCACCCTAAATTGGGAAACGAAAAACAATGACAATATGGTCAGAGTACCAGACTTTCGATCAGCAGATTATGAGGGGTTAAGAAGGTACCTAAGTGAGGTCGCCTGGGAACAGTCAGGTCAGTCCCCGGTAGGATCGGGTGAGGTCACTGGCGACACAATAATTGATCATGACTAGAATATATTCACTAGTATACTACGTAAAGCCTAATGACTACTGTATATGATCGACACTGAGCTCTATTGAAAACTTGATCCACATACCAGGTTGTCAAAATTCATAGTTATTTGTTCGAGGTGATGTATTACAACTCATTAATTGTCGTAATTTCCCATCTACCATGAAATGTCGTCGTCTCCCAATACAAGAGACTGAGATAACCAACTGATCTATCGAGAACACAAATAACATTCCGAAACATCAACTTTACCGAGTGGTCTCGAAAGCACCGCGGCTGTCTTATTCCCACGATACTCTATCGCACATTGCATGTAGTACTTACATATTAGTTTGAAAAAGGAGATGCACTCATCCGGGATTCTTCTCTCTTGCACGCACGCACACACACACACGCACACCTGACCTGGCTAGTCACGTCACCACCCTTCTCTTAAGCTCCTCTACGTGTGTGTTGGTGTGGGGATTAGTGGATGTCACTATTATGACCTGACCTCATGTTTTTAAGGTCACCCTGTATATTTAAGCCTCTCTCTGTCCATGTAATCCAGTTGCCTCTGAAGATGTCTTGAATAAAGACGAAAGCTAAGGTACTCCGTTGTTTCCATTTTCCCGGGTGATTTTATCAAGATTTATCTTATCCACGTTTTCATTGTGGATTTACATGAAATATATATATATATATACAACTGTACTCGGTGTCAACATAGCTACCTGCGATTCTTGGTACGCTAACTTACATTCGATTATATTCACAATTATTGTTGTGACTAATATTTTTAAGTTTCCTAAATGCTCTCATCTTCGGGCAACACAATCAAGATATTACCGTCCTGGGATTAACTGATACCAACATAAACAATATAATTATAGAATGCCCACATTATGGTATGAGCGAATTCCTCCACTTTCTACTCGCAGCTAACTCAAGGTGTTTGCTGCAAGATTAAACATTGGTAAAACACATCCTACAGTGGTATGGTTGGTTGGTGCCCACAATTGATGACTAAGGCAGAACAGTGTTGTTGATCTAAATTCTAAAGTTTTTGATCGCATGCCGTTCGCTAACCACGGTGTTTAATAAGGACCAATAGCAATATTACATCATAGTATGTGAGGAAGCAGTAAGGCAGTGGAGCGTGTAAGCAGGGCAGTAGGTGGTGTCACCATGTAGAACTGGTTCATGCCACCAACACCACTTGCCCTTAACACAAGACACTCATCACTTTAACTGACACCAGACACGAGTTGTAAAGGTTACACACACAAACACCACTGGTAGCAGAGATGGGTGGCGTGCATGACCACATAGATAGTAATGCTAAAGGTTGAGACTTGGAGCTGTATTAGTATACGTTCACAATATTAATGATGACGCCTTCCGAGTCGCAATTGAAACATGAATTTTATTCCAAACAAACACACATCAAAAACCTTCAGTATTATTTTTTTTCGTTTAAGGAGTTTGCTTCACACCCAAAAATTAAACCAATTTTTGCCGCCAAGACCTGATTCTGAGAGTGAGGAGAGAAATTCCATATAACTTAATCTAATATATCTTAACCTAACCTATATTAACCTAACCCAAGTTAGGTTAATGGATACTACAGAGTAAATATCCCGGTAGACAAAATTCCAGCTCGGTAGACTGCATACTACAGTAGCACCGAAATTTCCTTCGCTTGGGAGAACACAAGCCAATTGCATTTGAATCTGAAATCAGAGAAGTCACAACACGAACAATCGGAAGCGCCTAGGGTTCTCTTCCTCCCCACAATGACGCATATGGTACCGGTATATGAAAGGAATGTCAGCGAAACGTTCCAATCACCAACTCTCAGTAGTGGCGCTGTTTTATGGTAAGAGTAATGGTCGGACCTGACATCCCGGCTCCGCCTTGCGCTAGTCATCTCAAGTGGGCGCCATGGTTAATTTGCTTGTTAATTGACTCCCTGTCATCTCACGCCTTGTGGACTGTTTTCAGATGAATGAAGTAGACATTTACACGGCATTATTTACTTCAAACGTTTTAATACCATCGTAACCCTAACCCATAAGTGACGATATATATATATATATATATATATATATATATATATATATATATATATATATATATATATATATATATATATATATATATTAAATACTCTCCCCGGCCCTCACACCCCCGTGTCCTACTCTGGTCCCCATATGTTTAATGTCAGGCTGCTGCGGCAGGGATCATGACTTGAGCAGTGACCCACAAGTAACCTTCATCATAGAGCTATGGTCACGTCCTGCACCTCAAACTTCATACTCTTTATATTCACCCTTACAACCATTACATAACTTCAAACCTGTAAACTGTAGCACACCCTCACAACTCCATAAAACTGACATTACTTGACACTTCACACCTGTAAAACTTAATAAATATACCGACACTAAAACTCCAAAAGTCTTATGATAAAAAAATTAAATCGAAATAATGCAGTACCATATATGTATCGACCAGCTGTGAAAACTTCGTTATGATCGGGTGAATAATGTAAATATCATGCAATAAAACATGAACAAATACATCCTTGACCCGAAATGATCAATATAATGTACTTGGGAAATCATCGATTGTCAAGTATACTGAATAGTAGTATCAGCAACACAATTAAAAAAATTAGTCAGAAGCAATTAAAAACCGAGAAACCCAGTGAGCTGTGTGTTGCTGTATATAAGAAGCGCAGTCCAGTGTTACAACAGCAAAACCTGGCGTTGGCCATGAGTAAAGTGAGCGAAAGGGAACACGACCCAGCTCGGTACAAGGGAAAGTGGACGGCACAGCTACACCTGATTCCTACCACTCACCCACCACATCTGAGGCGTATTTAGGATATTCCATATTTCATTTTTCATTTTTAAAGGGCGTGGTCAGGACGTCAGAAAGGAGGAAAGGCAAACGGGACTGTAGCCAGGGGTTTCTATGGGAAACGAGAATTCCAACTTCGTTCAATGGAAAGTCGCATGGCGCCGAGAAGGTGAATCACCAAGGCTACAAGAGGACGGATCCCCCTGTCACCAAACGAGTCCAGGGTCACGATTCCCTAATATATTTTAATTCGAAAAAATCTTCAACTTGTACATTTTCAATTGACACGTGTAGTGCACCACAATTTCTGCCGCCAAAATTATCGTAAGTATGATTCAGTATATTTTCATAGTAGCCTCTGGACCACTTTTGTTAAAAATATTTCTTAGGTTTCTCCCGACCAGAAGGTTCAAAATTTTACTATATTGTTTGTCCATCTAGTATTTCAGACACGAAAACTAGAAATAAACGAAAGAAATTATTGTACTGAAGATTCCCAGTACATAGAAGCTATGAAGCCACAAGATTTACTTGCGGTGGGACTTGTAAATAATTAGCTGTGTCATGTAAGTTATTAAAGATGAAAATCGTCTTGTTTTTGTCTGAACTCATCATAGGAATAAAAAATCAATTTCTACCCTCTTCTATAAATCAACCCAGAACTTTCCCCAATGAGACTCAGACGCTCATGAAACAGTGACAGAATAGGAAAACTGTACTCCAAGCTTTGTCAATAAATTTGTTAAACTAAAATTAAATCAGTGACAGTGGACTGCTCAAGCAGTGGCTGGCTGGCAGCTTGTTAGAACCTGTTTAAATGCGTACAGTACCGGTTCGTTACCAGTACGGTACCATAGTCCAACATACACTGGACACAGTAACTATTGCACATTCTTCTCTGCACTATAGTTTCATAATTAGACCTTAGATTAGGGAAAAATAACGTGTAGGGGTCAGTTGCATTTAATTAAAGAAATTTGGGAGGTAAAATAGGCCCCAAGGCCTTGTTGTGGGTCGATGACCTGTGCCCGGGTGGGCTATTCCCCGTATAAAAAAAAAAAGTTCAAATGTTACTAGTTATTAGATATTAGCCGGATTGGCTTAAAGCAATGTTATAATTGTTATAATAAAACCATAAAATACATTTTTGGCCAGTAAACAAAACAAAATTCTCCATGTTTTTTGCAAAAAAAAAAAGTTTATTATAAAAAAACGCCTTTTTTTATGTTTTGTCTCACTATTCGTGACAGCCCTCGCCCTTCCCATCGCTACACATACACATAAAACAAAACAATACAGGTCTCTACAAAAACATACCAACAAGTCCGATCTACAGTACACGTCACTCAACACTCACAATAGAGGGTGGGGGCCAGATGTTCATATACCCCTGCGTTATTCGGCTTCCAGTTACTTTACCTCTGGGTAATTGCCCATATTTATTTATCACCACTTAGCGCGTTACTATCCAGTCGTAGCTACGTTCTGTGACATTTGAAGTAGTAATACTGACGTGACAGTTGTGAATACATCACGAACAAGTTTCAAGCCTTTAGTCACGTCAGTCTCTCTCGCCGACAAAATGAGGACACCTTCAGATAACTAGCACTTCTTTCTTCATGTGTTCATGTGATTTCTGAACGTTGATCTTGGGGAATCAAGTTCCGCCGAATATAAAAGGGGTATAGGGACTTCTACAGTACCCCACCGTCTACAACACACTACTGTACAATACAATAACATAAATTATGAACATATTTCAGCCACTGGAAGTTGTTTGGATAATACAAAATCTTATGACATGTATACATCATTTGGTGTTTTGCAAAGTTTGTAATTTCAATGTTAATTGTGTCTTAGTCATTTTTGTGGGAAATGGAAAAATATTCAACAATTTACATTTTCAATGTGTTTGTTAACATAATGGAATATCTGAATAAGAAAATTTTGCTTCCTAATTGGCGGAGGACATTTAATGAAATACGCCATGGGAGTACAGTACTCATTTGTTGTTCATGAATTTTTCCCCGCTGGTTTCTGCCTTAAAGTGAATTTTGATTAGATAAACATAACCGTGTCTGGACTCTGCTCTAAATTCTCCACTAACGATACATAAAAGATTACTAGCAGAGGAGGAACGTCACATCAAAAAGAGACGTATTATGCTGCACATTATTCTCAGTAAAAGAAAAGATAATGAAATGGAAGAAACAATAAACAAACAATTGCTACAACTCCAAAAATCCGTGTGAGAGATATAATAACTTGTAACGTCTACGGAAGTCATATTAAATGGACAAGTAGTGACTGTGGTGGTGATACCACAAGCTGACCTACATCATAACCTCAGCTCAGTGAGAGGGAGGGGCTACGTCGCTACTCTGGTAATATCACGACACTACCTTTACCAATCGCCTGCCCACCTGTCTCTCTGCTACACACTCGCCTCACCACAGAAATAACACAGAATAGGGTACGAGATGAGAGGAAAACGAGGTACAGGGGATAGGGGCAGTGGTGTGAAACTAGAATTAGGGGAGACGTGAAAGACGCAAGAATCTGTAAGGGACGAGATGTGTGTGTGTGTGTGGGGGGGGGGGGGGGCAGATTGGTATATACAGTAAGTGCGGGTTTGGGAAGACAGAGAAACATATTGGGGACGAGAACGAAGAGGACTGATAAGGGTGGAAGCCATTAAGGAGGGAGGATGGGTGGCGTGGTCCGTGATAACATGATGAGAGCCAGCCACTCAGCCCACGTTACCTTGACTCAAACTCTAGGAATGCAACCTTGCAAATACGGCAACAACCCCAACCCCCCCCCCCCCCCCCAACACTCCCTCCCTCACCCTCTCCTTGGCATCCTTTAACCCCCTACATGAGCCACAAGGGTGATAGCCCCAGTGAACAACCAGCGACTGTTGCCTCTATGCATCGTGGGACCACAACCACACTCCTCCATCGAGTCCAGTTTTATTGTTTATTTTTCTGTTATCACGACAGCGGTCATGTATCATAGCCAACTCGGGGCACCGAGGATTATGTGTCCGTCCACTGTGTATCCGCACCGCCATCACATCCTGGCAATACTATACATAGAAATATACATCATATCCGCAAAGTTTAGTCTTCCATTCACTCTTTTAAACCTAAGAAACAACGTTAGTGCGATGCTGTCCTTGCCAGGGGCTCCGTGTGCCTAATGCCTCCGGCCATCACCTACAGTGACACACGTCTGACTGTGAGGACGACCACGCTCATGATGATGGCGCCACAAAAACCTAACATACTGTACAAACATTTACAGCGCGCACATACACACACACAGAGCATAAGTTAAAAGGTGAAGAATTAAGCACACTAGATAAGCAGAATACTGTATAAGAGAAGGCGTATGCAAGACAGTGGGAGAGGACAGCTGCTGAGTGTAACCGATATGATACACAATAATGTTCCCAATAATGCCAGTATTAATTGGAAATGTACAGACATAATGACATTGCCAACTCTGACATATCAAGTTGCAACGTATATAAGGACATTAATCTAAGCTTTGTAGTGCATTATGCTTACATCAAGAAATATGCAATTAATGATTTGCAATGAATATCTTTTACACGTTTTAGAGTGTCTGGGCACAGCCTGACAGTGGAGACAGCGCCTGTGTGTATGTGGCCTCGTGCAAACCAAGAGGCATGTTGTGGAGGCTTGTCCTAACACTAAATATTTTAGAGACTTTTATGGCATAAATTCCTTATATGATCTGTTTCCTACGTTCACTAATGATATTATGTAAGATTATCCAGGACATTTTATGGTTGTATGATTAATGTTCCTTGTTCAATTCATGCTTTCTACATTTCCACAACGAAACTATTTCATAAGGACTTATACATCCAATATTACGTTTAGTGTGATTATGTGTCAAAACAGCTTCGGGGCAGTGGCGGTTTAAAACGACCTTGAAAGTACTAAAACTCTTATTGATAAAGTTTTCCTGGTAATTTCAATTCGTTTGGCATTTGTAGTTTTAAGTTCCCGTTAGGACGAAATACCATTTTTTTTCTTTGTCTTAAAAGATGACTGGAGGCTATCGTCCATTAAATAATGTGACAAAGGGATATGACTAAAAATGGAAGCTATATTATTAAACGTGAAACACAATGTCCCCTTGGAAAAGAATTAACTAGTGGCACAAACCCAGTTAGCACAGCAATATTATATAATTATGTACCTAAAAGGCTGGCGTGTCCCTCTCCCTGCCTTGAACTAAGATGTCGCAAAAGCAGCTCACTGTACTTCTCTCTCTCTCTCCCGCAGGATAAATTATATATATTTGGTCAAATGAAGGTACCTCCCCTACTGTCTCCACTCAGTAATATGGTTCACCCCCATTAACTATCCCTCAATGACACGCTTGTACAGCTTCAGATACACCTTGAGCACATATTTACAGCGCTAACCAGGTACACAGGAAATCTTGGATTACCTCGGTGAGATCCAACCTTACACCGGCAGCTAAATGTATGCTTGAAAATGCTACATATATACAGTAATGCCCAATTCTCACACTGTAAAAGTGGGTTATCGAGAAGAAGGGAATTCAGCTGCAATTGCTTAAAATTTGCCTGGTGTCAACCTAGACACACTGCCATCAGGTAATCATAGCTAACCCATGAAAGAGTAAAAAATAAGCCATAAAACGATGATGATGAATCCTCATAATTTCTTTGGTGATAACAAGAAAATAAATACCCACCAAAGAAACGTACAGTGGGGGTAAACATGACAAATCCATCCTGCAAACGCCTCTTATAAAACCAACCTTTTAATTTAAGTTACGAATACTAAGCAGGCATTACTTAACATGGATAACAGTTGTACACTGAGATAAAGCAGACACATTACTACTAGATCTGCCTGTGACATAGCAACCCTTCTCAACGTGGTCCTCACTCAAAAATTCTCATCTCTATCATGGATCACCTGCACACCTACCGCCCCCAACACCACCCTCACTCCTCCCACTGTACAGTATATCTGCTTACCTGTCTCCCATAACACATAAAAACACACTTGGCCCCTAACATCTCTGAGAACACACACACACACACACATGGCCCCTAACACCACTGCAAACACACACATACAAGGCCTCCAACATTAATACTCACCCACACACACACATACATGGTGCCTAACACCACTATAAACACACACATAAATGGCCCCTAACACCAGTGAAAACACACATACTTGGCTCCTAACACCTTAGCTTAGCTTAAGACTGTCCTTCATAGCCAACGACAACTCTGATTCACTATGAAAATGATGCTAATAAGTGGTGAACTAGCGATGTTGTCGGCAGTGCCACTGGATGTGGCTGTGGGGTTCGATCCTTGACCCGCAGACTCTATCGCACATTGGGCAGTACAGTTCTGGATTGGACGAGAGGTCTCTGGAGGCGCGATTGTACCTCCTTTCCCTGCGTACACATCTGGCCTTATTACACTCGTTTTGAAATGTTTGGCGCCTTGGGTACAAGTGCAGCACCATAGACTTCGGTTGGATGCAATGGTCTCAAGATCCTTTGGGGAAATGTTACAATTTTTAAGCATCCATCCGAGCCGGTCTTTGTACAGTATCTTTTACATTGTCCTTCAGGGTTTGCGGCGTGCCTCGGCAGCTGCCCGTAGAGGATTTGGCGGGGAGTCGGTGCTTTGGCATGCAAATGGCGTGTCCCATCCATTGAATCTGTCGCTTTACCAGAAATACCTGTATGCTGGTGGTATTAGCACATAGGAGGATGTCAATATGAGGGACTTTGTCCCGCCAGGCCAAACCAAGAATGCGCTGCAAGCAATGGATATGGAAGGCCTCAAGAGATCTGATGTGCCTTTGGTACGTAATCCACGCCCCCAACCCAAATAAGATGGTGGAAATACGTACAGACAGCTTGGTAAACAGAAAGTTTGGTTGTAACTTTGAGGCTGTTATTGTCGAATACTCGGGAGCACAGAACCGGAATAATGCTTTATGCAGACACACTGGTGGTAGGTCTGCAGATACTGTGGTAATATGCGAGGTAAAAATACGAGCCATTGCAACTAAAAAAACTTATCACGGCTATGCTATCAAATCTTTGAAAAATTATGCATGATTGCTGTTTAATTAATATAATGGCATATCCTGGTATAATTGAATAACAATGGGATTATAAGGTTTAAACCGTGTTACTAGCTGTTAATGACGACTGGTGATGTCATAAATCGTCTCAACATGTTATAACTTGAGTCTACTTTGCACCATCATAAGATGCATTGGTCAAAACATTGTCCCTACTGAATTGCACCTGTATACTGTATTAGCCCTAGTGACAACAGTCAGGTTTAGACAGTCTAAGTGGTACTCTGTGATATAACAAATGTGATTCTTCGCTCGTAGACGGTAGAGACGGAGGATCATTTGGACCATGTGGCCTTCTTGAAATGATTACGTCTAAGTCTTAAGATGCACAATTATTATAAACTGAAATGGTGATCATAAATGGTTGATAGAAGTTACAAGAACATCTAGTGGTTAGCAGGTCTTTCTTGCCGGAGGCTCGGTGTGTGTGTCTTCCCAGAGGGTTGTTCAAGCTCTCTTCTGACACCACACTTGACATTCCTAATTGTTCAATTCACAGGAAAATACCATAGGCCTAATTTGAATTACCGTATCTCTTAAATTATAATTGTTTATATTCATTATGAAGTAAGTTTTTATTAAATTAGGTAATTAAGCAAATTTTCACTTCCCGCTAATTATGCTTCCTTTCTCCCTGGTCATTTCGCAGCACATATAAACACTTACTTTGTTAGCTCATCCAAGTGACTAAGATTATTAGGTTTTACACAACTTAATATTCTAATACTGTACTTAATATAAAGAAATGTTTACAATTATATATACGCACAAGTACAGTACATACTGTATATCACGATACTTTTCAAACATTACTTTGCTGACATTACCTGTTGAATGAACCCCTCCCCCCCCCCCTCCCCTTCATATTAATGTCATAGATTACAATTTAATTCAGGAGAGACTTGGAAATTCAAATAACCCAAACCACGACTTATCAAGGGGCAAATTGTGGGTCAGATCACATCCCAGTAATGAGTTTAGTAGGGCTAAAACTTCACAAAATAAAAAGAAAAACTATGGACAATATCAAATGGGATTTAGGTCAGCTCTAAACCAGTTCTCCCCAACTATTTATAGGATCTGGGCCACATATAGTGGAGGGCGCCAAAACTTTGGATCTACATTCAAAAAACAAAATTTCATATACAGGTATACTGTACAGTTATTGTAGTTTTACACATTTAACTGTTACCAGTTACATACTTTTTACATTTACTCTTGGACTAGACATGTGTATTTTCCCCAGTGAGATGGCTGGCTCTCTCTCTGGGCCTGGTCTGGGTAAATACACACGTCCTGTACATGATAGTTGTATCAAGTTAGTACATATTTTAATTAATTTCACTCTTACAAAGAATCCCAACTCATTCACAATTTTCTAATACAGTACATCTTTGCGAACTACAGGTTGGGGACAACTGCTTTAAACAGAAGCAGAGATAGAATGTGAAATTGAATCCGAAAATAGATTTTCAGTATTGTGAGATGGGGACATTGATGAACAAGGATCAGGATAACAATATAATTACAGTACTGTATTACAAAAAAGTAATGTTAAGAGACTGGGGAAAGCTTATAAGACATAGGAGGAATGAGGCTAAAAGTAAGTGGATGACAAATGAAATTTTAAAGAAATATGAGAAATTGAAGTGAGGTTTACATAAAAATTAACAAGAGAATTTCAAAATGAATGCAGATAAGACAAGAAAAATTATCTAGAAAGGCGATGCAAGGAGATTGAAGATGATGACAGACGGCATAATTACAGGTAAATAAGCAAGAAAAAAGGAAATAAATGGGGTAGGACTATTAAAAGCAAACACAATAAGATCCAGCTTGAGGCAAAAGAAGTAAAAGAGAGATGGGTAGAGTACACAGAAGAACTATATAATAAGGATAGAAATGGTGGAGGTAAGAAACGAAAAGGAAATTAAGATCGAAATACCAATTCTAGAAACCATAGTTGAGGAACTGTGAATAAAAACGAAAAATGATAAAGCTTGTGGGGTTCTTCAACTCCCAGCAGAATTTATAAAACAAATGGGCAAAAATAACATTAAATGTTTAACTAAAATGTGAAATTCTGTATACAGTACTTCAAAGGAGACCTTTGCAGTGATTTAAAAACATCAACATTTGTACAGTATTATTACCTAAAAAGACAGGAGCCTTTCAGTGCCCCCACTTTAAAACAATAAGCTTAATACGTCATGCCTGCAAAGTTTTATTCAACATAATTTTAAGTAGAATAAAGGTCAGAATAGAAAGTGAGTTATCTGAAGAGCAAAATGGATTTAGAAAGGGAAAAGGAACTAGAGAAACTAAATTTGATTTGAGAATTTTGAGTGAAGGGGCTTTAGAGGTCCAAAGAAATTGGTACATCTGCTCTGTTGATTTTGAAAAAGCTTTTGATAAGGTAAAGCACAATAAGCTTAGAGATCTTGGAAAAATAGGCATTAATGAAGGAGATATTAGAATTTTAAATAATCTTTACTGGCAACAGGAGGATGCAGTGTCAGTAAATAATGAACTTTCTAATTGGTTCACAGTTAGACAGGAAGTAAGACAAAGCTGCATTCTATCTCCAACATTGTATAAAATACGTTCAGAATTCTTAATGAGAGAAGTTATAAGTGACAATGAAGGATTAAAACTTGATGGCAAAGTAACATCAAATATAAGCAATGCAGATGACACTGTTCGTATCACACACAGTGAAGAGGCATTACAAAAACTCATTAACAGATTAGCACAAAAAGGTGGAAATTATGTTTCAAGAATAAATGCTGTAAAGACAAAAGTGGCTAATGATTGTTTCCGAACTGGAAATAAATCCTAAATTAAAAAGTATGGAAGGCAACAGGAACTTAAACAGGTAGAAAATTTCATATATTTGGAAAGTAACATTCGCTGTGATGGTAGCTGTAAGGAAGACATCCAAACAAGAATAGGGCAAGCAAACACAACATTTAATAATCTAAAATATTGAATGAAAAGGGACATTAATTTCAAATTGAGAAAAAGGCTACTGAAGGCTTTATATGGCAAGGACTAATGTGTGGGTCAGAAGCGTGGACACTTTCAGAAAACACCAGAAAGAGGTTGGAGGCCTTTGAAATGTGGTGTTGTAGGGGAATGTTAAGAATAAGCTGCAATGACAAGGAAACAAATGAAAGAGTACTAAGATTAGCAAAAACTTCAAGAGACAGACTTGAAATGTACAGATAAAAAACATGAGATATTTTGAACATATAATTTGGGATGAGGAATAATAACAGTATATGAGTATTAATGGGCACAGTTGAGAATACTAGAGCAAGGAAAAGGCAGAGACTGGGATGGACAAATAAAATTAAAAGCTGGGTCCCCAGAGAGATACAAAACCTTGGAAGTTGGGTAAAAACAGCCAAAGAACATTTAGAGTGGAGGACTGTGGTCACCAACCCTCAGATATGAGGACAGTACTCTGAATGATTGTATCATGTAAGATGGCAAAATCCTCACAATTAGGAATGGATAAGATAACTGTCACTTAGGATTCTCTATATGCACCTCCTCATTTACACATGTTTGTTTTAAGCTATCTTTTTATAATAATGAGCACCTTTTACTTTTATCCTCTTCACCACTGATCGGCTCGTTAGCATCTTGGGCGATCGGTCACGTCTCTGTTACACACTGTTGGCAAGTACTGGACATGCACCGGCTCCTGAATGTACCTGAACCTGCTCCAGTGTTGGTCAAGTCTAGTCTTGAAAGAGCTCACAATTCGGTCCCGTCACAACACTTTTTGGTACAGCATATTGATCCGAGAGTTCACAACTCTCATTCCGAAAAAGTTTGCCCCTCACAGTTTTTTGGACTTGCGGCTTCTTCAATCCTGAGCTGTGACCCCTTGTGGGGCGAGCGTCCGCCAGCTCCAAGTAAGGACACTCGACTGAGTAGTGTCCCTTGAGATGCTTATACACCACAATTAGGTCACCCTTTGCCCTTCTGTAGTATAAGCTAGGCAAGTTCAGGCGCTCCAATCTCTCAGGGTAGCTGAGGTGCCAAAGTGCAGGCACCAGTCTAGTGGCCCTCCTTTGAACATTTTCAACCAACTGACAGTCCCTAGCATATCTCAGGGACCAGACGGGGTGACAGTACTCCAGATGGGGAAGCACTTGAAGATCGTTACGAGGGACGGACAGTCTAGATATCTGAACGACCTTCTTATAAGACCCAATAATTTATTTGCCTGATTTACCTTCTTCTCACAATGGCCCGAGTACTTCAGCTCATTGTCGACATACACACCTAGGTCCTTCTCACATTCAGTCTCAAATAGTGCAGTTTCTTCATCCTGTTGGCACATATGATACGCCTCCTTACCGTTGGTACGCCCCAGGTGCATCCTCTTACGCTTCTTGACATTGAATCTGAGCAGCAATTTCTTTGACCATTCTTGGAGCCCACAGAGGTCCTTCTGCAGCTCTTCACAGTCCGCTTGGTTCTTGATTTACCGAAATAACTTGGCGTCATTGACAAACATTTGTATGGAAGAGTGCACAACGTCAAGCATGTCATTTATGAAACAAACAAACAACAGCAGGCCCAATACACTGCCCTGTGGTACCCCGCTTGTGACAGGTACGGATAATGATTTCGTGCATTATCGTGCAATCTGGAAGAAGGAATACACTCCGAAATGTCTCGCTCTTTGCTAAGTTTTTTGCCTGCCGAATTACCTCCCATTTCTCCTCCTCACTCACTAGTGTGATCCTGAGGGGGCAAGGCTTGTCCCCTTGCTTTTGTCTCAGCCTCCTCACATCCTGAGGCATTGATGGTATCTTCAGAACCTCTGAACAAATATTCTTATACTGCATCTTATTGTGTGTTATCTTACTCTCGGGTTCCCTCCGCCTGGCTCCAAAAACTATTACATTGTTCCTGCGCTGGAAACGTTCCCGTTGTTCCTCCTCTCCCCTAACAGTAGGTCCGTTAATTTTCATTTCTTCGACACACTTCTTCAGAGTCCCTACCTGCTATAGAACCTGTTCTGAACCTGCATTACTCTCCGCCACCTCCCGCGGCCCTGCTAATACCTCAGCATATCTCCTCTTAGCAACCACCTCCATTCTGTCGGCTACTTCCTCAGTCTTAGCAAGGATCTCTATCCCAACTTACTCTAGTTTGGCAACCAGCAAGGCTCCAGCTTCATCTATTTTCATCCCGAAGGAACTCGTTTCCCTATGGCTTGCAATCGCCTCTTTCACCTTGACTATACAGTCAGGGCAATACCAGCAACAGCCTTCATGCTTTATGGCAGTTTGCATCATCCTAAACGTTGCATTAGTCGCCCGACTAATGCAACGTCCCCTGCAGTAATCACATATCATACTCATGGTTGTTGTTGTTGTGGTGGTGGTGGTGGGGGGGGGGGGGGGGGGGGTGGGGGGGTGGGAGGAGGTGCAGACTGTGTATAGATCTACACCTATTTTAAAATAAAGAGAAAAAAAACAGTACAGTAATACCTCGGTTTACGCAGTTCTCGTTTACGCGGTACCCCGCCAGAACCGGAATGCCCAATTTACGCGGTGCATCTACTCATATACGCGGGAAGCAGCGCGGGCAGGGTGCGCACAAGGTCACCCAGTCATCAATACATTACCGAGTTCTTCACCCGCCACCCACCACAGCCGGCCCAAGTCAGTGATAGTGAGGATATGGACTTTGAGGGGTTTGACAAAGAGGCCCTGCAAGCCTCTGTGGTGGATAGTGATACAATTGATACAAGTGATACAGGTGAGGGCCAATAATCTGCCCTCTGCCTCGTTACCAACCCCCCATCCCTGTGTGCCCAGCCATCTTTTCTACTAATGTAAGTGTTAAAAAACCTAACATTATTGATATTTCTCTTAATTATTAATTGTGTGTGCATACCATCATAAAATTAAGATGTTATTTTTACTACAACGTAGGTATTGTGTCTGAAAAAGTGGAGTTTGGGAGTCAGCCCAGTCTCTATTTCAATTAATCCCATATGTTCTGTTATTCCATTTGCACGTTTCTAGTTTTACGCGCTACTCCGCAGGTTCAATTGACCACGTAAATTGGGGTATTACTGTACTTAGCTGCCCTCTGCTGCTGCCTTTAAGGTTGTCTTCTGTTTTTCTTCTCTCTTTTTTTTTTCAGTTCACTTCGGCAATTTGTCGATATTTTTGTGCTATTTCTATGTACACTGCATTTTGCTATGAATAATGGATTTTACACACCCACTCAGTCCTTCAGAAACACAGAAAAATAAAACAAAACTTTCTTTGGGGCGGTAATAGAATGCCTTTAAAGATAGCCAAGCTTGTTGATTTTATTTATTTTTTATTTTAACTCGTATTTCCTTATACGTACTTTCTTTTCCTGTTCTCATCGACGACTATATCTCTTTGTGCTATCACTGTGTACACTGTATCTCTCTGTGAATGATGTATTGTAGGCACAGTTTCAGTCCTTGAGAAAGCACGCAAACAAAATAAAATTTAAAGTCTCTGTGGCACCTATAACACGCCTTGGTTTCTGCTGGCAGTGGTGCCTTACCAGCTTGCTTACCAATTTGTATTCGCTTTAAGTTATTTACAACCTCTTCCGCAGTCACTGATGATACTATGAACTGATTTAACTAAAGGCACAGTGCTACGCTCCCTGGTTGGCCTTTATCACAGCCGAGACCACAACTCCGTAAAAAAACTAAAATAAAAGCTTTGTCATATGGCAATGATTTTGTGGTTGTAGGCCTCCTGACCTGGGCTGTATATCCAACTCGGTGGAGATTGAGTTTTCAAAAATACAATCGCGTCTAACATTAAAAATCCTACATCGATTTACACTTTCACATCACTAAGACGATCTTGATGATCTTATGTAATCACTGTCCAATTTCTGCCGCTCAACAACAAAGGCCCGAATGCCGAACAAGCTTTGTTACAGAGACGCAACACGACCCGACCCGCACGCCTAACTCCACTGGCCTCCTGTCCATTTCCACCTTTTTTTTTTATTTAAGTGGGCTTATGTTTGAAATAGCTAGAGCAAAATCAACAAAGATCATCATTGGGCTTTATTTATAAGCCAAAAAAAATTACAGTACAGTATGAACATACATACTTGATACACAAACTGTGAGGTTTAAAATGAAAATTTGGATACAATGTGGCAGTTATCAATGTTAATTTGTAAGATTCTGCTACAACTATGTCATCAAAAAGTTGGTGAAAAATTTTTTTCCCTATGACTATCTCAAGGCAAATTTACCTTCTTTTTCAATTAATGATGGGGTAAATTGCTGGGGCTTCCCTGTCTCTACTTACATCAAACCGGGTGCTGAACAGTTTTTATGCCTAAACTACTGTATGCCGAGAATTTTCTTTTCCAGTGATAAGGAATTTTAGAAAAAATTTGTGGTACAGCGCTAAAATGTGTATCTCACACCAATATGTCAAGGGTTCGAGCCTCGGCCCAGACACACGTGAGAATGGTACCGGGTATTATCCAGAGTGACCCTGCTAAGCATCACAGGTTTCCCAGTCCTCGGTTTCCTCCTGTACTAAACACTGGATAGACCAGTTGCTAGAATGGCTAGCAAGCTATTAAAAAAATATACACCCTATATACAGTGTATACACAATAGAAAAAATTATGAAGACTGGACTGACCACAAGACAAGTGATGCTAAATTGAACATTTACCAACCATTCACTTCATTTATGCTTTACCTATAAGTTTTTTTTTCGCTTTCAATTTATAAAAAATGGAATACTGTACTTACATGTAATGGGATCTGTGATGCAGACTGAGCAGAAGGCTTTTTTGGTTTAGGAGGAACAACTGGTGCAACTTTTTTTCCACCTCCAGGAGAATACTGCTGAGGGGTGGCATTCCCAAGGTGGAGCCGACCCAACTCCTCTGTTACATTACTGTATGTGTTGCTAAACATCTTGAGTCAATTAACTGCTGTATCTGCTGCCCACTCTGAGAACAAAGAAACATAAACCTGGTAAAACATGCACACACTAACATACTCTACTGCATTCAATAACAAAATTCACATTTATAAGGAGGTTGGGACGAGAGAATAATAATACAGTACAGGAGGTCCCACGGCTATGAAAGGGTTCCGTTCCTGAGGACATTCTTAATTCGGATTTGTACGCAAGTCAGAACACATGCTATATGCATACTACAGTACTGTACTTACAAAACAATACTTAAAATCCCACTATATCACTTAATTTAAGTCAAAAGAAAAAATAGAATGACAAAATACAGTAAGTGAAAGTAAAAAATAAGTCATCAGGTAAATAAAATACTGTCAATTTCAGGTTTAACCCCGTTCGTATCGGCGGGCGTTCATAAGTCGGACGTTCATAAGTCGGGGACCTCCTGAATACTGTACAAAGGTCGAAAAGAATTATCAAAGTTCTTACGTTGAACGTAATATTGATCAGAAATTTATAACTTAACTTTCTAGACGCTGGCCTTGTACGTGTATTTATCATTTTAAGAGTGCACGGGTTTTAACACTATAGTACAGGTACTTCCTCTAAGCTACTAGGGTGCACTGTGGTCAATCACACCCTGGACACTATTGACTATCAGAAGAGGAATCCATAACTGAGCATCGATAAAAAAGTAGAATCAGTGAATCACCCGGTCAAGACCGATGCTAATACCATACAAGTGCATTTGAGGCACTTGGTGGAAGAAGAGCGAATCAACCAACGATGCCAGTGCAGACACTCCCCAGGTTACTTTTGGGTTCCGTTCATGGAGGCTATCCATAAGCCAAATTGTCCATAAGCGAGAAGTGACCCTTCCATAGGAAATCACTGAACACACATAGTATACAGTATGTACTATACACTATACAATTACACTACTACCATTTATTCAGCATACTTGGGACCCGGGGCTTACCAGATAGGTTAAGTTTAATGGAATTAGGAGCACCAGGCCAAAACTTTACAAAATGTCCAGTAAACCCTGTGACTGGCTGTGAAGACTTTACACTAACATTAAAACTTAAAATTGTAAGTATAGAAGCATCAATAACAAAAGCATATACTGTACTGTACAGTAAATAGCATTAATGAAGGCATGAAAAGAGCACAAATAATACATGTTAGTGTTCAAAATGTGTTGTGGTTGCCTCTGGTGCGTCCCTAGGAACAGCGCTCCGCCAAGGACCTTCCAACATCAACACACTAGCACCAAAGTTTCATGGTGGAAGCCCATATATAATCAAAATATTATGTTATACCTTACGATAATTATTTCTGATTTATTTTTGCACTTTCTGCATGTAGGATTGTATATGTATGTAACTGAGTAAAAAAAAAATTATGGCAGTAACCCTTGATAATTCGGCATTTGATAACTTGGAATGCCAAGTGGGTAACGGTGACTAACACTTGCCACACCATTCTCCACGCTTGGTCAGTCTGGTGTTTGATATTGTTGTGGTCGGTTGTGTGCTACTTGTCTTTCCACACTTTGTTCACTGCTTATCCTCTCCCTCTTCAAACATCACTGATATGGCATCTGCACCTTCAAGGAGTTATAGGAAGGGCATGAAGCTCAAATTCCTGAGTCTTCACGAGAAGAATAAAGTGTTAGACTGAGCTGATGCTGAGGCATCCATGCACATGGTGTGTGGAGAGTTTGGGATCAAGTCCAACACCTTTTATGACATAAATAAGAATCAGTACAAGATTCAAAAGCACTCTTTTAAGCTTAGAGGACCCTGGCAGCTAAAAAAAGTGAAGAAAATAATTAAACCTGGAAAGTTTTAATGACTTAGACCAAGCTGTGTACAAGTGGTACAAACATGAAAGTGCATCTGGCATCAACGTACGAGGTGTGGACATTCAAAATGCTGCAGTTCGCTTTGCATAGCACCTCAAGATAAAAGGCTTCAACACAAATGCAGGTTGGCTTTTCAATTTTAGAAGCCGTCATGGTTTGGTGAACCGGAAAGTTGTTGGCGAGACTGCCAGTTCTGATGAAGGAAGTGTTGAGCCCTTCATGAAACATCTTGTGAAGATTATATTGATAGCTGCAAGTGTCTCTGAAGAAAAGACAGAAGAGAAAGGTGACGGATGTGATGACGAAGCTCCCAGTCCACGGCCTAAGCTGTCTTATCTGAGATTTCACTTTGACAAAACCTTGGAGGCAGTGGGGCAGCTGCCTGACCTAGATAAATACTGTACTATGCAACTCTTAAGAAACATCAGGGCAGATGCGAAACTTAAGAAATCAGTAGTTTACGTTCCCAGCGTCATTTCCCATGCAACACAATGAAGACAATGTAAGCAGATTGTAAATACCTGTACGTCCCTCCTCGACTCACGACGAGGTTCCGTCCCGAAAGCCAGGTCATAAGTCGAAATGGTCGTAAGTCGAAAATAATACATAGAAATTCTAAAATGGGTGTCTCTTTTTCTTCTCAGCACCACGAGAACTCTCACTTTTACGCTTGCCACCCAATTTAAAGGAAATTAGAAACGAAAATTTTGTCAGTACACAGTCGAGTATGTCGCAAGTCGGAGTACCTGTATATTCTGCACTGTAAATACATATCAATACAAACTACAATAATGTTTAATTAGCAGTTAGTATAATATATATTATACATAAAATTACAGTATACAGTATCCTGCTTCAAGAAAAGTGCTTTCAGTGGTAACTGAAATTGGGGCAGAGCCCCCCTCACTAGGAAGTTAGGTAGATTTGGTTGATTTAGTCAGGTTCTGTTAGAGTGTGGGCATTGCTGTTTCCATTTTCTTGTTTAGTATCATGCAAATAACATCTCCAGAAGTTTTGGTGCGATTCCATACGGGTAATTTATGAGAACACTGCTATCACCAGGAGTTGTTCGATTTCATTAATTTTGCCACAGATGTTCTTATCATTATAGTAAGTATTTTAAAAGAGGCAACAACTTTTTATTATAATTATATATTTTTTCTTAGTTTTCTCTACAATCATAAATCACTTGTAGTGGACAATGCATGAAGGATGAGGGAAATTGTGGGGTATAACATGGTGAAAAATTGATCATATGACACAAATGACATATCTACATGCTTTGTTAATGAAGAAATTAAGGCTAATATACAACTAGTGGCAGTCAGTGGTTCAGTAATTATGGGGGATAATTTTACACAGGTTTGTAGGCTGATTACTTTCAGTTCAATTTATTTTCATGGGTAAATGCTTAGTTTTCTAGATATAAGCAGGATAAAAAATGTTAGGTTAGGTTTGGTTAGATTTGGTTAGGTTTGCACATGATTTCAGCCATTTTTATATTTTTTCCCAACATAATACATTATCCTCTGATAAAATAAGTGAAAATTGGATATTTTAAACCCATTTTCAATGATAAACAGCAGAGTCAATATCCAAATAATTACCAAAATTAATTATTTACCATAAATACTCCTCTGTAAAATCTGCCGAGTCAGCGGGTGTTGTCATCGACTCGGTTTGTTTACAACTGACCCACTCTGCCCGAGCACTCTCTCACTTAAAAAAAAAAAAATACACCATGACGCTTCAACAAAGTTGCTTTCATTGGTACCAGATAACAAAATAAGAACCTTCTGCTTAATACGGCGGGGGGATCCTGGGATTGGAGTTCCCCGGCTAGAAAGTTAGGTAGTTTCCTTTGGTTGGTTAGGTCAGGTTCTATTAGGTCATAATAAATGTCGTCTCTTTTATAATACTTACTTTAACAATAAGAACATCTGTGCAAAAAATTAACGAAATTGAACAACTCCTTCTGGCAGCAGCGGTGTTCTCATACATAACCTCCATAAGTTATTCTTGGTGCTGTCTCCACCATTACCACAGTTTTTCAGGCCTAAATCATAAACCAGTGTGTGTGGAAAAATTATCAATCTTAGTGATCCAACACCACTATACCTATCAATTATAATATTATTTATAATCAAGTGACAAACTTACATAAGGTGGCTGAATCAAACAAACAAATAAATTAAGTTATTAAAGAACATTTCTTTAGTGTCAAGAACACAGTACTACATTATATCACAGATTTGAGTTCTTCATGAGGAACAAGACACATAATTTCAAAGATAGGAGGGAATCAGGGTAAAGCTAGGCTAAACACCTCACTTTACCTGGACGTTACTGCCTAAGCTTTGTATTACCTGGGAGAGACGAAGCAAGACACACCATAGACCATAGCTCTGTTGTCACGGGGTACCTACTTTTTTTATGGCTATCAGATTGTATGATGACACCAATTATGAAGTTAATTATTGGACCTCGAACATGTATTATTGCAGGCGACAGTATATAGAGATTTCTACTGTAAACTCACTTTACCACAGCACAGGGCAGCTCTGTACCAAAACAAAAAAAATCCACGTTTTATAATCATACTTTCCTTCAGATAAATTTAAAATTTCATTCAGAATATTAATACTGAAGGTGGGGCGTTTCTCTTACCTTCTCTGTCTTATAATCACGTCTGACTCACTTCCTGTCAAACACAACACAACACAGCCCTTCACAGGTGATTACTAAAACTCAGCGCATTGTATAGAGATACTTTTAAAATTAAATATACCTTCCAACATGGAGTTTAAATGATATATAAAATTACAATATATCAACCCATTTCCAATTTTATTAGTATAATGGTTTTTTATCATGTCTATTTATACAAAACTGTATTACCTATAATACCTGTGGGAATATACATTGCTGGAACATCACACTGCCAGCATGCGCGCTCAGTTTAAATTAAGCAGCACCTTTAGAGGAGAAAGTGAATTTGTCACACTAGTGGCCCACGAGTTCGATAATTGTATACCCACGAGTCGTGGGTATACAATTATCGAACATTTGGCATTATTATCATTCTTGACTAAATCATATGGTCGTTTCTATGCATCATGCACAATTGCACTTAAAAAAAGTTGCAAATCTCGTTAGAAACAGGTTATTCTAAGAACAAATCGTGCATGTTGAAATTAAGTACAATTTAAGTTACAAAGCTCTCACTCCTTGTCCCCAGTCAAGACCATAATTATTAATCTACCACTATTCTACTTACCATTCTCGGGCCAGCCTTCGCAGTGAACGGACCTCTCTCAAGACCCTTCACTGCCAAAGCCAGCCAGCCTTTGTCTCTGACCCAGTAGCTGTAACATCATTGGTAACCGACCACCACTGGAAGCCTGTTGATGGCGACCCGCCTGTTACGGACTACGCATTAGACCACCACTCCAAGCCTGATCGCCCCGACTAGGGCACAGCGTAACCAGACATCCCCCATCCCCCGCGAGCGCTCTGGACTCCCCAAGGGTAGTGTAAGTGACCCACACTCCTGCTGGAGGGCTGCTGTCGGTCCTGACGTGGTTTGGGGTCTTTCCCTCCCACTCAGTCTCTCCTCTTTTCGCTCTGGCCTGGAGACCTGCACCCTCAGAGGTGTAATCGTCCTCAGGTCCTCCCTGTAATTTTTCACCTCCCTCCCAGGAATTTGTGAAAAGGAAAGGGGGCCGGAGCCAATACCATCGCCGAGCCTTCCTGGGTAACCGTGATCGTGCAGGTCCACCCAGGGAGGGGGGTTGCTATCCCTCATCCTTCCCTCCCTCCAATTAGGTACAATAGGCTCGCGCCTCACAAAAGCGAGCAACTTTAACACTAGGATAGTAGGTTCGCCTGTAGTGGATACCTCCCATACAAACGCTGTTTGTCGCTGAGTAGCCGACCCCGCGAGTTCCCCAGTGTATGTCTCGTGGTCTAGGTCAACCAGCGCCGACTTACATGACGGAGTTCAACTATTAAGCCACGCCTACCTCCGCTATTTAAGACCTGACCTCGTGGTGACCTCACTCTTTCTACCTACTCCAACCAACACTTAATTTAATCTGAGTTAATAGATCAAGTGCATGTACCTAACCTAACCTAACCTAACCTTACACAACACAACTCGAATTAAATTAAGTTTACCATTTTTTTTTTTACTTTATGACACCAAATAATAATCGAGAAGTGATTTACAGCCCGAATTACGCTTGTACGACCATCATTTGACTTCATTGCGGCTATATTTGGGTACATTTGGGTAACTAGTTGGACCGCGGGGAGGAGCATCCAAAAAGAGAAGAGGAGTTAGGCACAATTCTATGCGCATGCCCAGGAATCTGGGCGTGCGCATAGAAACAAAGGACTCCTTCATAGTTCTTTGCATAGAAGAAAAGGATGTCGATCTCATGTTATCGACTGAATCAATCGATACACTAACAAGAGATAACTTTGAAATAGCCCACCACAGCTTAGAGCTAATAAGTCAATACTGTAGTTATCAAAAGATTGGATAAGGCCATCACTAACAAATCACCAATTAAAATATCACAAGAAATAAAACAGAAAAACACATGGGCTAAAGTGGAAGAGGTGGAACTGCTCCCCAGGGCTCCAACGATGATGAAAGTGAGATTCATAGAAATCGCCATGGCTCAGAAGGCACTAGAAAATGCATTTGCATCTCCCACTACCACCTTTCAAAAGACCAAATTGAAAAATAATTTTTTTATCCCATAACACCTTGCTGGATATATTATAAATATAACCATGTATTAACCAATTACCCTAATACGGAATGTGGAGCTGAAGAGCACACATTCAGGGAGTGTAACAGCAAAGAAAACCCAAAATGTCTGAACTACAAAGGACCTCACCGTGCTTTGGCAGCACGCTGCCCAGTAAAGAAAGACATCATGAAAGGCATGAAAGAAAAGGAGAAATCGAACAAACATATAGAAACTGACCCAACCAAAACCTATGCTGCAACAACAAAGTTGCAAGACGCCACCTCTAAAGTGTTAGAAAAAAACAAAAGATGAGGCCAACGCAGAAAACACTTACCTGAAGCTAAGTGAAGGTCTACCCTTCACCTGATACATGCCCACATAAACAACGTGGCTAAACCAGGAACATTCGGAAGAACTGTCAGAGAAATGTTTGCAGCGAACAACCCACCACAGGTAAACTTCCCAGACGATGCCCCAGCAGCAGATATTTTCAAATGGTAAATTTGCATAAGTGCACCCCACTCTCTCAGAAAGAAAAAAATATATATTTTTCTAGTGTATTTGTGTGTGTTTGGACCGAATATGACCTCCATTTCCGTCGGAAATTGGCCGGGGATTTTTTATCATTTTTTTTTCGTGGGACGTTTTCCGAAAAAAAAAATAACGGCTAAGCAGAGCTCGAGTCGGGGTATGGTCTGCTGTTTCAAAGGGGCTAGCTTGGCCTTGCCACACATGAAGGAGATATGGTTGGTTTCATCTTCACACGCGGTCCTCAGATACGATACAGCTCCATACGCTTGTTGGGAGGCGTCACAGAAGTGGTGTAGTTGCACTGCAGCCACTGGATTTGCATCCTCGGATTGGTAACACCATGGAACGTGTACTTGTGATAGGTGAGGATGTTCTTCGAGTCATCTTCGCCAAGCCACCCTGTTCTGTTCAGCCATTCGTTCATCCCACCCAACACTATTCTTGGAAAATGATTTGGTTCTTATGACGCTCGGAGCGATGAGTCCCAGTGGGTCATATATGGAGCTGACTATACTCAGAAGGCCTTGTTTCGTCTCCGGTTTCTTAGGGATCTGGACCCGGACCTCTAGTTCGTCCTTTTCCAGGTCCTGCAGGATTTCCAGCGCTCGTTCAGTGGAGTGCCCGTCGTCTTTCAAAATTACTTCCTTTACTTCCAAAGCTTTCTCTGTCTGTGGAACTGCCTTGAGGACTCCCTTGTGATTACAGGCCCACTTCATAAGTCTGAATCCACCCTTCTTCATCAGCTGTCTCAGTTGATGGGTAATTTTCGTTGCCTTCCTGGGCGAATATACTGAGAGAAGCAAATCGTCAACGTAGAATTTTTTATTTATTTATTTATTTTTTTACGGGAATTAGCCCACCCGGGCACAGGTCACTGACCCACATCGGGGCCCGGAGGGCGAAAATAATATAATAATAATAATTATAATAATTATAATAATAATAATAATAATAATAATAATAATAATAATAATAATAATAATGAATAGCCATAAAGAAATACAAAAATGAAAAAAATTATCAAAAGTGAGAAACAATATACTGTTTGTATGTTGTGTTGTCAATAGTAAAATAACTAATTGAGACCCTACAATTGTGTGTAAATGAGGCATAAAGTCAGATCAGCAACCTGCCTCTACTACGTATTACGACTTGCTCTCTTGATGTTGTCATGGAGACTCCCTTTGATCTTGGAATGTTCGTTGTAGCGCATACCTGGCACATGAAGGACTCCACACACCTCCAAGGAGATGTACTGTCATTCGGTAAGTGGCAGGGGCTCCTGACAGCTGGTCGTTCGTCCACCATAAGAATCACAAGACGTCTCAATGTTCGGGTACTACTCACACTTAGTGGAACATTGCCTCGATATCAGCCATGAGTGCCACCTTTCCTTGTCTGAATCTGATGAGGACTCCAACTAATTTGTTGTTAAGGTCTGGCCCTTGCATCACCTGGCTGTTCAGTGACATCGACTCATATTCGGCTGCACAATCAAAAACTATTCTCACCTTTTCTGGCTTGTTGGGATTCAACATGGGGTGGTGTGGGAGATACCAGGTCTTCCCGGGTGCAGCACCGAGTTCTCAACGTGAGACTCCGCATGTAACTTGTCGATTAGACGTCTCATCACTTCTTGATACCTCTGAGCGAGCCCTGGGTTCTTCAGGAGACGTTTCCTTAATCCTGCCAATTGCTGTTCGGCAAGCTTCTTATTGTCTAGGAGTCCCGGTTCTTCATGGCAAAACGGGATGGGAAGTTGGTAGTGTTCGTCCACTTAATTGACATTGACCACTGCATCAGGACTCCCTTGTCTTCGACTGTAGGCGGAGTCACATTCCCAGACTTGTCTCTGAGCTCGATGTTGCCGTCCTGACGAGATGGTTGATAGCGGCATAATCATGGTTCACTGTTCCAAACGGTCCATTTATGGTCCAGCCTAGAAGGGTGCGTGTTGCGAACGGCTCTCCGTCCTTCTAATGGTGCTAGTGCTTGTGGTACATCCAGGCCTATCAGGAGATCCATTCATTTCGGTGCGTGGTGTAGCAAAGTACCTTGGAGGTGTTCCAACATGGTGACGTCTCGGGAGTCTGCAACTGATGTTCTCAGAGAAGACAGTAGATTCTTAACAACAATGACCTTGAGGATAGCGATGGATCGGCTCTTTCTTACTCCTACGCTAGCCACTTTTAGATCGATCTCTTCGGTGTTAACACTATTTCCTTCTTTCATGATTGTGCCAACGGAAGGGGAAACTGGCCTTCCCTCCGCCTGCAGCCGGTTAGCTAGCTTCGCATGCAGTATGATTGGTCGCTGCCTGAATCCTAGAGAGCTCCGGTGACCACTGCTCCTTTCGCCTCCTGCTCTCCTCCTCCACCCTGACTTTCACTATTGGAAGTGCGACTCTGCTTGACCCTTTTTGTCACAACCCGCAATTGATGGGCTCTTCACGCCGATCATCGCTTCCGTTGTTGGAAAGGTTTCCCTGACCCATCTATGCGGATTTTCCCCGTTTGTGGTCACCAGCACGTTCTGTCTACTTCCAGTCCTTTTCCTCTGTTGCTTGTACCAGCTTCGGTCTTCCATGATTTAACTCCACTGATTGTCGGTTCCAGTAGAAGCATAATGGCCTTGAGTTGACTCAGTTGCTTGTGGTCAGGTGATATGTCCATTTGGTATGTGCCCCCGGTGATTGCTCTCTTCACCCTTTGGAAACTGGTCTGTTCTCCTCCTCTTTCAACTTCGCCCCGTTGCACCTTGCCACTGCTCGTTGGAACTCTCGTGAAGTGCAGAAGCCTCAAGTGTACTCCTGAGCAGCCATCTATACCACATATCATCTTCTGGCTGCACTCCGTCATCTGGTGATTACGATCCAAGCAGGCGAAGCAGCGACCTTCTTCCCTTACGAGTGAAATTCGCTTCCCTGTGGACATGCTGAGAAATGACCGGCACATCTGAAGGTGATCTCTGTGGCATAACGAGCAGCAATCATCATCCGTTTCTCTGGTTGTCCTTATTCCTGATGTCACCAGACCCACAAGTTTCTTCCTAGACGAGGATTGGCGTAAGGGTGATTCTGCATATATTCCGCTTGGTTCCTCTGGTCCTTGTTCCTTTGGGGCCTCCTCCACCTTTGCAGTGCGAATTTCAATATCCACTCGATCCCAGGAGGTTTCCCGTTTCTTTTTGTATTCTTGTGCCTTATCCACATAGTCATCCCTATCTTTACCTTGAATCTCTCGACTAAAGTATGTATTGATTCATATGTGTCACTCTGATGTACTGTAGTTCTCCCAGAACCTTCAAGTTCCTCACGCAATTCCCCAGTTCATCTGAGAACTGTTGGAGGCCTTTCGTGTCATACAGTCTCACATTTGGACCTTTCTTTATTAGCTGGCAGACGTAAGTGTGCTTGTTGCCGTGACGTTTCTCTAATATGTCCAAAGCCTCCTCGTATCACGCTTTGGGATCTTGTATTTGCACGCATCCCCGCAAAGCATCCTTTGTGGGGCCGGCGTAGGAGACGAGAAGTGTCTAATTTCAAAGCATCGGGTATCTGCGCCATCCAAACGTGTCACTGGAAGGCTCGCTTGAACTCCCAGTATTCACCACAATTTCCTTCGCTGAACTTCGGTCTCAGGGCTTTGGGAGAACCTCATATTATCTAATACAGCTACTCCTCGACTTACGACCTACTCGACATACAACTGCCTCAGTCATACCAAAATTTTGTCAAATTACGTATTTTCGAGTCCCGACGTTAATGAGTGCACTGTGTACGGACAAAATTTTCGTTTGTAATTCACTTTAAAATGGCTGGCAAGCTTAAAAGTGAGAGTTCTGTGGTGCTGAGAAGAAAAAGATACACCCATTTTAGATTTTCTATGTATTATTTAAGCATTTTCGACTTACAACCTGGATTTAGGTCCCTAACCCCGTTGTAAGTCGAGGAGCAGCTGTAATTCTCTCACCAAGCCCTCGGACCTCGGTGGGTTGTCCTTTTGGTCCCTCATCGACGTTAGTGGTTTCGGTGAGCAAGCTTGACGCTCGGAAGTACTTTCCTGCTCCCCCTGGTGAGATGTTCCCGGCTCCGAGGTTACAGTAAGGTGAGCATTGGGAGTCCTCCTGGGGTGTATAGCGTTTCTTCATCAATTTTCAGAGGAATGTCATGTCTCCGGTAGCAATAACACCTTTCCGCGATCTTCTGTGTTGCCCTTACTTCGTAGTCGATTCATACCTTCGGTGACGTTCTGCATCATTGCTGTCATGTGAGCGAACTTCTGCTGCATCTGTTGGTATTGTTCACAAAATCGCCCTTCAATCCCTTCGTCTGGTGGTTCCCTTCTCTTCTCTCGTGCACCCCCTGATGTAGTGGGATTTTAAACTTTCAATGTGCTTAAGTCTATGTTTTTGTTGCAGATCAATGAGTGATGAAGTTAATCTGAAGTGTTTTGACAAAACTTGCACTCTGAAGTGTCTGCAGGAATACAATATACCCTTAATTGTGCTAAAACAAAAAGATGTTAACCTTCTTACCTGAGTGAAGTGCGTGGAGATGCCAGAAACGAGATTGAGAGAAATCTGTTTATGTGCATAAAAATTGCTGGTTGGAAGGATCTACCCTTCCTCTAAATAAGATTGTTACTTTCATGTATGCATGGTAGAAGAGTACACAAGCATCAAATTTTCCAAAGATGAACTTCATGTGAACCATTCTACTATTGTAAAGTGGTACAACAATTATTTAAAAGGAAAGTCACCTTAAAATGTAAAAATAGAATCTAAGCTAACCTAAGTACAGGGTTACTGTAACTTTCTTGTTAATCAATTCCTCCAAAGAATGAATCACATTTTTGGAATCAGCATAAAAATCTACATTAGAGAAAAAATTTATATTTATTTATATATTTATTTATTTTTTTACTGTGGTAAATGAAAATGTGAATACCCAAATTTCATTACAGGGAAGGGGGTGCTGATGCCAACCTCAGTAATCTCTCACCTTATTCTGTGGATGAATTTACCCCTTGCCGGGATGACTTCCTTTATAATCACACTTACCAGCTATAATCTAAGTTAAAAATTATATATATGAGTGCACTTATGCCCTTGTGGCAGGATAATAGTATTTAAAAGTCACTTAGTTGTCCTGCTGGTCTAAACAATGTTGGGAACTAATTAGAAATCCTTCTATTGCAGTTACTCAGTGTCGAATTTGTGGCAAAAAAAAAAAAACCCAGTCTTCAGCATTACATCTCAGTGCAGACCAATTCGCTCATTGTTGTCACTTAACAAAACCTTTGACGAATTCTGTAAATTCATCCTAACTACCAAAGTCTTGGACACTATTTTACCATTATGTCCAAAATTTGTACCATATAAAATATCTGCTCTAGAAAAGCACCACTTCACTCACTTATTTATTTCAGCTCACTCTATGAGGTGCGAGTTCCACTGTCTCATTCCTTACACCTACTAGCAGTTAACTTTGACTAAAACTTGGGGTGCAGCTGTAAGCAGTTTAGACTAGTTTAGTCTGTAACCAGAGTACAGTATTATACACGATGGATGAATAAATTTTCGTTGTGCGTTTTACATTGACCCGCAGGGGTCAGAGATGTTTTCATAGCAAGCATGTAGTAAACACTTATTCAGCCTGCTCAGACGCAGCTGCTTTAGTGTCACGTACACAGTCTAGCGACAGTATGTCCACCAGAGATGTCTCAATATGACGATATCACCTTTGAAGCTTGTTACTTATTAAATTAATGACTCTTACTTGATAACTAGGTGCATTGATTATCACTGGTAAGACCTCCAAGCACTTGATGTAAATTATTAGTCAGATTAGTTTGATATTTGCACGTCAGTTAAGGATGATTGGCTCTAACGAGATCATTTCCAGACGGCTATTTCAGTAAAGTTGCTGACACGGATTCAGGTGTTTATGCTAAGGAATTGACTCATAACGACCCTTCTTGCTGATAGAGGCTTCTAGAAGCTTGAACCCATGCATCATCCTTTGTGACGTCACTGTCAGTTAGCCCCGGGGTAGGTTCACCATGGAAGAGCTAGGCAGTCTTTAGCTGGACACCACACATTACTGATCTACCGCTGAGCTGTAGACTGAGAGACTTTTTCAGTCCTAGTAGATCAAAACAGTATCTCTAACACTGCTCTCAGCTCACAGCTCTCAGTCCCTGATCAAGAGGCCAGCCTCTCTGTAGATACAAGTGCAAATATATATACAGGGTATATGTACATATAACGACTTTTATCTGTCCACCCACCTCAGAGAAGTAAACTAAGACAGATGGTTTTGTAAAAAAATTTCTGCAACTTTCCCAAATAAATGTGAGTCTTCAGAAGAAGTCACAGTGAAGTTACACAGCTGACCTACATGGCAAGAGTCTGTGTATTCATTTTGGTGGTCAGCTGGCCTGTGTGTAGGAGGCACAAATAAAGACCTAAAAATAAAAATAAATATATAATTAAAAATTAACCCCAGATCTTCTAAATGCCATTTTGGTGTCATTAAATGCACTCGGGTTGTTCTTCGTGAGATCAACTGAAAAAGAAGCAATTGGATTTCTTAGATTCCTAACAGATATTGATAACCTTATTTTATTGACTTTTCTGGATGACACCCTTTCTGTTTTCTCACGTTATCAACAGAAGTTGCAGTCGGACAGTGTGTCTTGTGGACATTGGAAAGCACACGTATAATGTAAAAAATAAACTATTTTCCTTGAATGAGATGCCATTACTAGGTGGCTGGGTTGCCACCTTGAAAGACCAGTTAATTCAAGGCGACTATGATGAACTGCATTTAAAAGGAGATGAACTACATAAATCAGCTGTTCGTCAGTGCAAGGAACACCACAAGTTTGTCACAGATTGCCTTGACAAAAGGGCAATCTAAACTGGAGTTATTAACTCATTGGTAGATTCTTGACATGGAACTTCTCAATTGAGGAAAACATTATTTCCATCATCAAGCCATTCCTTGCTTTGAGTCCAGATGCAGACCTGAAAGCTATGCAACATGCTATTTGTCTGGACTTGGACCTGGAACAATTATGACTTGAATATGGAGAGCTCATGGAACTAGACAAGCTGGAGAATATCCACAGAGAGAGCCTTTGGGACTTGGTTCACATGCTTGCTGCATCTGAGCATCATGTGATAATCATGAAATCATTTTCTTGAATATTAGCTGCTAAACCTCACATTGCTGATGTAAACCATCTGATGTCTTCTGGAAGGTCATGCATGAGTGTTGAGACAGAAAACCTGTATCTTTATGTCCAGTTGGCTCCACTCCTGCATTTACCACTTAGCATTGCCAATCCTCTCTCTCCCTGAGGTGTGAACCCCAAATACTGAACTATGAATTCAAAGCACTCGCCCAGTGAGCAGGAGGGAGAGAGGAAGGGTGTGTGGGATATGTGTCTTGCGGTGTGTGTGTGTGTGTGTGTGTGGGGGGGGGGGGGGGGTCTGGTCATCATCACAAGTCCCCTTCACAGCTAAGGGGACTCCTGAAGGTGGAAGTGGAGACATCAATCTGAGGTGTAGGCTTTGTTCTGGCATTAAAGATGATGTAGCACTTTGGTAAGACTGGAGAGGTGTCAGATTAGGAGGGTCCTGCATGGATGGGGACCTCATTAGTTGAGGGCTATGGCTGTGACAGGGGCTTGAAAAAGGAAGTGATTGTTGTCTGATGTGCCTCCTCCTTTAGCAGGTACAGCTCCCTGTTGCACAACATGCCCCTCTCCACAAGTGCCCTCACAGAACTCCTGTTGAAGTTGGGGTCATTCTCAGCCAGCAGATCCATGGCAGTGTTCACATGGTCCATGGCAGAGCTCAACATCTTCAGTCAGTGTCAAGGGTGCAGGGTTTTCCTCCTCACCCGCTGACTCCTCCACTACCTGCTGCTCTTCCTGGAGCAGCAAGTCCTTGGTGCTGAGCTCCTCAGAGTGGCTCTCCAAGACATCTGCCACATCCTCCTTATATACCCCCTCAAAACTGGCTTCTTTGGAGATGCCGGTGATGTCGTGGTGTACAGCTATAACACCTGTGAACCTGCCAAAGTTGTTCACACACTCAGGCTACACTTTCCTCCACATACTGTTCATGTAGCTGTGTGACCTCCTTCCTCTCTATCTGTCACCTCAAACAGCTGCATCATCAACCGCCTCAGGTAATAGGCTTTGAAGGTTGCGTTGACGCCCTAATCTTTCGACTGGATGAGTGAGGTGGTGTCGAGGATAAGGAGAAACTTGTTTGGGGATGCTCTACTTGTCGGCATACTCCTTGAGGTGCTTGGATAAGTAGTTAACCACATAACTCTGGCACAACTTCGTTCTGACCCAGGCCTTCTTGTTAGAGCAGCTGATGACTGGTAGATGCTCCTTAAATCCTTTAAGAACATTATTCACAGGTGATGATCCCAATTATCATGTCACATTTTTGCATGCATGTGAAGATGCTATGCTGAAGAATGGTACAAAGCCAGGGAACGATGCTACAACTATTGTCCATTCTCACACAAGGCTTGATAGTTACACAAGTTGGATGATGAAGGGTAGTGCTTTCCTTCATACAGATTATAAGGAATTTAGGAGTAATATGATTAAATACTTTGATCATGGTACACTTGGAGGTGATCTTAACTGGATTTTTAGGTGGGCTAACAGATCCGCTTCAGTTGGTCTGACACAGAACATGTTCATGAGTCAATCCCTGGCGGGAGAGAGGTTATGAAGACATCGTCAAGCAGTTTTCAACCTCAGATTAGGTTGACGGTGACAAGAAAATGTGCACTTTGTTTATTTTCTGCGGGAACCTGAGTGCAGTCATGCAAAAAACATGAAGCTTACCAAGAAAGACGAGATTTCAAACTGTCCTTGTACAGTAAACCTGTATTTCCGGCTGAACAGACACTGACCGCCAAAACAGTTACACCAGTCGTTCCAGCTCAGCAACATATTTCCAAAGAGTCTGGCACTAGATCTAAGCAAATTATTGTATGCAAACATTGCAATAAGAAAGGACATATTATTGATTATTGTTACCAGCTCCAGCAAGGTGGTAAAAAACCCAAACACCACAAAAACCCTGAGGTATTTTCAAGAACTCAACAAGACCCACCTCGGTTTTATTCAGCAGTTGCTAAGACCAAATCTGCTGCTGAACCTTCAGTTGATGTATGGTATATATATTTCATGATTCTGTCTCACATGACTCACGAGACTGTATTGCTTTCCAATGGTGTAAAGATGCGAGGTATGATAGACCACTACAATGACAACCATGTCGCCAACAGTATAATCAGCCGGGGAAGACCAGTGCCATGTAGCACACAATGTAGGATAGGTACTCTCATGCCATCTCGATGCAACACTTCTATTGCCGCTTCCTTAATCGCTGCATTGACCAAAACAGAAGTGTTGTCTGTTCCAGCGAGAGTGGGTAACAACGCACTTTCCCTAGATATAGATGCAGGTGTATACGCAATGTTAACATCTTACCAAGAACTACAATGACGTTCACCTCACCGCAAGTTTCAAGTTACACCTATTGAAACCGATCTCTCAGGAGTTTCCCGTACCCAGCTGAACATTACGGGAGTGGTAACACTACCTCTACGCTTTTCTAAACGTGATTAATCATTTCTTACACATTTCTACAAAGTCAAGACTTAAGCTTACCAGCTGACGGGTTAATCTGTCTTCCAATGCTTAAACACAATATGATAGATGTCCAGCCACTAACATGCTTCCACTTTTTGTGGCATTATCTATATTCCCATGCAAGATTCTGTTCCAATGCTTGACACCAGCATGTCCCAGACCCTACCAAATCTTTTAACCGGCATAATTTTAGCAGCAAAAATTGAATTGTCGTACCTGTTGTCTTAACAGGTACTCAGCATTTTCAGAATGAGATAACCAGAACCACTGTCTGGTTGCCAGACTTTTCACCGGGACAGACGTCATCTGTCGTATGGAAACTTCCAGGGTTAAAGGTCCTTCATGTGAATCTAAATTTGAGCACAATTCAGCCACGTGGTTTAACGGATGTTCTCGTTCTCAATAGAACAGGTGCTCCCAAAATCAGTCCAGATAGGAGAGTCATGTCCAGACCCCCTATAGATTTGCTTTTTTCAGATATTTGCTTTATCTTGACTGACATCAGCCCCAATTATTACAGTGTGTGTGGTAATGTAATGGTTAATTATGTTAAATAATGTAAAAAAAAAGTTATTGTAAAATAGAAAACCTTTACAATTTATTGAATCAAGAAATATCATGGTAAATGAGTATAATACGAAGTTAACTAACAATATCTATTAAAATAAAATATAACATGGTAGGAAAATTATCAGAATAAATATCAATAGTTTCTTATTACTTCAAAACTTTAGTGTAACTTACACTCACCTTCTTACTATTTGTCAGAGTAATATATATTTTTTTCAGCCCTAGCGTCAAATGAAGATTTATTACCAACAACTGGGTCAACTGATTTTCCACTAAGATTTAATAGTGACTGTACTTTAGGAGTCTGTACCAGTTATGCTCATAAGGCAACATCATAGTTCAAATCTTAAAAAAAAATTATAATACAGTAATTAAATAAAATAAAATAATAATAATACAAAATGAAAATAAACTCTGCTACTTCTTGCTCTTCCCTGCCAATTCCAAACCTCGGATGTACTTTCGAGGTAAGTGGTAAGTTTCTGTAATAGAGAATAGGAAGTTACAATCATATACTGTAATTATAATTATGACATGATTTTTTCTTTTACTATTGTAGCAAACCCATTCTTGCAATAATGTAACTGGCTAAAAGCACAAGCAAACACAAATATTCCCTCATTTACTGTCAATCACCCATTCCCCTTCCCAGGTGTGTTATGTTGTGGTGTTCATAACATAGTTTTTGTTGCATCAAAAGAATCTAGTAACTTACCTATATCATACTGTACACTAATAATTTGGCGATGACCCCCATAAACCACTCAACGCCCTGTTTCCTATTGCAAGAATACCTCACTATTTATAACCCCAGTTATTCACAGATGAAAAATTACAATACCCTACAGTAATATTTCAAACTGGGAGGGCTAGCAGCAGTTCTCATATTCCACCGTAAGGCCCATTTCCCACCAGAGCACTTTTTATTCCACATGTGCGGCACTGTGCGGTTTAGAAATTAATGAAGTTCAATGGGACAAAGAACACACATGAAAATTCACACATGGGAGATGCTCACCCCTCCCCTGTACCTGTACTTCCAAACCACGGTATTTTAGAATTCTTCGTATGATGAACACAGGTGCTCCTCTACTTGAGAACGTTCAACTTACAAACTTTCAGAGATACAAACATTATCACTGAGGGGGGGTTACCTGCCAGAACAGGTGTTTAATGTGGATGAGACTGGATTATTTTGAAGAAAATTCCAGATAGGACAAACATTACCTAAGAGGAGAAGAGCGAGCCAGGTTTTAAGGCTGTATTAAAGAGTATAGCTGTACTAAATATCCACAATCTTTTTATTTTTTACAATATGTTTGGTATCTAATGGTGGGTAGTGTGGAAATACTTAATGATCATGGAGATATATATCCTTGATAAATTCCTACTTTTACAATGAACCACTTTCTTTCTTCCTAACACTCAATCACATGCTATACAGTCATCCCTTGGTTATCACGCCTAATTGGGATAACGAAAAACGAGATAACGAAAGTACAGAACCTATGGGATTTATTCTAATTGGTTCCAGGCACCCAAGACCCAACCCCAACTTTCCCATCCATTGTGAGTGATGTTGAAAGCTTCAACTGTCTTTACGGTTGGTAAAACTTGTCAAATATGTGAGTGTCAAGTCTGTCAGTATGAGTGGCATGTGTGAGTGCTTGTGTTTGTACAACCGCTTTCAAGTTTTGTTACCTCCATCCATTTTCATCCATCAAATGTGTTTTTGTCAATTTGTAGATGAAAGATTTTATCCTCAATAGATGTTGGTGAAGCAAGGGGGTAACAATACACCTGGAGGCAACTGTGTCATAACTAAATTCTCGGCCTAAAGATACGGTATATATAATGTTATGGTAATTGTCAGAAACACACATAGGCATGGCTAGGTTTATTACAAAGTGATGAAAAGGGTACGCTCAATACTGTAGTCCACAAAACATGTAGCTATGCTTTCTTTATTTGAGTCCCCCGTCACAGGAGTCCGTTTTCTCTCGCTTCAGGATGCCTGAGTCCTCCGTTTTCTCTCAATCTTAGAGTGCACCCGAGACTTCGTTATTCCTTAGTAATGACACAATTTGAAATTGCAACCCCAATTGCAACTGGGGTTGCAATTGTTGAGGCAACTAGATATGTCTGATTACAGCAAATGTGTTATTGTCAATTTTATCCTCAATAGATGTAGGTGAAGCTACGGGGTAACATTACACCTGGAGGCAAATGCATGATAACCAAATTCTTGGCCTGAAAAATGCGCTATAACGGCAGGTGTGCAGATTTTGATGGAGGCGTGATAACAAAAATTGCGATAACCGAGGGATGACTGTAATCATAATAATAATAATATTAATAATAATGGATGCCCCTTGTGAAATGAGAATGGTCGGCTCAAGGGCCACCCTGAGTTAACGAGTTGCATGACCCAGTGTCAAGGAATAGTCTGAGAAGACCGGACAACTTGCCAACTGCACTGGCTAACCATTACCCTGGAATACGGTCTGCAAATCAATTAACATCCCGGTCCCCAATTACTGCAAGGTAGACAGAGGCAAATGGCGTAAAGAAACTTGCCCATAGTTTCACCCTGCTCGGGGAACGAACCCGGGTCTGCCCGCTTGCGAGGCGCGTATGCTGACCATTACACCACAGGTCGCTATCACATGCCACACACTCTCTCTCTCTCTCTCTATGAAGCCTCCGGATAGAACTTGCCCTCTTCCCAACATAGTGCTACACACACTATGAAACCTCCCAACAACACTCAGCAATTTCCTAATTACTTCCCCCCAAAATTTTTATATCAACAATCATAGACAATAGCTTTCCTAGGTCAGAATATAATACATATTCTTCCCATTCTCTAGGTATTCTTTAATGCAATCACCTGATCCACATATCTTTTTCCAAGTCACAATGTCCTTACCCTAATACATTCTTTGATTGTAGTAGAAATTACAGTACAGTGTGTGTCTGTACACCTTACCATGCATTTTTTTTTCGATTTACTGTTTTCACTCTTTCATGTGTTTATGTGTGAGAGAGAAGAGGAGGGAAGAAGAGACATGCAAGTGTGAAGAGATGGAGGAGAGATGAGAGTTGGAGGTGAGAAGAGATGGAGGAGTGAAGGGATAGAGGAGAGAAGAGATAAAGGAGAGAAGGGATAGAGGAGAGCAAAGATGGAGGAGAAAAGTGATAGAGGAGAGAAGAGATAAAGGAGAGAAGGGATGGAGGAGAGAAGAGATAAAGGAGAGAGGGGATGGAGGAGAGAAGAGATAAAGGAGAGGGGATGGAGGAGAGAAGAGATAAAGGAGAGAAGGGATGGAGGAGAGAAGGGATGGAGGAGAGAAGAGATAAAGGAGAGAAGGGATGGAGGAGAGAAGGGATGGAGGTGAGACGAGATAGAGAAGAGAAGGGACAGAGACGAGAAGAGAGATTACTTTGACTCTTTTTCCGCGGCAAAACAAACCAAAGATAGACAGTTTACTTACCTAAGAGAAGCTTTCCAACAAAAGCAACTTGATTTCCCTGGATGAGGACTTGGGTAGTTCCTTGGGGCTTATGTTCTGCTGGTCCAACACTAGTACTAGCAGCAACTCCAACCTGGATTTGGTGAGCAAATTCTGCCTCATCTATACCATATATGCTGGCATTGTACACTAATGTTACCTGTAAAATACAAATTATGTAATTTATAGTCACACCATTCCATTACAAATCCATTTTTGTGCTCTCTCTCTCTTCCTCTCATCTAGGAGTGCTGGGTATCAAACCTGGGCCACCACAAATGGCAGGCGGCAGCTTATCCACTGAACCATATAATATAGTTCCTGATATATTTTCAACACTGTTGTGCTGGAAACTTGATTAAAAAGCTGTCTAGAACCCAAATGTGGGCGGCAGTGCCAAATTTAGACCTGTGGAGGCCCCCCTCATTATAACTACCCAAGAGGGTGGGGTGGCGAGTGAAGCGAGCCTAAACATCTGGGAGTTCCGGGGAGCGCTGTAAGCCACCCGGGAAAATTTTGAAATTTGAGCACTTCTTTGGAGAATTTTGAAGCCATTTGCAATTATATTAAAAATATTAAAAATATACAGTTCATAGGAAAACCAGGTATTCATGAATTTCATGGAGTAGTTAGCCTAATTTCTATCACGCTTCTTGCTGAACATAGTTTTACGTGATGGAATAGATAAACATGAATTTTAAAGAATGAAAATAAAAATAATCCAAATGAATAAACAAAAAAATAAAATATTGTAATATGTGGAGGCCCCTGGGCAGCTGCCCACTTCGCCCACTCCTGAATCTGGCCCTGGTGGGCGGGCTGCCCCAACCCTATGGTTCACAGTGAGTGGGCAGGGAACCTAAGCTACATGAAAGTAGTTAAGGTAGGGGAAATTTTTTAGCCCATCATAGTTCAGTAGTGGCCTGGGTTCGATACCCTGCAGTCAAAGGTGATTATTGTTTAAATTGATTGACCTGTGTATAGCATTTTTTATGAGAGTTATATATACAGTAGGGTCGGGATATATCGCGACTGTATATAATGATTTTTTTATATGGGTGAGGGAAAGAAACTACAGGTTTACCCTCTCTTTTATGTCATTCTTTCCACCACGAATTCTCAATTAACAGCAGTGTAATAAAAAGTATTGTCTGGCAAAGCTCCCAATTAACGGCATGTTTAATAACCATTTAATTGTCTGGTTGACCATTTAGCAGCATGCATGCCTGCTATTCCAGGCCCAGAGTTTGTTTACCTCTAATTCACATTATGTCTTTAGCAACAATTAATATCCCTGACTCTAATTCTCCTAAAAGGAATATTGTACAGTAGGTTTGGGATATATAGCGACTTTTTATATATAAAAAATTATATGGCGACAACCAAAATTTGACATTTTTTCCAATTTATAGCAATAAATTTATTTATTTCACGAGGGAAATCGGGCAGGAAATATTTCAAATGCACCGCCACAGCAAAAAAATACGTTATTTGCTCACCAGAGGCGCCACCGTGGCTGCTCACCCACGCATTCATGCTCGTCCACTCAGTCCTTCTGAGTGAGTGAAGAGTAAGCAGCCGACTCTGCTGCAGATTATGACTTCTAAGGCGAGTGTAAATGGGTAACTAGTGACGTGAAAAGTGAAGTGAAGAGAATGGAAAGCTTAATGGAATAGATTTAATACTGTAACTAATATTTTTGGTTTGTTCGTTTATGTAGATGTGGAACTGTCAAGTGGGGTTGGCAGTGTGGCGTCTGCTGCCGAGTCTGGTGTACCCAGGATGGTGCGTCAGCTGCCGAGTCTGGTGTACCCAGGATGGTGCGTCAGCTGCCGAGTCTGGTGTACCCAGGATGGTGCGTCAGCTGCCGAGTCTGGTGTACCCAGGATGGTGCGTCAGCTGCCGAGTCTGGTGTACCCAGGATGGTGCGTTAGCTGCCGAGTCTGGTGTACCCAGGATGGTGCGTCAGCTGCCGAGTCTGGTGTTCCTTGATATTGAAACAGTCTGTTGTTCCCGAGTCTAGTGTTAATTGGTGCTTTAGTTAGTAAGAAAATAAACTCGTTAAGTCAAGTTTAGTCACTTTTTTGGCCTCCAGAACCTAACCCTATTTTCCCCATAGATTACATGCAATTTTATATTGCGATTTAGTATATAACGAACATCATTGGACCCTATCTCGCGATATATCCCGACCCTACTGTATTAGTAAAGTTTAGCTCATGAAAAAATTGGATCAGAGGTTCTGATCACAAGCTGTGTGAGATGTATGCTCTTGGTTCATCTACGCCATACGGTGAGCAATTTGAAAAAGCAGAAAGAAAAACATCTTTATATTAATGCATAAAATTGTCTCTTCCCATTTTCATTCATTCCTAGCACTCCATATTTACCCACTTGGAGGAAAAGTTTATGTTAATATCTTAACATATAAACTTAATGAAACATGCACACAAACCTTCTTGTTGCCACTTCTCTTGGCTACTGCCAAGTCTATGGGTTCTAGTTTGCCTTTTCTGATAACTGGGACAGAACCATGTCTGGTAATTCTCACTGCTGGTGCCATTTTTCCCAACACGCGAGAAAAGATTTCATCCCACCGCAAGGTTTCCTTGTAGCCTTCTTTCCTGTTGACTACTGCTTCATGCAGAAGAGGGTCAAGGTTAACTGTCCTGCAACAGAATCACTACATAAGTCACTACCGTATTTTTCGGCTTAGAAGACGCACCCTGATTTTGGAAAAGTAATTCTAGGAAAAGATTTTTGATACTCACTAACCAACACCAGTGAAACCTTGCTTGATATACAGCCCTTTTGGCACAAGTACACACACCTTTTTGAATATCATCACTTAGAACTGCTTATCAGTTGTCATTTTCATCAATATAAAAAAAAAAATCTTTATAAGAAGTGGAAATCTTTAATACAGCACTCATTTTATACACCTGGTCACCTCCACATCTAGCGGGCTGTAGTGTTTACATTCTTTCTCTTTGTTTTTGTCGGTATGACAATGACGGGAAATATTTTCCAACAGTAGAAGGTAAGAAAATGTAAACATGTATATCAACGATTAAATACAAAAAAATCTTTCCATAAAAAAATAAATATATAAAAGTAAAAAACAACTCGGTAAAAATCAGTTGAATTAAAATTTTTGGTAAGCAAACAATAAAAATCACAAAAAACTGTAAATCTCTAAATATCGTGTCCAGTAAAAGAGTCAAAAGCATTTTATTCATCTTCAAATCCTGGTTTATTAGGATGTTGCTTATTACAGGTCGTAATTTGCTCAAAAAAGTACTGATAAGGTAAATAAGGCAAAATTTAGCCAAACATCGAAAGTACCAGACTCAAATCAATTTTCTCCATAGGAAGTTGTACTGTATTTCAATTTGGACGATTTGAATTTTGCGAAGTTTTTACAGTCTACAGTAGGTTCTCAAACTTCGTGAGTTTTTAATTCGACATTTTATATTTGGACACACACAAAAAAACCAAAAATACACCACACACTTTCAAATTTCGACTGCGGAAACTCAAATTTCGACAGGTTTGAGCGGCCCGCCAACGTTTAGAAGTGCATAATCGTGTAAGCGTAATTTCTCTTATGTACAAAGATTCATTATTGTTTATTATTTAATTTATTTTTGATTGAATTAATGTTTAAGTGTGTAAAATGAACAATACAATTCATTAATAATACGTAGAATATTAAAACACACGAGGAGACGAGACGGCATTGTTTTCGTAAATGTTTACAAAACTTGTGACTGATTGGTTCTACATATAAAACTGAAGAAAATAAGACCTTGGTTGTAGCTGTAGTAAAATTAATGTAAAAAAATTAATATGGTTGTTTTAAGTAATGTTATTTAATGTTAATAAATGGAACAATGGAAGTAGCTAACCATTAATGGTAAAGAAAAAAGTGAGATCGCATATGTAAGTGAACACATGTGAAAACATGTCGTCATTACTCTACAGAAGAATATGAAAGCAACACTTATTTACTGCTCATATATATTGAAGGGTTAAATGTTGTACTCTCTCCACCCTGGAAATGCCATTCATCAATGACCTCCACCACCATGCACTAGCAGGGTTTGGCAGTGGACTACTGCACCATACTCGTCATCACCACCTACTGCTACCTGCAGTCCCCGCCCACCTCGCGCAGTCCGCCACCACAACAAAATTCAGCCCATAAAAGCCCACACTGATAGATAAAAGAATAGCACCATCCCATCAATCGTTAAAATAATAAACAGCGCCTGATTTATGTACTGTACAGCCCTGTAAATGTATTGAACGTATATCATTATGTCTAAACCACATGTAACTTTGTATATTTTCAGCCACCGGCTGCAACTCTATTAATAAACAAGAAAATAAGACCCCTGGTTGTTGTTATAGTAAAATTAATGTAACAAAATATGTATGTTTTAATTCATGTTATTTACCGTAATGTATAGTAAAAGTAACCACTGATGTTAAAGAAAAAAGGGAGTGATAGTGGAACAGCAATGTGTACTTGCACCTTCGTAAACCGCGTCATTTATCTTATTAAGAATATGCACAAAAGATTCATTATTGTTTATTAATGAATATGCATTTGATTGAATTAAGGTTTATATATGTGAAATGAACACTGCAATTCATTAATAATATGTAGAATATTAAAACACACAAGAGGAGACGAAACAGCATCGTTTTCGTTCATGTTTAGAACACCAGTGACGAATGATGATGGTTCTACTTCTACATAAGAAACTGAAGAAATAAGACCCGGGTTGTTGCTGGAGTAAAATTAATGTAAAAAAAATAAATATGTATGTATTAAATAATGTTATTTAATGTTAATAAATGGAACACTAGAAGTAGTTAACCATTAATGGTAATGAAAAATCAAAATAGATTGGGAACGCCATCATATGTAAGTGCGTACAGTATACGGTATGTGAAAACATCATTTCTCTACATAATATAAAAGCAATACTTATTACTGTCCATATATAGTATGTTTTAAATAATACTTACTTATGTAAAACAAAAATTCTACTCACAAATGGTGGTAAAGTGTAAAACATAAGGAGAGCCAATAAATATTGTGCAAGAGTTTACTCAGATGATTTTGTCAGTCAGGTTCAACTCTAGCTGAAGCTGAAGCTTTCCATAAAGATATCATAGCTGTTGCTGAAACTGTTACTGAAGCTGAAGTTGGTGGTTTAGGCCTTTGAATAATAAAGCTGTAGAAAGAACCTTTCACAGCCGCTTTTTTCTCATTATACATCTTTATATAGAGGTCATATGCGTTTTTCACGTCCCTGTTAATTTTAATGCTTTGTTCTGTAAATGGATCCACTTGAGAAATATATTCATTGCTTGCTCCATATAATATCCACAGACCTCTCACCTTTTTCATATCGTTTTAACACATCTAGTTTCTCCCCTAAGCTTATACACTTTTACTTTTAGCTTTTGAACCAGCATTATCATCACTTGCTCACTTGCTCATGTTGAATAGGGATGCCAGAAATGCCATAAGAAACCTGAGAATGTTTTTCTCATTTTCCAGTTCAGATGCGTGAAAACAAAGGGCCCGCCAGCTGCGATTGTTTATACTATTGATGCTGGCGTCACCACTAACAAGGCCGGCAGCCTCCGTGCGCAAAGCGCGTTTTTTATTTTTTATTTGTATAATACATATCGGGATTTAGTTATAATTTATAAGAAAAGTAATTTTACTTTTTTTTTCAATATTTTCACAGTAAATACGAAGAAAATAATGGTGTAAACTGAATTGGGTCCTAAATTAGCCAGAGTCTTAAATATGAATCGCCATTAGTAGGACCGTCGTTATGGGAGGCTTTCCTGTATCTAATTACTGTCGTCTAAAACTTGAACAAAAACCTGAAAAATTATAAATAAGGAAATGGTTGACACATTACAATCATAAAATAAGGGTCCTCATCTATTACTCTTTCAAGCATGTAAACCTTAGATAATATTATGAAAATTTTTTCACCCTTCCTCCTTTCATGAATTTTTCCTGCTTTCTCCAATCCCTTCCCACTCTGATGAGCAACTTGCATCGCATACCACTCTCCCCCCCCCCCCCCACTCCCCAACAAGACCATTCCCCCTCTTCATCCCACGTGACTTACCGTAGAGAAAGGACCCGGCCAAGCGCAGAGGTTAGGTGGTGAAGTGGGATGATTACTTTTGACTGCGACTGTACATGGTATCTAACTACATTGTCATCTTGCATGTTTGTCTCACTGATCCATCTTATTTAATTTTTTCATTGATTTGTCTGAGGTTCAGTATTTATGGTACATCAATGTAAAATGTAAAATATTTAACCGAATTAAATTTTTTGGAAAAGCTCTATCAAGGAGTCAATATTTACCCGGTACTCCTCAATAGTGTAAAACAATGGTATTGACCACTGACATATATTCAGCTTGACAAGTGTCATTCTCAACAAACTGAAGACAAAATGTAAATGAAGACGCATAACGTGTGTATCTGGTAGACGTGTTTTAATATCAATTTCTAAATACAGTACAGTGGTCCCGCAGTTAACGAACACAATTCGTTCCATAGAGTTGTTCGTTAACCAAATCCATTGTTTCAATGGGATATTGGGTAATTGGTTCCAGCTCACAGAAAAGTAGATACAAAGTAAAAAAAAAAATGCAGTACGGGTAAAGTACACTTACCTTGAGGTGTGTATGTAGAAGGTTCCTGGTTGATGATGATGATGATGGGAATTAGAAGTGGGGGTGGGGGAGAAGGGAGAAGAGAAGGAAGTGGGGATGGAGGAGAAATCATCTTTCAGGGGACCCATGCTTGGTGCAGTAATTTCACCAATAAAATTTTAAGTTCACTAGGTGCAATTCAAGATTATTTTATTTTTAAATCAACACTGCACTGTGCTATATATTATCAATATGTTTACTAAAGTTCAGAATGACCAATAATTTCTTTGAAAAATGCAAAAATATTCAAGACACCAACAAAATAGATGTTCACTCTACTGTCAACAAAGCCCAACTGACGCCTGGTGGCTGAGTCAAGCAGCTGATGGCGCATAAAAAACTACTACCCTGTACTGCATATATTATCAATATGTTAACTAAATTTTAAAATGACTAATAATTTTAATATAAAAAATGCAAAATATATATGGCACAACTTTCTTGATATTTACTCCACTGGAAATGAATGTAAACATAGAACAGATTACTGAATTGGCAGACTAGCCCATAAGCTGATCAGCTGATGCTCACAACAAAGCATGTTGTTCGTAAGGATTTCGTTAATCGAAGTTTTGTTCGTTAACTGAATTGAAGATCCTTATGGGAGCTAATTCGTCAACCGAAATTTTGTTAATCGAACAGTTCATTAAATGAGGGATCACTGTACCATGAAAAGTACAAAAAGAAAAACTTACTTTTGGCCTTCTTTCTGAAGACCCTTCTTTTTTATGTATTCTGTAACTATGCTTCTTACTTCTGCCGTTGATAACACATCGCCTTTACTGTATCAAAGAATTAAAGGCAAATATATAAACAGTTACAATGCAAAAAAATCAACCATTCAAATCTGTCATAAAACAAGGACAAATGCCAAATTTTGAAAGAGTTAATCCATACATATTTAAATTACTGGCCCTGGAAGTTCATCTGTACTGTATGGACAAGTCAGAACAATAATAATTAATATAAACATCATGTCTATGGGTTGCAGACAACATTTATTCTCAACACTAATGACTAGTACCGAGTGAATAATTTATAATAACCTTCCATCACAACATTGCCCTTAAAATGGGACATTTCAAGGTTACCGCCCAAGACTGAGACCCTGATCTAGTACTGTACTGATCTCCCAGTATCATGATCAGCACACCCTTTTTCAGTGCATTTTTATACCATTTAGAAAAGCCCAGGTTAAACAATTATTTAATTTCCTTTCAGCCTGTTTTCTATGGGAGGTATACAGATGGCATTCCCTTTTTTCAGACTGTTCACAATTAAAAAGGTAAGGTTATTCTAACTCTAAACATTCAAACATGAAACTCTCTTATCAGATTACTGTGTATCAACTCGACTATAAAATATATACGGTAATACCCCATTTAGCACTCGGCATACATTCCTGGATAAAAGAGTGCTCTGCAAAACAGCATTCTAAGGGGTCATTACTGTATACCATTACATTGCATATGAGGAGCTCCAGACCATAACCTGCTAAGAGCCATATGTCGCTGAAACATGTTATGTATTGTACTGTATTCCCCAACCTCTCCTCTGTCACCTGGGTAAGTCAGAGAGCCAATTGGTAAGCCGTACATGTGGGTGAGAGTCCTCTGAAAAGACTTGTGCCAGTCACACATTCCTACCTGAGCATTTTCCTCCATTTTCAATTTAGGCACTTCACAGATTATGGTTTGCAGCTCCATATATATGGAGAGGCATTCCTGATGATGTTATTTTTCACCTATGAGATATACAGTGAACTTTACTAAAGAATGAATAACCAATAAATAATAGAGCATCATGGATAAAAGTCATTAGATGAACGAGTGCCTGGACTAGTAAAGTATTTATTTGTTTATTTATGTCCTTTAGATTGAGTTTTTGTTTTTTGCTTATAAAATGTCATAGAAGTGACCAGGAAGAATATAATTTACATTGCTGGAATTCTTATAAGATAGTGATTAATTTGAATGTAAACATGCTATAGTTTGCACTAGACAAAAATTTTATTAAATTATTTTGTACATTATTTTGATTACATGTACAGTACAGCTTTGCCCTTATGACAGTGTGTGCATGTAAATGAGTTTCAATAAATGAATAAAGTTACATATATCGAGCCAAAAATATTAGTTGTAAAACTATATGTACACAGAGCTTAGATGGCTAAATTTTAGAATGACCAAAAAATTTAACATAAATTATGCAAAAGTATTCAAGAACACAACCTTCTTGATATTTACTCCACTGGAAACGAATGTAAACATAGAACAGATTATTGTATTGGCGGACTAGCCGATCAGCTGATGCTCACAACAAAACGTGTTTGTCGTAAGGATTTCGTTAATCAAAGTTTTGTTCATTAACCGAAGTGAAGATCCTTATGGGAGCTAATTTGTTAACCAAAATTTCGTTAATCGAACCACGCGTTAACGGAAAAGGGAAACAATGGAGCACCTTAGCTTTCGTCTTTATTCAAGACATCTTCAGAGGCAACTGAATTTACAAGGACTGAGAGGCTTATATACCAAGGGTGACCTTACAAAACATCAGGTCAGGTTAATAACATGGGATCCACTAATCCACACACCACCTCTACCGCACATGAAAGAAGAGCTTATAAAAATAGGCGACGTAACAAGTCATGTCAAGTCAGGTAAAAAATATGAGACCCACTAATCATCTATCCTACATACCTCAAATGCTTTCAAAGCATTTTTAACGTTGGGCCACTGACAAATAAATTTATGTAACATATTATCAGTTTTGTACTGACCATCACTAAGGTTTATAGAATTCATATTATTTGTGATCTGTAAATCAATTACTTCACAAAAGTGCTAAAAGTCCAAAAAAGGAGGTTAAAGGTTAAATTAAATGCTTTGTTTGATGAGAGTTACTGGAATAAACCAAGTGATCCAAATTTGTTCATAAACTTATCATCTTATGCACTACAGACAAATGCAAAACTTGTGCTTGGTTTTGGTAGGATGTTTTCTATTGCTCAGCACACTGTTAATCCACTTACTATTGCTAAAGGTATAATCAAACTGGAAAAGAATAAGTCGATAGATGTTACAAATGAAGATATTTCCATAGCTAAAGGTTGTATACAAAGTGCTTTAAGTAAGAATATGGTTTCAAACATTCCAAAAAGATTTGAAACAGCCTTGAAAAACTTGAAAAGTAATGAGAATATCCATATTACTAAGGCTGATAAGTCCAATGCTATTGTAATTTTGGATAAAAGTGACTATAATGATAACATGAATTCCTTACTAAGTGATAAAATCACTTCTTGTGTGCTTTGAAAAGATCCCCTGGAAAATATTAGTAAATTATCTAATTCTAAAATGAAGGTGTTATTGAAAAAGAACCCACCCAGATCTCATCAAACAGTTCTCTCAAATAAATCCCACTTTACCTTTTATGTATGGATTGATCAAAACACATGAGCCTAATAATCCATTACGTCCTATCGTGGGTTCTGTTACTAACAAATTATGCAAGTGGATGGTTAGAATGCTCTCCCCTCTTACAGGCCAGAAATCTAATTCGCCTATACTGTACTGTAGTAGTACGTAACAGCAGTGATTTAATTGATAAACTCAAGAAACACAATGAACCATGTGAATTAATAAGTTTTATGTAAATTCACTTTTCACTTGAGTACCAGTGAATGACCTACTTTCATTCCTTAAAGATAAATTGCATCTGTTAAACTTGACTATTGAACATGATATATTTCTCAAATTGATAGAGTTATGTGTTACTGACAATGTTTTTAGAGCAAATAGAAAGTGTTACAAACAAATATTTGGCATGAGCATGGGTAATTGTCTTTCTGCTCCTTTAGCCTGTAATTATATGGACTTTTTTAAAATTAAATATTATTTTATTTAAACATGGCCTCCATCCACCCCCAATAGCCACACCTTCGCCGCCATTTTATTACCTTAAAATTAAATATCCTAATACTGTAAATAAGTAGATTACTACCCAACATAGGTGATTTTATTCCTCCATGGTATAGATATGTAAATGATTTTCTTTGTCTTTGGCCTAGAAACAGGGACCCACTGAAATTTTTAGACAAACTTCATGATCTTGTCCCTAGTATTACCTTAAAAATTGAAAGAGAAATAAATGGATCACTTCCATTTCTTGATATACTTATCATGAAAATAGTCACAACAATAAATTTAAGGTGTACAGAAAGCCTACACAGGTAGAAAGTTTCATAAATTTTTAACCGAGTCACCTTGAGTCTACCAAAATGTCAGTTTTTTCTGCTATGTTTTTGAGATGTTTGCATATTTGTGACCTGAATTTATTGAAGAAGAACTGAAACACATTCAGTTCATTGCACAAAATCTTGGGTACCCTTCATTGTTTGTTGAGTGTTGACTTAAAAGGGCAAAAAAATCCTTTTATTGTATTCAAATTAGACAAGTTCCTACATTGAAGAATATTTTGACTTTGCCTTATCGCAATGAATTTATCCCATTTGTTCAATCCCTTAAATTATTTTACATTAATGTTGTTTTTAAGCATGACTCAATTATTACTAATATGTTAATTAAGAACAGCCCAACCTTGATTGTAAATGGAAGTGTTTACTGTATTCCATGTAGCAATTACAATGGAAATTATGTAGGTCAGACTGGGAAGGCATTGCAACTTAAAATAAAACAGCACAAGTATAATAATAGAACAGCATCTGAAAGCAGTGCACTTTTTGTTCATATAAGGAACAATAATCATCCCATGGATTGGGAAACGGCATAGAAGTGTTTAAATCAACATGTGACACAGAAAGACTTCTGGTTGAAGCAACTTTGATTAGAGAAATGAATTCTATAAACCTTAGTGATGGTCAGTACAAAACTGATGTTACATAAGTTTATTTGTCAGTGGCCCAAGGTTAAAAATGCTTTGCAAGCATTTAAGGTAGATGTAGGATAGATGATTAGTGGGTCTCATATTTATTACCTGACTTGACATGACTTGTTACATTGCCCATTTTTATAAGTTCTTCTATCGTGTACGGTGGAGGTGGTGTGTGGATTAATGGATCCCATGTTAGTGACCTGACCTGATGTTTTGTAAGGCCACCCTTTGTTTATAAGCCTCTCTCAGTCCCTGTAAATTCAATTGCCTTTGAAGATGTCTTGAATAAAGACGAAAGCTACGGTGTTACATTGTTTCCCTTTACCTGTGTGGTTATGCACACACACGCACAGTGATATCTCCGTTAGCCGGAGCAATTGGTGCAGGGCACTTCCGGGAATGAGAGATTTCCGGGTAATGAGACAACTCTCTGAAAGCCGGAAAAAAATCTCTCATCCCCGGAATTTTCCGGACTACGGAAAAATGTTCTCATAAGTTCCAGAAATTGCCCATTACATCATCTCTCGAACCCTGAGAAATATCCCCCATACCCGTAATTTTCCGTAATTTTCCAGGTATCAGGAAAATGTGACCCTCGGAAAATCGTTCCCAAGGCCGGAATTTTCTGGAAAATTCCGGCTTTAGGAATGATTTTCTGAGAAAATTTCTATTCCAGCTACTCATTATATACCCTGTACATACCTTAGGCCATTAGCTTTAAAAAATTGCACCGTTTCTCCTGACACTTGGTTAACTTCTTCTATAAGAGGAGGTATGAATGTTCTGGAATTATCTTTCTTGTTGACCTCAGGCTTTATGCTTGTTTCTTCCTGGAAAATCATATCAAATGTAAGAAAATTTAGTTTCCCTGATACAGACAAGACAAAATAAGGAATTAATCCTGAAATCCCATTTTATAATCATCAGTGGATCATGTGAATCACAAACTACATCAACAAGTTTGCAAGTGACCCACATGCTTTGAGTTAGTTATTGTTATTTTTCAACTCATATTTTTGGGTAGATATATGTAATTTCTTTATTATTTATTTATATATTTTACTCTGTTACATGCACACATAATCTTCAAACATTATGTGGAAAAAAAGAAAAAGAAATGATTATCAAAATGTAAAAAAAAACAAAAATAATGAAGCATTTCTTATCACCGCTGGAGTTGCCCGGATTGTGTGTGAGCAGTGGTGGAGGTCTCAGCCAATCCAGTTTCCTGCACCAATAGTATTTCCAAACTAACCTGGCCCGTAGGCCACGTCCCTCTTCTATAACTACAAATCGCTGATTGGTTCATAGTAAATGTTCATGTAGCTGTCCATTTATTCGAGCTAAATATGTTCACAATTGGGACAAGGTCACCGGCTTTCCTGCAATGGCAAATTGGAGCACTCTCAAGATACTGCCCTGAGGAACCTCATCCTCCTGAATATGTGGTGCTGACATTTCTGTGGCAATGCGGACCCTAAAAGTGTGATGGCACAAGAACTGACCTATTATTGATGGTAAATTTCCCCACAAGCCAAAATTTTTAAGCTCTTTAAGGATGCTGGATCTCTAAGCTGTGTTGTATGCTTTCTCTAGGTCAAATAAAACGCAGATGAGATGTTGGATTCAAGCAAAGACCTCACAGATCGAGGACTCGAGATGAACAAGAACATCACTTGGAATCCACATTGATATGGTGAAAAAAAGGGCATTCTTCTCCAGGTACGATACTAATTGAAAATTAACCATCTTTTTAAATAGCTTGCAGATAAAAGAGGTCCGAGCTATGAGACAGTAGCCTCCCACCACGAGGAAGGGATGTCTAAACATGACTGAACAAACTTAACCACATCTGAACATGAATGAACAGAACTTTTTCACATCTAAACATAACTGAACAGATCTTATTCATGTCTAAGCATGACTGAACAATCTTATTCATGTCTAAGCATGACTGAACAATCTTATTCATGTCTAAACATTACTGAACAGGCCTTATTCACATTTAAACATGATTTAACAGGACTTAATCATCTCTATTTCAGTCCCCACTACCACTGTAAGGGACAGGTAACATATGACATGTTGCCATTATCATCATTTACTATACATTTTTTCTGTCTTCTATAAAATAAATTTGTAAAAAATTTGTTTCTTCTTACAGTCTGTTCTTCTTTACATTCTTCTCTCTTGCTGTATCCCATTTGCTCTTGTGCTCTTCTTCTCTCTTGCTCTTTCGTCTCCCCTATTGCTCTCTAATCTTCTATTGCTCTCTCTTCTCTCATTCCCTATTGCTCTCTTATCTTCTCTCTTGCTCTCTTGTTCCCTATTGCTCTCTTCGCTTGTAAGGTGGCGGCACACTGAGCACCTTTCTCCAAACATGTTGCCCGTTTTGCTGGCAGTTGGCCAAAACGCCCAGCAAGTAGCAGGATTTCTGCTGTTGCTAGAAATGGACAACGGTTTGGCGTGTATTTTTGCCGGCCAGATTACTGCTCACATGAGCTTCATATAATTTCAAGTAAAAATTTAAATAAATCATGAAACAATCATAATTTAAAATATAACACATAAACGGTGACACATTTCTATTTATTCGTCACTTTAAAACTTCTCTAGTATTATTAAATCATTATTCAGGATCATCTTTGACCAGCCAGCTGCCAACACCTATAAAGAAACTTCACAACACATCCACGTCTTTTCTTTAGCTTTTGTAGATGCCTCATTTACTTCAGCAATTGAAGAAATATAGCACAATCCTGCAAGACCTCAACTGCAGTAACGGGATCCATTGTGAACCTTGTCTAGACGCTTTGTTGTTATTTTCGTTGCATTGGGCAGATGTGCCAACATAACATTCAGTGTGACGCAAAACATCTCATTGTTTTGCTGGCCGGACCGTGTTTGCCAAACATGTTTGAAGGAAAGTGCCTAGTGTGCTGCCACCTTTAATCTCTCCTCTCCTTTGCAGGATATAATCACATTTCTTTTATTCTTTATTAAATCTTTTATGTCAAGTTCATGCTGCAACTTTTAGCTGAGTAAACAGGATCGAACAGGACTTGCTCACTCTATCTTTGGGACAACCATTTGTGGGGATGAGGTGTTGCCATTGCCCTTATCTATTACAGATTTTTCTCTCTCTTCCAAAGTTAGTTTTTTCAGAAAATGTGGTAGGTAGTGACTTATTAGCAGAGTTGGCAAGTTGCACTTGGCTTAGGTAAGACAAATAAGGTTGCACTATGACACATTGTTACGAGTGTTCACCAAAAGTTTCTGTTCTTGGTATGAAATAAGTTGTTTCGGATGGTTGTATGGTTAGGTCGAGCAGTTTCACTCATTACTCGTCCACACTGAATGATTCATCATTTAAGTATTAACTATGTTTATTACTTTGTGTATTTATTGTATTATGTTTGAGTATATTATATTTTATTGTATTAGGTTTGTATGTAGGTTAGATAAGTGGAACTAATGTCAATAGGTAATTTAGATAAAGTTTACGTTTTGGCCAATGAGGATAAAATAAGTCAGTATTTGGCAGTAGAGAGGTGACGTCGGTGACCAGCTGCTAGTCAGTAGTCAGTCTAGGCACAGCTGTCTTAAGTTAAGTAGTCTACCCTCTCTCTGGTGTTTTAGTACTTGGCATATGACTTGAGATTTGTTTTGCTTGATATTGATTTTGTGTGATCTTGTTGGACCTTCAGTCCTTACTCCGCCACTTCCAAACATCTTGTCGTATTTTTATTGTTATTTATATAATTTTATGTAGTTATGTGATGGTGGGAATAAGTTAATAAATGTTCATATTTTCATTGACTTGTTTAGGTTTTGACCTGTTAACGTGACCTTTGTTGGGGGAACTTGGGATTAAGAATATAATAATAAATACTGATATATTTGAAAAACTTAAGTGATTCTGTTTATATAATGATCTACCCTAGGGTCGTAACACACATGTAGTATGGTTACCATGAGTTAAGTATTTCAAACAACAAACATGTTAAGCCACTCAAAACACTGTAGTTGTTTTGTGCTATTGGAAGTGATTTAGTGAGGTTTATGTCACAAGAGTTGGTCTTGGAGAGGAAGCCCCAAGGTCAAGCTTAATCATCTATCATTTCATAAGGTATTTCTTCACACTGCGTATTTGAAGAACCTAACCCCAGTTACATACAGGTAACCCCTTATTTACGATGGGGTGATGTTCCTGAAAAACCCATCACAGGTCGAAATATCATAAATCGGAATTATTATAACATGGGGTTCAATGGAATAAATTCCAAGCCAGTCAAACACCCACATTATCACCAAAAATAAAATTCCTACAATAATAATAGACATAATACACAATTAAACAACACTCACCACATCATTAAGAACAAGCCTGGTTGTCATCACATGAAGAGGACTCTTGAAGATGGACTACCACACAGCTTAACAATGTCAAGCTTCGCCTCAGAGACACGGTTGTCTTGGGTGCCTTGGCCTTCCCAAACATTTTCAAAGTTACTCTGCTCACTTCACAGTCACAAACACAGAGTGAATGCACTTGTCACAAAAACAGAGTGAATGATAATGCAAAAACAATGATATTGGCCAACAATGCTCACAACAACAGATGCAAAGCACTTTACAGTCACAAAAAACATAGCAAAAATCACTTCTCAGTCACCAAAATAGAGTATAGTACAGGTATCCCTTAAGATACGAATGTTCGAGACCTGAAAATTCGCTTTTCCTAAACTGACACCACTGTTTTGAGATACAAAAGCTTCCCTTGCTCTGAGTAAGGACCTTACTCAGCCCACCCCTGCTCATCCCCTTGTGGTGGTGAGGCCAGACTGCCCTCCTGATGATAAATAACACCAATATTGACAGACAACTGTTGAGCTACACGATCATGGGCGTGTGCGATCCCCATGGAAGAAAGCTTAGGACTGTAGTGCACCAGGTAACAAAGTGGCGATGCACAGATGCACAGCTGACAAGTGCAGCGAGAAACGAGTTCCATCTTCTAAGCATCGGCGATTTTGGCTGTACGATGACCATCGTTCAATGCGAATTTTTTTATCATAAATATGGGGTAGTCTTAATGCATCACTATTGTTCAAACAAAATATTGTAGATAAGGAAATCGTAAATCAGGGGCTCCCAGTATAGGCCCGACTGTAGTAATACTTTATTAATGCATTTTTGGGGGCTATTTTCTGATTGTAAAATTGTGTGCTTTCCCCCTCCATTGTCCAATTTGGGGGGCATAGCAAACCCCTTCTTCTCCCCCATTTACTGTAAGTCTGATAATCGAGGTTCTATTACATCATAGTATATTATTAAATAATCATATTACTGTACTAACCTTGTCAACAATAAAGGACTTGATATCTTCATGTGCCCAGTTAACTGCTGTTATATTTTCTATGCCCTTAGGGAATTCCTTCACCTGAATTAATTCATTCTTGGCCATGGCATTTAAGAACTGAAATGCAAAAGGTTGTATTTATTAACTTACATAATGTTGTATACAATACTTTCTCTCAAACTATACCACTTTTTCTCTTTATTTCCTTATTCAAAAGCAAGGTTGTCCAAGCAGTATCATTCTTAAAATACTATATTTACAGTATTGAAAATATTTCCTTATCAAGAGTTTATAATTATAATTCAGTAGCTAGGCTTAAAAGTGAAGCCTCTATAGCACTATTATTGAGAGGGGGAGAGAGAGAGAGACCATTACATACCCAGCATAGATTGACAGATTCATGAACTGCATTAGCATGGTTGTGGGACTGTACTCAAGGTTCCCAGGAACTCATATGCACTATACTCTAGAAATCCATTAAATCTGGGGACAGTCTCTCTCACAATTCAATTACAGTACTTAAAATAGGGGGCAGTGCTGAAGAACCAGCTACAAAAAGGTTAAGAGCTGAGAGTTTTTGCTTTTGCATTAATGTGAATTTACTGTCCCAAACAGACTACCTACCACAGATGCCCTCGGCTCAATTGACCTTCAATTCTTAGCTTATTCTAGAATCTCAAGAGAGGAGGGAGGGTTTCATGCTGCCTGTTCTATGGAAATGAGGATCAATCCCTCATTTATAACTGAAGTGGTGAATTTAATAACTCGTTCATGCTCAAGCCAGGTTGGATAGATTGGAGGATGGAGGCAAAGTTCAACCATCTATCCCAGGAACAAGTAAGAACTACACAACCTTCCTGGTGCTATCCAGCCCAATTGCACTAATGAGAAATGGTTTTACGAACCCTGCTTTCTGTCTTTTTATTTTATTTTATTTTTTTTTGCAGCTACAGTACTACAGGGAATAGCATTCACCTCAGAGAATAAGAGGCAAATCTAATTGCCATGAAGCATGCTTTTATATATGTATATATTCACGAGGTCTGTCCAAAAAGAAACCGAACTTTAAAAAAAAAAATTATTGCTTTACTTACAAATTAATCAGACTTGTCTCCTTCAAAATACTCCCCTCCACTGTTGATACACCACTCTCAAATTTTTTTTGCAGTTCTGGAACACGTCCTTGAACGCGTTTTGAGGGATGGTGTGCAGGTCTCGTAGCGAATTTTCTATCTCTTCTATCGTTTGAACTCGGCAACCTTTCAAGGTGGATTTCAACTTTGGGAATAAAAAAAAGTCGGCAGGGGCCAAATCCGGAGAGTAGGGCGGCTGGGGGACAATAGTCGTCTCGTGCTTCGCCAAAAAGTCACGGATAAGGAGCGACACGTGAGCAGGTGCATTGTCATGGTGCAGCATCCAGGTCTTGTTTGTCCACACGCCTCAGGCCTCTTCCGTCGCACTGCCTCCCTCAAATGCTTCAGGACCTCCAAGTAAAACTCTTTATTGACTGTCTGACCACGTGGAACAAACTCTTGATGAACGACGCCCTTCCAATCAAAAAAGACAATCAACATCACTTCCACATTTGGGCAACTCTGGCGTCCAGATTTGGGATCGTCTTCGGTGGATGTTCTTCCCCTTTTGAAACGCTGGTACCACACGTGACATTGCGTACGGCTCAAACAATCCTCCCCATGAGCCTGTTGCAATATTTGAAAAGTCTCCTTGAAAGTTTTTCCCAATTTGAAACAGAATTTCACACAAACATGTTGCTCTTCAAGATCCTTCATTTATTTTTATTTTTTTACGGGGAATAGCCCACCCGGGCAAAGGTCAGTGACCCACATCAGGGCCCAGGGGGCGAAAATTTAATAATAATAATAATTCATAGTAAATAAAATTTATAATAAAAAGTAAAATAAAATATTAATGGTAATAATAATAATAACAACAGTGATAATAATGAATACAAAGAAATGCAAGAATGAAAAAAAATCAACAGTGAGAAACGCAATATATGTATGTTGTTTGTCATGTAATAGAAACAATTGAGATCCTACAATTGTGTGTAAAGGAGGCAGAAAGTCAGATCAGCAACCTGGGACTTGGTCACAATTTTCGTGATACCATATGGCAGCAGGGTCTACCATTAGACAACACATTATGCTGCCAATATCTTCCCAGGCGGTAGTACCTCCCTGTTCGGTAGCTGCCTACTACCTTGTTCACCTTGCAACAAATCGCCAAGTGTACTAAACACATGTTCACTCTAGCATGTGTAGCTCGATGACTAATTGGCGTGGTGTGATGCGGCTAGTGTTAGACTATATGAGAGAGAGAGAGAGATGCTTATTTAGGCGTTTTACAGAGAGTTTGAACTGGGGGTAGGACAAGAATGATATGGGAAAAGTTGTAAGAAGCACTCAGGGAGTAAAACCTGATGAGAGGCTAGAAGTGCAGTACTACAGCTGCCATCAGGTACAGTAATCACAGCTAACCCATACAAGCTTGGAAAATGGTCATAAAATGGTGGTGGTGATGAGGATGATGAGTTGATTACCCATCATGATTAACAAGGAATTAGTGTAAAGTATACAAAAATAAAAGGGAGAAAAGTATATCACTATTCATAGAACCTACCTTAGACAATTTTTTATATGATGACTTCTTAATATCCAAAGAGGCTCCATCAGGACAAGCGGGGATCATGTGTAAGCGGTAAAAGTTGCTAGTAAGGATGGGGACCTCCACCTTCTTTCCAGAAGTCTTCCAAGCCTTCAGGAAACAATGAAGCAGTAGCTTATCCATTACTTCAGGGCCTGTTATTAAGAAGCATTTAAAGAGTAAAATTATTTAAAATGTACATAACAAATAAACACACATCAAAGTGTTATTCACAACACTTCCCAGGAGAGAATTCATAATTTATCCTCTCAGATTATATCTGCATATACAGTGAGTTCTGCTATAACGCGTGTTTTGACAACGCGAATTGGCTCTAACGCGATTTATGAACAGAGGAACGATATTTGTATAACGCAAATGCTTGTTTGCTGTAATGCGATTTTTGCTTACTATTTCTCCAATTTTGTGGTATTAACTGTGAATATGGTAAAGAAGAATATCTCCAAGAAGCGTTCTGCTGATCGCATTCCCAATGATGATCGTAAAAGAAAGGCTATAACACTTGGAGAAGCTCGATGTTATCAACCTCAAAATCACCCTTCTCCCCCATCAAGTTATATTCATATTTTTTCAAGGTAAAGTATTACATTTACTGTATGATTTCATTAGTAGATATGCCTAACATTTATTTAGACTGCTATCCTTTGTGTTAGGCTAGCTACTAATTTTTTTTCGATTTCGAGTAACCTGCACCTAACCCTATTTTCTCCATAAGCCCTGTTATTTCTATTACGCGAATTTCTATAACACAATGTTTCACAAGAACACAACTATCGCGTTTTAACAGAACTGACTGTATAGCTGCTTCTACAATAAATAAGAAAACAGCAAGAAGTGCTAACATCAAACCATCGGCGTACCTAATGGGTGGCAGATGGGGCAGCTGCCCTGGGCGCCAAGGTAAGGGGGGCGCCAAATTGCCTATGAATTTTTTAAAATATTTTTTTCAAAGAAAGATAACAGAATGAAAAGATTACTCTAGCAGAAAAGCCTGTACTACTGCTACACTGGATAGGGTTTTTTTTTTTTTTTTTTTTTTTACAGGGATTAGCCCACCCAGGCACAGGTCACTGACCCACATCGGGGCCTGGGGGACAAAAATGTAATAATTATTCATAGTAAATAAAATTTATAGAAAAAAATAAAATAAAATAATAATGATGACAATAATAATAAAAACACTGTAATAATAATAATAATAATAATAATAATAATATAGAACTACAAAAGAAATACAAAAATGCAAAAAGAAATCAATGGTGGGAAATGCTATACAGTGGTCCCTCGGTTAACGAGCGCCTCGGTTAACGAGATTTCGGTTAACGAGTTACCTTCCATAAGATTCTTAACTTCAGTTAACGAGCAATCCCTCAATTAACGAGTTTCTTACGAGCCGACCTCAACATGGTTTTGCTTGCATTTGGCGGTCCACCAGCTGTAGTATTAGTCCGCCAATACAGTAATCGGTTCTAGGGCTTATATTCCTTACCATTTTAGTAAATATCAAGAAGTTTATACTATTCAATAATTTTAAAAGTTTAATATTAAATTTTTTAGTAATTTTAACAATTATTGAACATAATTGAAGGTAAGGAAACTAGTTTATGCGCGCCATCCAGCCAGTCAACACACCAAACAGGCGTCAGTCTCTGTCTTTTCAGTGGAGGTAACATCTTGCTTGACTCTCTTCAACTAAATGCTTTTTTTGTGTGTTTGCAAGCAAATTATTGGTCATTTTGAAATTCATTTTACATATTGACAATATACTGTATAATGCAGTGCAGTATTGATTTAAAGAAAATAATCGTGAATTACACAAAGAGTACTAAAATTTTATGGGTGAAATGGCGCCAAGGGGTGACTTCTCTTCCACCCCAATGCCTTCTCTTCTCCCTTCTCCTCCACCCCCATTCTAATTCCCATCATCATCATCCAGGAGCCTTCTACATACACACCTCAAAGTAAGTGTACTTTTCTACCTTTTTTGTTGAATTTAGGCAATTTTCGGTGAGTTGGAACCAATTACCCAAAAACACAGTGAAACAATGGTTTCGGTTAAGGAGTTTTTTGGTTAACGAGCAACCTTCTAGAACGGATTGTGCTCGTTAACCGAGGGACCACTGTCTGCATGTTGTGTTATCAAGTAAGAGAAACAATTGAGACCCTGTAATTGTGCGTAAATGAAGCAGAAAGTCAGATCAGCAACCTGGGACTTGGACACAATTTTCGTGATGCCATATGGCAGTAGGGTCTACAATTAGACAACACTTTATGCTTCCAATATCTTCCCAGGCAGTAGTACCTCCGTTTGGTAGCTGCCTACTACCTCAAAATATACTGTGCATTGTATTATGATAATTAATATTGGATAAATAAACTTACTTTTTAAGATTACGAATAAAATTTGGTCAATCTTTCATCACAATTGTCCAAGATTATTATTGAATCTGTTTACTTGGAGAGTAAAAGAATTTTATAATGAAAAGTTAAGCAATCCACTGGGCTAGGCTATTTTCTGAACTGAATGTAGACTTCGTGTGTTTTGAGCAGCAAATTGCTGACTACTTATAGATAATTATTACAGGATTTTCTAAAAAGTTATGTAAATATGTATGTTTTGAGCAGCAAATTGTTGATTATTTATTGATAATTATTCCAGTTCTTGAAGTTAATTTGTTCAAGCCTTGATACAACCATAAAATTATCATCATCAGTGTCACAGCAATCCCTTATTTACAGCTATCACATACTGTTCACTATTTTTCTTCTTTCCATTCTGATAACCTAAGATATAATCGTAAAGTAACTCATCTCTGAAGCTTGAAATCTAAATCTAAATCTAAGTTTCACTGTCATGCATTAAGACAGGAAGTACTATATAAACTCTTGACTTCCTTCTTAATCTCCAAAATTATATTCCTTCACTTGATGACTTAATCATTTCCTTACCTACCCTAAACAGTATCAATATTTCCAGTGCATTATCATGTCTGTTCTATCATATGTTGATCAGTGCAATTTAAACTGCATTTAACTGTACAATTTACAGTATAGTAAAAAAAAATAAAAAGGTGTCCGCACCTACCAGTTGGTTGGGTTGTTTCCTCTTGTGGTGGGCTGGCTTCTGGACTAAGGCTGCTGAGGCTGTCAGGTGTCTGATCTTCTAAGTCCAATTCTTGGAGAGCATTTGTTACTTGATCTCTTGAAATCTCATCTATTATTTCACCTTCATGTGTTTCACTAAAGTCTACAACTTCTTCAATATTATCTTCCTTTTCTGAAATTGTAATACCCTGTACAGTTACAGATTAAAGTTCACTTGACAAATTTAATGAATGTTCTTATAACTTTCATTAGACATATACTACAGTACAATAACTTACAAATGATCATTCTTACCTTTAAAAATTAAATCAGCAACTTATCTGGTTTTGGATGCTTAGTAATTAACATAACCATAACATTATGGTAAACCTGATATATTAAAAACTCTACAAAAAATACCTGGACATTGCCAGTCTCACATTTAGACCACAATTTCAATATAAAATAAAGGGTTCCAATAGCATCCATCTTTGGAAAATAAGTGGCATATACACAGAAAAATATGGTGTGCAGGAGCATGCCAGATAAGAAAAGTGTATTGTTCCCCTGGTATTGAAAGATGAGTTTATTAACCACTTGAAGTTGGGCAACAACAGAAAGATTGCTGTTGGGGGTTGTGAGGGGACCAGATGGTGCCCTGGGATCAAACCCTCAGGATAAGGATAGCTGTGAGTGTGTGTGTGTGTACATATTATGAGTGATATAAAGTAGAAATAAAATTTTTAGTGTACTATAAAAAATAATGTCTAAAAAAACATTTCTCCCACATAAAAGTTTTGTTTCACATTTTTGCATCTTGAGAGAGAGAGGGGTAACTTTAAATGTGATAACATCTCAGGTAACCTAAAATGTGATAACATCTCGGGTAACTTTAAATGCGATAACATCACAGGTAACCTTAAATGTGATAACATCACAGGTAACTTTAAATGCGATAACATCACAGGTAACCTTAAATGTGATAATATCACAGGTAAACTTAAATGTGATACAAGGCAAAGAATTCAGACTAACCTAAAGAATCTTCACCACTCAGCATTATGTCAGGAGGCCCAAATTTAGGTGGTGGACTTCTGGTACCGATTTCCCACAACTGATCTCCATAAACATGGAGGATGCTGACACCTTTTCCATGTCTTCCAGACATGAACATATCCATAGAGCTATGTGCAGTGATGCCAATGGCAACAGGAACCTTGTTTTCTGTAGTGTTGACAGCAACAGGGAAGCCTTTCTCAAACTTGCCATATGAATGTGGATTCATCTGTACAGAATAAGAAAAAGTAGCCCGAGTTAAGCGATAATAAAATTAGGATACGCGGTTTTTAAGATTTAAATGAGAACTTAAATTTTGTATACCAGACATCTTCCTATCATTAATACTGATAAGCCCTGGGGCTTCCTTACACAGATCATCATACTGTATATCTCCAAAACCTGATTTTTTTTTTAGTACAGGTAGACCTCGATAAACAATGTCTCATTCAGTGATATTTAGTTTTAACGATGGTCATGAATTAAGATCACCTCGCAATGTACTGTACAATAAAAAAAAATTGTTTTAACAATATCCATCTAATAGCCATCGATATCCATTGGTTAGAATTTCGTTTTATATCTTGTGCAAACTATGGTCTGTATATACTCAAATTAATTGCTGTCCTGCAAGGATTACAACAATGCAAATTAAATTTTTCTGCATCACGTCAGTGACATTTTATAAGGAAACAATATTTTACCCTATGCACCACACATCTCTCCCTTCACTTGTCAGCCCTCCCCACGTGCCGCCACACGGCTAACCCGCGCACTACAGCCCTTTGTTTAGTTCTTTGTCAATCATAACCCCATTATCACATTGCTCCACGATTATCGGCCGGCATCGTATACTGTATTGTACTTATCGGTATTTTTTTTTATATAGTGAACTGTGAACTGTGCTATGGTGACTGTGAAGTGATATTTTCTGTGTTTTTTTGTGATTGTAAAGTTGTTTTGAAAATGTGAGCAGTGTCGGCCACGATCATTGTTTTTACGTTATCATCATTTGCTCTGTCTTTGTGACTGTGAAGTGAGCAGTGTATCTTTGAAAAGGTCTAGGAAGGCCAAGGCACCCAAGACAACCGTGTCTCTGTGGTGAAGCTGAACATTGTGAAACGGCAGGAGACTCCCCAGAGACTGTGTGAGAGTCAGAGTGACGTCTCCACCCCAACTACAAGAGTTCCCTTAGCCTCGAAGGGGACTTGGGATGATGACCAGGCTTATTCTTCAGGATGTGGTGAGTATTGTTCAATTGTTTTGTACTAATGGTAGTACTATAGGTTATTAAAAGAATATTACATCAATAAAAAACAAAAAATGAAAGAACTCTCTGGGTTGAAAATCAGACATGTAAGTCTGGTTGTCAACAACTCTGTTGTCACCAAAATGACTGTTATTTACTGTTAAGTAACCACAGAATTAATCATATGAATAAAGCAAAAACTGTATACAGCACAGTACTATAAAGATAAAAATAAGAGCAAGTAAGTCTAAGAGTATATTGTATATGGAAGACAAATGTTTATCTGGGAGCAGCTGGCAGAGGGGTGGGTGGCTCCCTCCCCCCTCTCCCACAATGTTCCTTAAACACTTCTTTATGTAATTCCACCACAATTCTCATATAATTTAGGATAATTTGGTCCAAGGTTGATAAAATATTATCCTAAAGAATCAGCTTTCCTGAAAAAAGAATCCCACACTGAACATGCATAATTTCATACTCATTTGTGTACAAAGAGCAAACAGCTGATCGGCTTCCCCCAATGTCTGTCTTCAACAATTAGTAAATTAGTACAATACAGTTGTGTATTTATCGTCACTTAATAAATACTATTGCAGTGTATTTATCACCGCTGAATAAATATTATTGTAGTGTATTTATCATCATTTAATAAGTAATATTGCAGTGTAAAGTATAATGTATCTGCATATACCCTGTTTTATTCATTAATCATTTGTCTGAGTCTACAAGCAGCCAAACTGTGTCATCATATAACACTCAAAGGTAGTAAATAACGTTTTCAAGAAGGTACCTTCAAACAAATTACTATACAGTGTGTTATAGTGACCCTTGTTGTGAACTGGTCTACTGAAAGCTCACACGAACGCATCTTGATTAAACAACCTTCTGATCCAGCTTATCCTTTTATTTTAAAGTCATATTACAAATTACGTACATTATTGTATATTTTCTCTATTACCGAAAATGTTATATTAATCTTGATGAACCATTAACCATAAGAGGCCAATCATATGAGAATATAATACTGAATCAATAAATATGTCAAAAATGCTTAAATAATACATAGAAAATCTAAAATGGGTGTCTCTTTTTCTTCTTAGCACCACAAAGCTCTCACTTTTAAGCTTGCCAGCCATTTTAAAGTAAATTACAAACGAAAATTTTGTCTGTGTACTGACTTTGGGACTCGAAAATACGTAATTTGACCAAATTTTGGTACGACTGAGGGGTCGTAAGTGCGGGTGGTCATAAATCGAGTAGGTCATAAGTTGGGAAGGAGTTGTATTTGATATAGAGATACCTTCTTGACAACATTACAATATTTATTACTTTTGAGTGATACAAGATGGCTAAATTTGGCTACTTGTGCTCTTAGACAATTGATTAATGAATAAGCCTGGGAATATGCAGATGCATAATACACTACAATATTACTTATTAATTGTTAATAAATACACTACAAAATTAATTATTGTATTAAGTATTGATGAATACAGATATTGAGTTGAGCATGAGAGATGGAGAGAACTGTTAACACATTGAGGGAGAGTGACCAACTGTTAATACTTGTAAACAAAGATTTTAATATGACTCAATGACTCATCTGGGGTTGAGTGCGAGATTCTTTTGGGGGAGGAAAGTTTATTATTTCATGATACTGTACTGTTATATCAACCCAGCACCAAATAAACCACTTTATATCTAATTAAACTTACCTCTCCTTTCGTAATAATTCCAGGCAACATGAGATCTGCTCCACCCGCTAAGATGGCAATGACATGCGTGTGCGTTGTGAAAGTATGCATAAGATCTGGACATTTCCATAGTAAATATACTGTGGGGTAGATTTCTTTTTCCTTCTCAACCATGAAGAACAAAGGGTCCTTTTGTACCTGGAGGTAATTTTTAATGAAATGGATGAGCAAAGTATATTCTAGTATAAAGTATCATTTAATAATATGAAAATTATATGCTTTTAAGTTTATATAGGATATAACTATGACTCGGTACAAGAAATGGCACTGTACTCACAGCTCAAAGGCAACTCAAAACTGGCAGAATTATGGCATTCTAACTCTTTTATAATGTTGCTACCAAATTGTTTAATATGTGGGTCAGAATAATAGGTAAAAATCATTCAGCAATATCTCACAAAACAAACATTAAATAATGAATGAGATATGAAATCCTATTCTATGACCAATGGGATGAGACAAGTGATTTATGACATCACCTAGAGCAGTGACGGTCCACCTAGGCCAGTGAAGGGGGACATCATATCAGTGGCACACAAGATTGAAATTCAGCATGTGCACTAATCATGACCCCACGAATAGCCATAAATACCCTTAACACAAGCCGAATGTTTTATCATTAGTTAAAGAAAATGTTTATCTAATTCAAATAATAAGAACAAAAGAAATAAGACAGTTGCAGAAATGTGTTCCTACAACCCCTGTAGTAACCCATTGTACTGACCACAGTCATACATGTTAACGTAAAATCAAATGGTTCATATTGCACTCAATAACCCATAAAACATGTAGCCCTAACTTATTCATGAGTCCCCCTTCTAAGACATCCGTTTTCTCACTGCTTCAGTACGTCTGAGACCTCCGTTTTCTGTCCAGACTCTAATATCTCTTGTTGATTTTGTAGATTTGAAATTGCAAATTAATGTGTATGTGTTACATTAAGATAGATATATCTGCTTACAGATGAAACATTCAAGATCCATTTTGAGTGATGTTGAAAGCTTCAACTGTAGTTACTTTTAGTAAAATTTTCATGCAAGTCCTTGTGTTAGAATCTGCAATAGAGACAAGAATCATGTTTCCTGTCCTGGAAAGAAGACTTAGTTGCCACTGAAGTCAGCTCATTTTAATTCCCAATCATCAGAGAATCTGATAATTGTATTGAAATTATTGTCATTTTTGTATTTTGGAAAGTCATCAATCTTCTGAAAGAAATGTCACTTCCTTATTTCCCTGCAATCTTATGGCGAGGACTCCCCAGTCCCTTGTTCCTTTTTTGATGACATTGTACGAGACAATATTGCCAGATTGTGTGCTTGACGTAAATTTGATTATTGCTTTGCAAGCTCGAACACTGATTAGATTGTAAGCAATAGACTTAAGAAATTGATCTGACCCAGACACTGATTTTCATAGTCCAATGTACAGTATACCTCAACTGGGTTAAATGAATATGCACCTACATGAGTGAAGAGGCATCAGTGACGTGACTAAATCGAAGTGTTGTTTCAATGGAATAATTTAGTTTGGTACTTGGTCACATGTCGGCCCACACCGCTGTCTATGATTGGCTAATTAGGTGATACCCGAGAATGACCAATGCCATGAGGGTGGTTCACGGCCTGAATGCTGATATAAGTTTTCTAATGTTTTGATTTACGATGTTTCTTTATATCCGTGTTATTTAGTTTTGGTTGTTAAAATATTATATAAGAGCCATATTATGTTTCAAAGGGTATAAGGTGTAAAACTTTTAATGAATTATATTAGGATTCGTTGGCAACTGAGCCATATTCGTGTGGTGGTGGTGATGGTCACGGCAGCGCAGCATGAGCCACTGACTGAACCGGACAGCACTGAGAACCAGGAACTCCAGGCCTGGTATACACACGCCGACGTGGGGTACAAGATAGCCACCGAGTTGTGTGTGAAGTAATTGGAGATATTTGGACCGACTGAATCGGACAGCACTCAGATCCAGGAACTCCAGGTTTGGTACAGTAGAACGTCGATTTAAAGCGATTCAATTTAAGATTATTGATTTAAAGCGAAACCCACAATTAAGGACAATGTTTTAATTTAAGGCGAATCTTTCCTATTTTGCGCGAGTCAATCTGGTGCATCACATTTAAAATTTGGTGCCTAATGTTTCTCTGGGCACGCTACACTATCCTAAGGGCAAAGCTGTACTGTACATGTACTCAAAATAATGTACTAAATGATTACTAAAATTTTTGTCTAGTGTAAACTATAGCATGATTAAATTCAAATTAATCACTATCTTATAAAAATTCCAGCAATGTAAATTCTATTCTCCCCGGTCACTTCTGTGATAGTTTATAGGCAAAAAACATAAACTTAAGCTAAAGGACATAAATAAACAAATAAATACTTCACTAGACTAACTGTCAAACATGTCACTGTCACTTCCCTCCCTCCCTTCCCTCCCCAGCTATTTTCAACCAATGTGCCGGGAAGCATCCGTAGGTGTGCCGCGTGCCAGTCAGCAGGTTTAACTGTTGCCGAAGAGGATGAGCCGACGGAAATCAGAAACGACAGAGGACCGAAACTGAATCACTTATCAACAGGTATGACTTTATTCTGGATGTCCCTTCGAGAGGAATACCCCATCATTACAAAGAAGGCAAATGAAGCACTTCTTCCTTTCTCAACATCGTACCTGTGTGAAGCTGGCTTCTCTGCTATATGAAAAGCAAGAGCAGGTCGCAGTTTCAAACACTGGAGGAGGACTTGAGGGTATGCCTGTCAACCATTCAACCTCGGACAAGGAACATCCTGAGACAACACCAAGCACAGGCTTCCCACTGATATTTTTATGTAAGCAAAGGCCTTTTATTCTTACTCATGTTTGTATTTGAATAGAATCTAGATCTAAAAGTTTCATATTATTTTTTAATGAATGGCATCTTTTTCAATGACATCTTGTTTCAATGTGTAGTAATAACAAAAATGCACAAAACTTTCAAATTATTTTGAAAACCATGATCAACAATATACTTTTGGCAATAAATTTAATAAATTATTAGTTTTTTAAATTATGAAACATTCTTATCATTCATTTTCTTTTAAATGATCAAATCTTTCCTTAAATACTGATGGTGTGCCTCGACCATTTTAGTGCCTGGCTCACTGTGCCGTGAGATGAAAAAGGTTGAAAATCACTGGGGTAGACTGTCAATCTTTTTAGTACCTTGTGTTTCTCTCAAGTACCAAACTAAATTATTCCATTGAAACAACACTTCGATTTAGTGCGAATTCGGTTTAAAGCGACCTCACTTGGAACGTATCTCGTTTTATATCAACGTTCTACTGCATTACAGGATGTACTGTACTTCCATACCACTTCCAGAATAAGGGAGGCAAAATTGAATATGAGCAACCTCTTTATTCGGGTGTTGTGTTCGTTAAGGCTCATAAGATACTGGAAAAAGGAGGATAAGTTTGTGGAAGGGGAAATAGTGACAAACCTGAATTACTTTGCTCTATTCAATCTACAATTAAAATTCACTCAGTAAGGTTTATAAACAATGGGAAATAATTACCTGGTAAACATTGACGGATTCTCCTTTGTAGCAATACATGCGCACAAGTGTAACATCCTCTTTGTTAGGCATCAGCTTGGACAAATCATTTGATGTTAAAGATGGATATGCCTGAAACAATTCAGCTCGCAACTTTTTCCTGGAAAAGAAGATAGGGAAACACACTTTCAAGTACAGTAGTACAGTGTAATGCAGTACAGTACTGTATTTAATTTAAATGGCTTTGGTAAAAAAAAATATGACATTACTGATCATATTTGGGCAACTCAAACATCCAGTGTAAAATGTAGGTCACTCACAAGTTTCTATGTCATCTTCCTTTGTTGTTGATGGCAGTAAGCATAGCCATTGATTTTTTAAGGTCACAGAAAGAGGACCGGATTAACACAATGGAGTGTCTTTAAATATTAGTGCCCGGAACAGACACTGTTAGTATTAATTCACATTTACAGTACTGTACTTGTACTGTACTAATCTGGTGTTTGAATATCACTGTAAACTCTTATAGTATTGATGTTATTAGTTTATGTTTGCAGTTATTATCTATAGACATTACTGGTAATCATAACACATACTGACTATCTTGATACATACTGTACTACATTCTGTACAGTGCAAGTTATCTACATGATTGAGTATTGTGTGTTAATCTGACCCCTGAACTTCAAAGTTTGCAGGTTGTGGTACTGGTACAGCCCCATAAAGTTAAAACTTACACTGGATACTTTAAAAAGTATTTCATTAAGTGTTTCTGATTATTTGATTAACAGATTGTGGTAATTATATCCCTGGCAACGCAACAGCTTAGGTCATATGCCTGCGAATTAAACCAAAAGCTTAGATGACTAAAACCAAATAACATAAGGTAAAATAAAAGAAAACAAAAAGCATAAAACTTTCATAAAAACATTTAAACATTAATAGATAAATTTCAAAGCTTGTATAGAAGGCTGGCTTCCTCCACGAAGGCAACGTCTCCTCCCAGGGTACCCACTACATCCCCCAGCACCCAAAAAAGACAGTAAGGCCCATCTCCCCCTCCAGCACTTGGAGACGTGCTTATGACGAAGATCTCTAAGACTGGGGCACTCCACCAGGAGGTGTTGAACAGTCAATGGGACCAGTAGTCATCTCCATGTTTCCAGCAATGGAAGGACTGCTGGGCTAAGTGTGTTGAGTCCCAAGGGGCCTACTTTGAAGGGGATTAAAGTCTGAACTCAGTAAGTAAGCTTTTTTTTTATTCACCTGCTAAAGGTCGGATACTTTTCGATCAGACCTCGTATATATGTACAGTATTGTAGCCAAGGGATGGGACGATAAGACACTAGCTAAGACCTGAAGAGCCGAGACCTCCTTCCATGACTTCCGATGTTTTGTATGACGTGCTCGATGTTGTAGTTGCGCCAGAATTCTTTGATGGTCGGCTTTCCCTCTCCATCTGTTGCCTTAAACAACTGCATTATCAACCGCCTCAGGTAGTAGGCTTTGAAGGTTACGATGACGCCCTAATCCGTCGGCTGGATGAGTGAGGTGGTGTTAGGGGGCAGGAACATGACAATAATGTTGCCTGTCCACTCACCCATCATAGGCATGTGTAAAGGTACATTGTTGTGGAACAAGAGAAACTTGTTGGCGATGTTCTGCTTGTCAGCATACTCCTTGAGGCGCTTGGACAGGCAGCCAATCACATAACTGGCACTTTTCAAGACATTGAGTTATATAGATCTGCTTATTTTATACTATGGGTCTTGAGCATGCCTGACCGATCTGGTTTTGAATCACGACAAAAAAAAAAGTAAGAATCACTGGCTTAGTGAGTGCCTTACATGAGTCACCAAAAAAAGGCCATAAAATAGCTTTATGAGAGGTTCTCATATCTTTTGTACAAAATATATAATGATTAAACAATAAGCATAACATTATACTACCAAAAGAAAATTCTTACCTTTCTGACCCCTTTAACTGCGTTTGCGACTTGATCCGAAATGGTTTAATAAACATCTGTAAAAGAAAACAGGAAAAACGATATTATAGTTTTATATGGAGACATTGAAAATTATATCACTGAATGCTTTAGGCAGTAAAAATGCAGCTACTGCTAAAGTTGACAGAATGGTCCAAGATGCACTTGCTTGCTACAGGGAAATTTATAATGAAAAGAAAAGGCAAACTGTGCAGTCAAAATTGGACATCTATTTTTAGAAGTCCCCATTGCCGTCTCCTCACACCCCACCAGTGCTGCCTCTTCACTCCCTAAAGATGATCCAATACCTTCAACCAGCAAGTTTCCACTGTACATAAACCTGTCTGAAGAAAGAGACATTGATGACCCACCCAGCCCTGTCTCCTCCTCTGCTTCATCCCATTAATATAGTCTCCATGTATCCTGTAAATGGAAAATTATGGGGGCCCCGTTTGCATTCAACCGACAACATTAAAGGTAAGTGCACAGTCACACTGTATCCATTCTTCATAATTGATTACTTTTACTGTACTGTATTTCATTTTAGATTTTATATGTATTTTTTGCATTCCGACTATGACCATTACGACTTACGACCTAGATTTGGGTCCCTAACCCTGTCGTAAGTCGGGGAGGAGCTGTATTACAGTAGTTTTCTCTTACTTCCAAAAAACAGTAGTGGTAAGTGTTATCATTGTGTGAACCATTATGATAGCAACATTTTTGTTGTACAGTACAGTACTGCAATATACTATAGAGAGTACAGTTCATTCTGCTCTAAGTTAAGACTTCATAAGCCTAGCTCAGGACTTGGAATATGGACCAAGAGGGCACTAGACAGAGTGAATACACTGTTTATGATACTGTACCTGATGTCTGTGGTCAAGCAAAAAACACTTTCTTCTTTACAGCTATAATGAACTGTGAACGAGTTACCTGAGCACATCAAAACCAATAATGGTTTTAAAACACATTTTTTTAGCATTTCCACACAGAATTTTTTTTTTTTTTTTTTTTACGGGGAATAGCCCACCCAGGCACAGGTCATCGACCCACAACGGGGCCTAGGGGGCGAAAAATTAAGAGTAAAAATAAATTAAAAATAGAAAAGAAAGAGATTATATTAATCTACACCACGAAGATGCCAGAAAACTAGCTTTTTGAAGTGAGACAGATTGTATGAGTATGGAAACACAGAAGAAGGCAGAGCATTCCACAGTTTGGCTGTGTGAGGAAAGAAGGATGTACTATAACAGGTTATTCTAGTGTGACCGACATCCACAGAGAAACAGCGGGCACAGCGGGCAAGTCGATTGTTACGAGCCCACGGCCTTGCTAGCAGTACACAGGATGCCAAATCCACCAAACATTGCCCGTTAAAGTACCTGGAAAAGAGAGAGTGAAGCAGCACTGCGGTGAAGAAACCAAAATTGTCTGCCAAGATAACAACAGTCAAGATCCAAATATTAGCCTAAAATAATTTTAGTTCATTTGTCTTTATTATGTTGTCGTTACATGCTATTTAATGATATGTGAGAGGGAGAGGTTTACAGATCATTAGAAACACATTTAGGGCCATACAAGTGATCGGGGATAGGTTATAGGTTATAATACTACATGGTAAGTGAAAATCCGGAAAAGAGTACAGGAATTTGTGGTTTTGCTCTTTCGAGGTAATATCAGGAACGTAATCCCTGCGAAAAATGAGGGTCCACAGTAGTAAAATCACCAATATGACACTTGTCATTTTTTGACAATTTAAGCAAGACCAGATTCAGTATTTATTTGTTTATGATCGGAGGACAACACACGCTGAAAGCCCAGAATTTTTAGTGGAATAGTTAGGATAAAAATTTAATTTCTTCACATACAAAGCACGAAGAGACTTGATTTAAGTGTCATATAATTGGTTTTTCACAGTGTTTTTACCCCACATTTCCTTTATCCTTCATAGCCTGCCCACTACAAATGAGTTATGATCGTAGATAGACAAAGGAAAAAAATATATATACAATACTGTATTCATAATAAAAATAAAAAGTTCATTGTATTAGTTAATAATTATCAACCAAAGTATACTGTATGATTTAAACATGTAAAGGCGTTCTGGTGCTAACCGTCTCCTCCACCTTTACATACAATAAACAGTATAATAATACTCGGTCAATATGTAGTTTTGACCAATCATAGCTCTTGAATTGAGCAGTGTGTTTTCCAATGGTTTAGGCATTTTTAAGACACTTTTCTTCTATGACGTTTCTCTCACAAATTACCTAACTTAACCTCCTAATCAGAGCACCACTGGATAGCCCGGTATTTTAAGTCATTTGCAAGGGAAACATCATAGAAGAAAAGTGTCTTAAAATTGTCTAAACCATTGGTAAACACACTGTTCAACTTGGGAGCCGTGGTTGGTCGAAATTACAAATTGGCCAATATTACTTCTATTACATAAACAATGGACCAGCAAAATAGCCAAAAAACTGCCCGTCAGGCTATTTTGCCATGACTGGTAATTTAGCCTAACCATAAATTGTATGCCAGTGTTTGTGGAATAATTACCCAGTGAGAGTGTTACAATGACCAGATTAGGTTTGGCTAGGTTCTTGTAGTCATGCTTTTATTTTACATTTTCCCTCAATTTCAAAGCCCTGCCCACCTTTGGTGGCATCAAGACTGACAGGGTAAGAAGGGTTACAATTAAAAAATATGCATTTCCCCAAACCTTTATTTTCATCATTGTAGCTATTCAACATGAAAAATTGCATTTACAAATGTTTGTTTTGCCAGTATTTGCAGAATGAGTATTGTACATACTGTACCAAGAATAAACATGTTGGTAAAGTTACTGGTTCTTAACCCCTACCGCGCTAATTGACTCATATGAGACCATAACACGTTTGCGCGTACTGCACTAATGGGCTCACATGAGGCATGAACTTTCGCACCATTATTTGAGCTTGGATCTGGAATCTACTGGTTGGTATGACAACTTGATGTATCCCTCCGCTAATATCTAGCAACTGGTCGCCTTGTTGGCTGGGGTATGAGAGTGCTAGTCCGTCAGTTTTTGTTGTGTAGCCTACTGTGTATTGACTCATTATTCTAAGAGTCATTTGATTTATATATCCCAGTTTTTATAATGCATATATCACCTCGTTTTATTCTATGTAAAAAGATTTAGAACAAGAAAGTGAAGAAAGATTTGATAAGTGTGGTGAAAGATTATAAAGATGAGTGAAAGAGAATAAGAGTGAACATTGTGTAAGAGCAAATTGATGAACATTATTGGAAATGAAACAATGAACATATTAGAGTGGACTAGGCTTCCTGGAGATACCATTATAAAAAAAACGAGCCAACGTGTCTACCTCCTGGGTGGCTTGGAAATTACACATCCTGGTAGTCATGATGTTTATGTATGTGAAATGAAAGAGACGTGAAGAAAATCTCTGTAAGGCAATAGTATGAAGAATAAAGAAGCATACCTACTGAAAAAACCTTCCCATTCATTTGGCAGTCATTTCCGAATCAATAACGAATGCAAAATTACCAAAAAATACTTAAAATCACACTAGAAAGTTGTCGTTTCTTTGGTAAATTTGCATTAGTGCACACAACTCTGTTGGAAAGTCAAAACTATGCTTTTCTAGTGTATTTTTGTATGTTTTGACCTTCATTTCAGTCGGAAATTGCCCGTTTCTTAGTTATCGGGGGGTTTTGGTGGGGCATTTTCCGACAAAAATTATGGCAAAGCCAATACAAAATACACAAAAAGAAACACTAGAAAAACATAAACCTGACCTGAGCTAACATAACCTAAACTAACTAACTTTCACCATATGATGGAATCACTTATTTCTTACCTTATTGGCCTGGTTCTCGCTTAACAGGGGGTATAGGTAGGCAGCTTGCACTTAGGACACTTTACTGAGGTCAGGAGAACATTAGCTCTAAAAAATTATACAGCTTGTTTTTTTTCCAAAAACGCACAATCAACTCCATACAATTGAAGCGACACCCATCGCAGACTTCCATGGTCGGAAATGAATTTGAATTTCGAAGCATGAGAGAACCAAAATAAAAATAGAATCAGATTGGATCAAAAATACTGCGAATTAAACCACAAATCATTTTAATTGGTGGAGAAAAAAAACGCTTTTGATTGGCCACGTGTACAGGAACGCATGCGAGTGACGATTTATGAAGGAGACACGCAGTGTGGGAGGTGAAGTAGGCGATAATGGTGGAAGATTAATGGAAGAAAATAGAAAGATTTTGGATGCGCTATCTCCGTTACTACACGTTTCAGACGGTAATGTAATAGAAGAAAATTATCTTATAATTAGACGTCTTTTTCCAATATGATAATAGATTTGGGGGTAGGATCGTTGTATGAACAAATGCAAAAATAACGTTTCTTTTAATATACTTAAACAATAGGCACAGCAAAAATAAAGAAAATCAATAAACAAATTCTGGTGGTAGCCATTATCTACACCTTTACCTAAACTCTACCTATTCCCTAATGATCTCGTAACATTGAGGTAAAACGACCCCCACGTCACAAACCAAGGCTCCACCCTGGGGGCCTGATCCTGTAACTTTAAGTTTTCAGACACGTTAACAAGGAAGATAGTTTTCTGATGACCATCTAAACATGGAGGCACCACCCTTAATTTCCCATTTACACAACATGAAATACTTACTTGTTGCACAATGTTTACACATTATTGTATAGCTCAGTTTTATGATACGACAGATTTTAAAGGAAATCTACAGCAACTTTACATGCTAACCACAACCTGTAGAGGCTAAGATGGTCATTAATTCTAAATTTATGCTAATATACCTTTACTACGAACCTCTGTTGCTGTTCAGCTGAAGAAAACGAGCCACAAATCTACTGCAGCACCCACCAGGTTGTAGAACTGAGGCACAACAACACGGTCACTTCAGATGTTTTGGTCAGTGTTGCCAACTTGCCAAATGGAAAACTAAGTTCCCCAAAACCGCTAGATTGAGGCCCAAACCGCTAGATTGAGGCCCAAACCGCTAGATTGAGGCCCAAACCGCTAGATTGAGGCCCAAACCGCTAGATTGAGACCCAAACCGCTAGATTGAGGCCCAAACCGCTAGATTGAGGCCCAAACCGCTAGATTGAGGCCCAAACCGCTAGATTGAGGCCCAAACCGCTAGATTAAGGCCCAAGCCGCTAGATTGACGCCCAAACCGCTAGATTGAGGCCCAAACCGCTAGATTGGGGCCCAAACCGCTAGATTAAGGCCCAAGCCGCTAGATTGAGGCCCAAACCGCTAGATTGAGGCCCAAACCGCTAGATTGAGGCCCAAACCGCTAGATTGGGGCCCAAACCGCTAGATTGGGGCCCAAACCGCTAGATTGGGGCCCAAACCGCTAGATTATTTTTTCTTTTGGACGTTGCTATACTACCTTATATACATAACCCAAATGGAAATTTTAATAATTTTGAAATTAATTTTTCTGATGACACTTGAAATAAATTACATTACAGACTGTTGTTTGTTTGTTTTATAAATGACATTCCTGACGTTGTACACTCCTCCATATAAATGTTTGCCGATGACTTTTACTTTTTTTCTTTTATCCTCTTCACCACTGATCAGCTCGTTAGCCGCTTGGGCGATCGGTCACGTCTCTGTTACGCACTGTTGGCAAGTACTGGGCATGCACCGGCTCCTGAATGTACCTAAACCTACTCCAGTGTTGGTCAAGTCTTGTTTTGAAAGAGCTCACACTCGGTGCCGTCACAACACTCTCTGGTAGATTGTTCCAAGAGTTCACAACTCTCATTCCAAAAAAGTTTGCCCTCAACAGTTTTCTGGACTTGCTGCTTCTTCAATCTTGAGCTGTGACCCCTTGTGGGGCGAGCGTCCGCCAGCTCCAAGTTATTTCGGGAAATCAAGAACCAAGCGGACTGTGAAGAGCTGTAGAAGGATCTCTGGGAGCTCTAAGAATGGTCGAAGAAATGGCTGCTGAGATTCAATGTCACGAAGTGTAAGAGGATGTGTGGGGGAATGATGTATTGGTTCACACTCAGGATGGGATGGAGAAGGAAACTCACAGTGTGCTCACTGTATACATATTGTATTGGATGTACAATGCAGCTTGTTGCTGGGTAGGTAGCATGGTAATAAGCGTTGAATAGAGAAAGCTGGGTGGTGAGGGTGCCCAGAGTGAGGGCACGCGGCTTGAGGGACGCCAAGGTCGCTGGCGGAAGCGGCAGCCGCAAGGCTGGCGCGGAGGAGGAGGTGTTGCTTGCTTGTGGCACTGTGTAGAAAGAGTGGTCACAGCCGTGTCAGGCCTTATAAGGCAGGGGTAGGCGTGGGTAGATAGTTGACCCCCGCTCCGTGAAGGTTCGGTGCTTGTAGGGGAGGAATCCACTACAGATGCACCTGGGGCGTACCAACGGTAAGGAGGCGTACCATACTGTATGTCCCACGGAGTGTGAGAAGGACCTAGGTGTGTATGTTGACAAATTAGCTGAAATTCTCGGGCCATTGCGAGAAGGTAAATCAGGCAAATAAATTATTGGGTCTTATAAGAAGGTTGTTCAGATATCTAGACGGACCGTCTAGATATCTGAACGATCTTCAAGAGAGAAATGCTTCCCCATCTGGAGTACTGTCACCCTTTCTGATCCCCGAGATATGCTAGGGACTGTCAGTTGGTTGAAAATGTTCAAAGGAGGGCCACCAGACTGGTGCCTGCACTTCGGCATCTCAACTATCCTGAGAGATTGGAGCGCCTGAACTTGCCTATCTTATACTACAGAAGGACAAGGGGGCGACCTAACTGAGGTGTATAAGCACCTCAAGGGGCACTACTCAATCGAGTGTCCTTACTTGGAGCTGGCGGACACTCGCCCAACAAGGGGTCACAGCTCAAGATTGAAGAAGCCGCAGATCCAGAAAACTGTGAAGGCAACCTTTTTCGGAGTGAGAGTTGTGAGCTCTTGGAACAATCTACCAGAAAGTGTTGTGACGGCACCGAGTGTGAGCTCTCTCAAGACAAGACTTGACCAACACTGGAGCGGGTTCAGGTACATTCAGGAGCCGGTGCATGCCCAGTACTTGCCAACAGTGTGTAACAGAGACGTGACCGATCGCCCAAGCGGCTAACGAGCCGATCAGTGCTGAAGAGGATAAACGTAAAATGTAACCTGACATTTAGAAATCATTTTTCGCTTCACTTCGTCATAGTAAATTTGAGCGATTTCAAAATACTTGTTATCACTAATACCTGTTGATTCATCTATCAGTAAACTGTAAAGTTCGTCTCCAATAGAACTGGTTACGTCAGACTGAAGTGAGGGTACAAAATGTTTTTAATTACACAACTACATTTTAATCTTGGAATTTGTGTCGGAGATGCGATCTTACTATCAGTGAAGCTGTTTCCTAGCTCTAGTCTCTAACGGCCACTCCCCGGTTTATTAAAGTTTTTAACATTGATGTTATTGGTTTACAAGAACGTTTCTGTACACGTCCAGCACCCAGAAGGAATCTGCACCCAGGATAGCTGGGTTTACAGCATACAATAGTGTAGCAGGAAGTGGCCTGCTCACTTATGTAAAGAATGGTCTGGTCTGTAAATGGATCAAAACCCACTATGATTAAAGTATTCACTTTCAACAATTTACAGTAAAGACAGCAAACAGTCAATTTTCGCTGTTTAACATCTATGTTCGGTGTAATGAGCTGCGAGCAGACGTGTTACCAAAGCCATCAGGTAACAATGCTATGCTGTGTATGGGTGACTAACTCTCGTCACACTGTCCTCGGTGATGTCCAGTGTAACTCCAATGGGAGGGTGTTCGTGAATTACATCAATAATAATCATAATATGACTGTGTACGACACAGACAAAGTGACACATCTGATGGGGGACAGACTTGATTATGTGATTGGGTATAACCTAGTAGACAGTAATGTCAAGGCTAAGGTCATCTCAGACCACCTAGTCAGTGATCATTATGCAATACTTACTGAATACACTGGTGCTGATGTCAAGTGTGAACCCCATCCTAAGCTCAGAATTAACATCCCAGATAATCTTAAACTCCACCTCAAGGCCTACATCCACAGATGGTATGCTGGATATACACCTGGGACAGTGGATGAATTTTGCTGTGATCTTGTAAATGCCATTACCACACATTATATCACCTGGGTTAAGTTAAGGAGGAAGGGGGGCAGCACTAAGCCACCTCTGTGGACACATGACCCCATCCTCACCAAAGAAGGAGAGAAGGTAGAACAGCTTGCCAACACTTATAAGCAAAAGAAACCTAGTGATAACCTCCTGGCATTCCTCAAAGCTAACAGAGCATTTCATGAACTCAAAGGTCAGGTGAGAAACACTTATTGGGAACAATTCTTACAGGGGATTAATAGAACAACCACTCTAGCAGAAGTGTGGAATAAAATTAGAGCCATTACCAAGTCACCCACCCCAGTCCAACTTCATCACAGCCCTGCAGAATATGCTGACATGCTATTAGACCAACGGTGCAGTATGTCACAAATCACTTCCCTGCCTCCTGACATACAGCAATACAGGTATCTTAAAGCCACACACATTAACAGGGGTTTCAATATTGAAATAGCCTGTTCCTCACCAGACCTTACCGACCAGCTTCCTATAACGCACCAATAACAACAGCACTAATAAAAGGTGAATCATCCTCCCCTGGTGAGGATGGCATAACTTATAACACCCTGAGATTGTTAAATGAGATCTCTAACCATCCACTGCTTGACCTGTATCAAATGAGCCTCACACAGGGTATTCTGCCTAAGACATGGACTCAAGGAAACGTAGTACCAATCCCTAAAGCTAACTCTCCAAACTTCAGGCTCATTTCACTCACATCCTGTATGTGTAAAGTCCTTGAAGGAATTGTTCTCAACCGTCTCAAGTTTCAAGTCAAAGACAAACTGGCCCCTAATCTGTATGGGACCATGCCCGGGCGCAACAAACAGACATGCTTTGTTCACTCAACAGATAAGACACAAACAGCCTTCATAGACCTTAAATCAGCTTTGATGTAGCTAATAGAGACATTATACTTGAGCAACTAGCTAATTTTGGCATCCAAGGTAACATCCTGACATGGATAAAGGGTTATCTGTCTAACAGGTATGCCAGTGTTCTGCTTAGAGGATTCAAAAGTACCAGAATGAGAGCATTTGAGCTTGGCACGCCTCAGGGAGGAGTGTTAAGTCCTATGCTTTTTAATATACTGATGCACAAACTTATTGCTGACATTCCAGTTCAGCCAAACGAGGCTGTAATATGCTGTGCTTACGGTATCTGCAATATGGCACAGACCAAGCTCAGGCCCCAAGCCTTGCTTGATGTATTTGCTCAGAGGACTGTGGAATGTGGTCTCATAATATCTGTTGACAAGATGAGGGTCCTCAATCCTAGTCCTGTTCACCCTCTGCCTCTTGACTTTAACATGAACAGCATGCCCTTGGAAGTATGTGTAATATATGTGTATGTTTATATGCTGCCTTTATTGATTATATATACATTATACATTATGTTACTTCTTACCAAAGTTAGAATGTGTTTATGCCTGTGTAATCACGAATGTGTTAGGCACGTGGTACACAACAACAACAATAAACGCCCTGAGTAAGAGTCAGCATGTGGCTTCTCATTCTCCCAATAAATCATGTAAGATACTACACTATGTAGCTCTTATAAATATCTTGGAATTTGTGTGAATGATGCAAAACTTTGTCGACAACCTTCGTGCCAAACTAATGCAGTGCATTAAACCCCTCAGAACCCTTGTTGGCAAGGGCTATGGAATTAACATCACCTATGCTCGTACTTTCTATCTTCACTTCATTCGTTCTGTAGTTGACTATCATGCTCTCCATTTTGTGACTATTCCGCCTAAACAACTCAACAGCCTTGAGGTAGTATAAAGTGAAGCCATGGGCATCATTCTAGGATGCCCGAAATCAACCAGAATTGTAAACATGAGGAAAGAGCTCGGGCTGCCCTCCCTATCTGAGAGGATAGCTCTACTTAATACCATGTTTTGTGTCAAAGTTTTGAAGAACAATAGTTCTCAAACTACAACTCAAACTGAGTTGATGTTCTATCTAAGTAATCCCGACTATCTCGTTAACCTTCCACAAAAGACTCTCTTTGGGGCGTGGCTTCATAAGTGTTGCAGATCTCTTGAAACTGAATGTCCCAATCACCCCAGAGGAACCCATTAATGCCATTCCTCCTTGACTGGATATATCAGTTCCTATTAATTACACTCCTGTTGGTAGTAAGCAAATGTTAAACGCCGATGTGGTGAGATGTGTCACACTAGAAACTATTAACAGACACATAGAGAGTATTAAATCAAGTGAATGTTATGCTTTTACTGATGGTTCTGTGCAGACAAACACAGGTAGAACAGGCTGTGCAATTGTGTTATGTAAAGAAAAAGAGATGATAGTGTCAAACAAGCAAAGGCTGAACAACTGGGCCAGCACAACACAAACTGAACTAGCTGGAATCTACTTAGCCACAGACTACCTTAAAGAAAATGAATGTGGGTGATATTCTGTGACTCTCAAAGTGCTTTGTCTAAAGTTGTACGAGATATTAAAACAAATGTGATAACTGCCAATGAGAACAACTCTCGTATCGAATTTGTGTGGATTCCGTCCCATGTTGGAATCAGGTATCATGACTGTGCTGATAGACTGGCCAATGAGGCACGTAAGAAAGAAAATGTTGACCGTGACCTTGGCCTGTCCAATGCTGTAATTAAAAACGTTTAAGTCAGAATCATGAACTCTGATCTCGAAGAACTGAGAAATGCAGAGAGACCTGGTAGTTGTAGCATTAGTAAATATGAACAATTTTGTGACAAGAGGTACCGGTATGGTCAGCATAAGGACAGAACTAGACAATGTGATATAGTTGTGGCTAGAATTAGGCTACGATACAGACACATCTGGCAAGTTAGTAACGCTGGACCCATACCGGAACACTCAGCATGTAAACTTTGTGATAAACCTTTAAAGCATTCACTTGAACACTACATTATTGAATGTGACACTGTCAAAGACTTCAGGCCACCTGACTGCAAGTGTCTATCTTTTAATGCAAACATGATATTTAATTTGGAAACGTTAGTTTATATGGATCAGTCCACAATTTCTAGTTTTGTTTATTTTCAAATATTATATTTATAGAAAGCTAACTTAATAACCACCTATATGGCAAAGAAGGAGGATTGTAACTTAATCTACAGATTAAGTCTTCCCATCCTGTAACAGAGACGTCACTGATCGCCCAAGCGGCTAACGAGCCGATCAGTGATGAAGAGGATAAAAAAAAAATCCTGTAAGGTTAACTTCAATATTAATTTGTTGTGTTAAACAGAGAATCAGCACATGCTCTCAACAAGAACAAGATATAAGAAACTTCGTTAGAGCCCACTTCCGCCGCATCACTGTACATCATAACAAGGAAGTTTTTATTTATTTATTTATATTTTTTTAAATTTTACACCGGATCAGTACCGACAACTCTACTAACGAGCGCTTAATTTTCATTAGTTTCATATCCCCCTTAACACAATTTAACGATCATGGATTTACCTCTTTGTTTATTACTGTATGTAAACTTAGTTATTTGACAACTCTTCATTTAATTTTGAATGGGATATGAACGACTTTCAGTATGTCATCTCAATGACATTAAATATGAAACTTTTTTAAAATAATCTAGTTAATTAAAGTTAATTAATGAAATATGTTTACAAAAACGTGATCAAGTGAAAATATTTAAAGTGAGACCTTAAATCTGACATCTATCACCGTAAAATGGACTGCTTAGAGCAAATTTTATCGCGGACAGACACGCCCACTCCGGGAAGGTTGGTAGACCTGGCGCCTATTGATCTTGCGCGGGCTCTACGAATCCGGGACCCAAATAAATGCTGGTTAATGGAATGTGACAAATATTTGTTCCATAATATTTCGTTCCTTAATTCTTTCAATAAAATAAATCATACGTATGAGTTTTGTGTTACATTGAGACACAGTTGACTGTAGTTTAATGTTTCTCCGGAATATCTTAAATAAATATTGCAACATTAAAATGACATCGTACATCTGCCACGCTGATCATCACAAACCACGCCGGCGCTAGTGTTTGTTTACATCAGGGGAGGTGTGGGTGTGTAAGTCGGATCAGGTTCGAATTTTAACACAGAGACTCGATCAACTGGACTTTTACTTAATTTGTCTTCATTCAACGACTAGTTTGGACCCTACTGACCCTCCACGCCAACATAATGACAGGTAAAGACGCTTCCTCGTAAAGGTCCTCACTTCTTCCCCTGCCTGTGGCGGGAATGTCAAAGTGGTATTTAAATATCAGCCTGTTATTCTCTTGTTATAAGCTTTCGACATTAACTGTTGAAAAAGGGCTGGATAATATCGTGCTCCGATGAATAACACCTTTTGTCTTTCGATAGAAGTAAAAATAAATATATTTTTTCAGGATACTGCAGTTTCATTAGGTTCAATGACTTTCTATTGCTAACACTACAGACTACAGTAATGTGTAAACTTTAGGCTCGAAGAAAAAAAAAATCTTTTACCCAAATCAAAAGGAAGCTCTACGTATTTTGGTGGTAGCACCACATTTCATTAGATATGCCGCAGGTGAGTGTATTAAAGTTCGTATACAATACAGTAATAATTGACCACATATGTACTGTATATGGTAGAAAATAATTTTGTTGATGTTTTGTACCATCATTTTCAATTACCATATGTAAAAGTATTACAATGTGACTGTGAATCCTCATTGTAGATATTTTGTTCCCACTAACCTATATCCTGATAGTTTCGTTAAAACTTTTAGAATATACATTAATGCACAATTCGTATACATGTATTTCCCTATTTCCATCATCATCATCATAACATACACGAGTAACCTAGTTACAGTTGGAGCAAGTTTCAGCACATCAGTAGAGCAAGAAGGTTAATACACAGCTAGGGAGAGGAAGTTACAGCCAGTTCAACAACAGGAAATAACATTTTTACAGCATCCAGGAATAATACATGGAAAACAATGACTGGATCATATATGATTACCCGTAAGTTCAAAAGCTATTTGAAGACAACACACCTTTATGTGTTCAATTAACGAGGTTTTATGACGTATGGTTTATTGTTTCATCATTGCTGAATTATTTTCGCCAAATTATTCTTAAGAATAAAAAGTATAATAAAGCAATAAGATGTGTCATACCTCGTTCCAAGTATGCAACTGCCACTGGAACGGGAAATCCCATTCTCGTGACGTCATTTCACTGCTTGCTTGCACTTACATTTTGTGAACCGCTGAGGGTCTCAAAGAGTCTCCATACCAAATTTGAAAAGTTTTATCCGACAGTAGCTGTGATATATGATTTAAAATAACTTCACATATTTTTGGTCATTGTGACCTTGGCTATCAGGGTCGGGTTTTTTTTTATGGCACTCCAAGGGGTCTGTCTCCACAGTTAACCTGAAGCAGGTTTAATTTGTGATACAATTAAAACAAATGGGCAGCCTTATCATTGTTGTATTTTTTTCATCTTTGACGTCATTTTCTGGAAAAAAAAGTCACTCAAAAAATATTTTGGAGGAATGTAATTCAACAAGTTCCAGCCTTGTACGATGCTTTCTTCCAGCGTTATCCTGAGAAAAAAAAGGTGATTGTTTAAGTTGAGGTGACTACAGTATGGTGTTTACCTCCGAGAAAAGTTCAGTGCTTCCTGTAGTGTATACCCAACATCATCATCAGCTGTTTGTCTATCGTTGTCAACACTCATACTGAGGACCACTGAGAGTGTTGAGCTTGTCTCGAGATCATGAAATGAGATTTTTAATGGTTGCAGAAGTTTCTTGAGATGGGTCGAAAGTTTTCGAAACTCACGTACACAGCAATAGCCTTCACATTTTCGGACTAGATTATGCATGGGCTTCACCCCAAGGCATTTCTTAAAAAAAAAAAAAAAAAAATCTGGAACAAGCCTGAACAAGTCTATATCTGTTGGTCAATGGCCAAGACCACAGCGTTAAGAATCATTCTGCAGGTTAATTAGTATTATTTTCAAATTTTCAGTTTAAAGTCACATTTTTCTCAAGAGTTTTCGTCATTGAAATATTGCAGTGTTTCACCGAATATCGTCTCTGAGACTGTATTTCTTATCTTTGCAAATTTGTGATAGTTTATTTCAAGCGCTCTTTCTGCTGAATGTTCCCAAATATTGGCTTGAAAATTTCGCTTTAGCTCTGTGAGGTTCATATCTGTTTCTCCAAGAGCAGTAAAAAATAATGTCCTTAATTTTGAAGGTTTGAGTGTAGCTGCAAGGAAATAGAGCTCTTTCCCTCAAACTGTCCCTAGAAGCCTCATATGAATTGCTGAAAAATTTAAATGTAAGGCTCATTTCGCGGGCCTTGATCTATTTTATTCAAACCTCCAGGCCTTCGACTTCTGAATGAATTATAGTGTTTTTTGTGAAGTAATACTGTAGTCCCTCCACTCAGACATAACTATAGACATAACTATACCCACAAGGAGAGCCTTATAATAACAAATTGAAAGCATATTTTTGTATAACTATTGCTTGGTAGGTCTGGTATTACTAATAAATATTAATTATAATTATCGTGAGTAAAATTATTAAACTTTTTGTAATGGAAGTGATGAAAAAATGTTATTGGTCTAAGCAGTATCGTACCACCTTTTGAACCCCTGAAACTACCATTTACATTGTTCATTAATAGAAGGGTAGTGTAGTAACGAGCTGGACATCTGTTATTACCTGCAGCAATACACTGGAAGACAAAAACAGTAAAGAGAAAAAAAAAATACCCACACCATTTCACAAGAATTTAGCGAATTTTTCGTGCAAACAATTTTAACCAGTCAGCAAGCAAATTGGACAAAGTCGTTAAGATAAAGTTTCACAAATACGTTGTTTAAGGTATCATAGCAAACCTAAGTATAAAGTGTCGCCGAAATTAAGTGATCTTAATTAAACCCACTGGTGCCCATGTTATAATGTATATGGAAAACAATCATTAGCAGAGTCAAATGAGACTTATGAATGTGTGGATTATCATTAATGTCCGGCAGTTAATAAGGCTTCCAGAGTTTTAAGAACTTCAGCCAATAAGGTACAGTTGGCTCCACTCCTGCGTTACCACTTAGCGTTACCAATCCTCTCTCTCCCTGAGGTGTTGAACCCCGAACTCTGAACTGTGAATTCGAAGCATTCGCTTGTGAGTAGAAGGAGGGGTGTGTCGGGGTAGATATCTTGGGGGGGGGGGGGGGGGTAATTGGGGGTAAGAAAGTGTATACAATATAAGGTGGGAGAGATTACATTGCAGAATAACGCTTTGACGATATCAACGGAATTTCCTTTGCTGATATAATCGTCCAGTGCTAGCCAGATGAAAATACTAAAGTTAAAATAGGATGAGAGGGCGATGAATTCTTGTTCTAAGTAAGGTGTTCCTTTGCTAAAGGGGGCATTTATGATCAAATGGATTTTGGATATGTTTGAATTTACAGTATATCTTGTACGAGATGGAAGTTACCAGTTTAATAGAGTCGTCTGGCGGTAGCCAGAATAGAATAGAAAAGAAGACATCATACGGAAGGGATTAATTAACAATCAAAACAACCAGGAAGTGGGCACCACATATTTATTGTAATACAAACTAGGTGTAAACAAAACTTGTCAAGTTGGTAGCTGTCCGGCGTGGAATCAGTAAACCACATAGTTCAGTTGTGACAAAAATGTGAGGTTAAATGGCCAAAATATTATTATTATTATTATTACTTTAATTATTATTATTATTATTATTATTATCAAAAGTGAAATTTATGGTGCAGTTCTGATGAGAATACAATACAAGTTACCTATCTCATTTGTCAACAGGCGATCATACCGATGAAATTTATTAACTGAAGGATGTTGTGACTATGTTTGCAAAGAAACATTTCACAGTGACCTATTCTTCAGAATGGTGACTATGTCAACAGATGGTCATGCCTATGGAGTTTCGGTGACTATAGAATGTTGTAATTTTTCTTAAAAAAGATCAAGCTACAGTGACCTACTGTAGTACTGTATTGTTTTTAAAAGGAGTTATGCTAGAGAACTTACTGTAACCTATATTGTCCACATATTGGATACTGAACAAGTTTTCAAACAGGTGACCACTATACTGTAGGTATCATTAAACAATCTTACCCAATCAGCTCATTGATGTAAAAGATTAATATGTGTCAACGCCAATTACTGTATATCCAAACCAAAACCCGGCATAAACTCTTCTACTCTTCCTCAGGCGACCTTATAAGATTAAATTGAAGGACTTGAAGTATGTATCAGACCTATGACAGCGAAGAGTGTAAAGAGTAAACAAGAGAAGTAGGAGACAGAGAAAGAGGGAAGTGGGAGGTGTGGCGGATGATGAATGTCAGTAGAATGGCAAATGCTGGGTCATTGTGATTATTCTGGGGAAAGGGTTGGTCAGAGATAATTAATACGGACAGTCGGGAATAAAGGCCAGTAAGGGGAGAGGAGGAGGGATGGGTAGTAAGTGAACTTTTTTTTGGAGAGAGGGAGGGGGGTGAGTGGGCTATAAAGGTCACGAGGAAAGGAGAGGTGAGGGAGGGTTGGGGGTTGTGTGGTGGGCGTGGCCTGTGCTCGTGACAAGAGGAGTCAGGTGGACAGGTATTGTGGTGGATCTACCAGTCTCACTCCTCGCGTTGCTGACGAGTGCTTGACTGACAGTGTCATTTGTTATATTGCTCATACGTGGTGGGTTGACACTATCATCTGTCACCCTACTGACGAGTGCTGGGCTGATAATATCATCTACCACCCTACTGACGAGTTTTAGGCTGACACTATTATCTGTCATTTTATTAACAAAATATGAACGGACACTGACCCAGCTGACGATTCGTGGGCTTACACAGTCATTGCTGACGAGTGATAAGCAGAAGTTAATATTGACTTGTCACTAATGGGTCCCACACTGTGAGTGGTAACATGGCTGGATTTGACTGGTTCATAATGTGTTGTCGGTGCTTAGGAAATGTATAATATAATCATATGAAAATTAACATCATATATTAAATTATCTGAAAATGAAACGTACCCCACAAACAAATGTGATAAACACGATGGTACATAAACAGGAAATTGAACTTTTGATAATCCACGTATTGATGTGTAAAAGTGTTCAGCTTTCTTTGGTGAAGAATAGTCTACTGGTGAATTAGTTGGAGTGAGAAGCCAGTAGAAAACTTAAGGTGATATTATATGACATACAAATGCAATTTTTTTTTCTATAAATAAAAATTAATGGAAGGTAAAAATGGTAGGCGTCCACTCTTGGGTTAAATCATAGTTTTCAAAAGCTTAAATCATCGTCCTCAAAGGCTTAAATCATCGTCCTCAAAGGCTTAAATCATCGTCCTCAAAGGCTTAAATCATCGTCCTCAAAAGCTTAAATCATCGTCCTCAAAGGCTTAAATCATCGTCCTCAAAGGCTTAAATCATCGTCCTCAAAGGAATAAATCATCGTCCTCAAAGGGTTAAATTTCCTCCTCAAAGGATTAGATCATCGTCCTCAAAGGGTTAATGATAACAACAGAAATGACACACATACTGTACAGACGAGTGCATGCGTGCTGGAAACGATATATTATTTTTTCTCCGATCTGTGAAAAGATAAGTTATGAGACATCTGAAATAATAACGAGTGTCCCAGAGAAAATCCTGTTATTTTATTTTTATTTTTACGGAAGGGTAGGAAGTGTCTAAATTTATGTTAAACAGTCACTCAAAAAACTATCTTTACCAAATTGTGTCGAGAAAATATGACACAAAGGACGAAGGATTTTGACAACCCTACCGAGGCAACAGGAGCCCCATTGTTCATTCTGAAATTTACCAAACCCCCAAGTAAGATAATTTTTTGAGTGACTATAAGACATCTTCCTATTATGTCACAAAATATTACTCACAATAACCGTAATCGCGACCCACACATCCACAGCATTGCTAAAGTTGCCTCCCGAAAGCTGGGAATGCTGTCCAGATGCCGTAGCTACTACACTCCTGTGGCCACATACTCAAAAGCATTTACGGGACTGTGTATCTCTTTGTTTACCCTGTAGCTGGATTACAGTCTCCGATCGGTATTCTCAAAACGATTATTTTGCAGTGGACTCCGTAAGCGAGTCCGTATTCGAGACTGTAGCGTATGGGACCTCCTTAGTTGCTGTAAAATGCTCAACCCGGATATATTGCATCACAAAAAATAATAACATATGCTGTAATAAGGCTTGCTAGACTTGTTTTATCATAGAAGATTGAAGAAAATGTTTTGTACATCAACATACTAAAATACGATATTACAGTTTGTCTTTTAAGTTAATTTTTTACGATAAGAAGAGGCTTGAGTGTGTTTCTATTTGTTGCGTAATGGAAGAGACACAACTTTTGTCTTCTTACATCTTTTCAAGTACTGTAATTTGTACCAAAATAGAAGATTTGTATTGTCCACATTTATGGCACAAATATTTTTTATGACTTAGTAAACTTGCACATTGACCTTATTAATGTTTTATATCCGTCAGTAATGAAAGCCAAACACCAGGTCAAATGAAAATTTTTGCCTCGACTCCACCGCCTTGGTATGTTTAGGACCAAGTTATAACAAGCTATTCTGCCAAGTATCCAAGAAGTACCCGTGACCCATAGTTAAATAATACCTAACCCAATCAAAGTTGACCAAACCTACCAAGGTTAATCCGTAAGGCAGCGGGGCAATGGTACGCCAGGACGTGTCCACATGCCAGTGAGCGTGGGACCCACTGCTACTCCGAGGTCCCCTGCTGGTCTAACCTGGGCCCACGAGGCACCCAGTTACTGTGTGTTGCCTTGGGGAGGCACAGCAGGAGTCTTGATGGTGAAGAGGCTGTATACTGGCAGGGGAAGACTTATGCAAGTTGTTTCCCTGTTCGCCACGAGGGCTAGCCGGCGGCGGTAGCTGAAAGCGAGGGGAGCAAACATTGCTTGCACCTTAACACTGACATAATACTGCAGCACTAGACGCATTTCACCACGCTGTGTGCGAACACACACACACACACGCGCACGATGAATATCAGCACGAACGTATGGATAAACAACAACTTATTTATTTGATGACGTTTTGACAAAATCTATCATCGTTGATCAGACCTAAAACATGAAATAAAATAAAATAGTTTCAATTTTGAAAACTGTATTTAACAAAATAAATTACAACACTGGGTACATTACTATAAGTGCACTAAAGAAGAAAAGTGTTACATGCTTTGAATAATCTTTTTTTTTCTAAAACCGCTCAGCCATATGCTAATACCCTGGGGGGGGGGGGTGTCAGTTTACTTACATTATATTACAGTGACCACGCCAAGTGAGCGATAGGACCAGTGGGTTTTTGAGTGTGGCGAATTCATTTCTCACGTTGAAACTCAGTTTCAACGTTGCCTAGCAACAGAAGTCCAACATGACTGCCATGCGATAGGGACAAACTATGAAAACTGACTTAACTTCTGATAACAGCCGAGCTTTTCACTACTAAGGATATAGTGTAGCGACTCACGCTCTACCTCTCGAATCGAAATACTGTATGTATAGTTTTAATTATCGCATCACTATTCTTTTTTACTGGTGAGGCAAGTCAAGTATACACTGCAAACTCTGACTGTTGTGGTGATGCCTGTGGTTAACCACCATCGCACTTCCTCACCTGAACCTGTTGCAACAATACCTCACTAGTCGGGAATCGTACCCTGGACCTCTGCATGTGAACAGGGACCGCTACCACCGTGCCACAAGGACAACAAAAACAATCTTAGGCTTTGTTTTATTTCACACAAAGCTTGTTCATTCGTCTTATTTTTAAGCAACGTGAGCCTCTATCAGGGATTGCCCGTGCCAAGTAGGTGATCGTAGTAGCATTTTACCGAGTCCTGCTATGCGTTTCTTTTACAAAGTTTCATGTTGGAAATTTTAATCCGCTTGGGGGATCAATGGTAAAACAATCACGACATTTTGTTGTGTGTGTATAACTTTAAGAGGAATTACCCTGAAACCATAAAAGTTGGACTCGGCAACAGTGAAAATAACCCGTATTTTGTAACGACTAATATGTTCAGTAAAATTATAAAGAATGCAAACGACAGGAAATTTACTTCACAAAATCAAATAGTTACAGAGGACACTGTCATCATATAACGATCAAATACAGGCGTTAAAAAAGCGAGTTTGAATTCTGTTTACACACAGAGCTACTCGTTCCAAGTGAGTAGTCTCAACTCTGCTCCAAACGCCCAGTTTATCTCACATCACTTTACCAAATCCTTATATTAGCCATTTGTCTTGCTGGATTTCCGGTTACAGTTAATTATTTTCCTAACCAAAACTTTATTTTCTGGTAAATCTGTAATAGCAGTCAGTCACTTATCATAATATCCACCAACTACCCCTAGCTCCCTACCCCCCCAACAACACGTTAAAAAGGGCCATACAAATTGTTCCTGTATCTACACCTCTCACCACTCCTGTATCTACACCCCTCACCACTCCTGTATCTACACCCCTCACCACTCCTGTATCTACACCTCTCAACACTCCTGTATCTACACCCCTCACCACTCCTGTATCTACACCCCTCACCACTCCTGTATCTACACCCCTCACCACTCCTGTATCTACACCCCTCACCACTCCTGTATCTACACCCCTCACCACTCCTGTATCTACACCTCTCACCACTCCTGTATCTACACCCCTCACCACTCCTGTATCTACACCCCTCACCACTCCTGTATATAACAAGGACTATATTTGTATAGTTATGATCCTTGGCATATACTTCACTTTTGCACTCTCACGCCAGCCATCATCCAGTTCATCATACCTCTCATCATCATCATCAAAACCCCTATACACCCAAAAGTTCTATGGCGACAGACGAATGGTGACGGGGACAGGCAGAGATGATTGCCGGGAGTCTCTCGTCACAACTCTGCACATGGGCGGCACAGATAAGATGGTCGTTTATGCACTGGGAACCAGGCAGCAGTGCAATCCGGTCTTGTCTATGCGATTGAGCAGCCCTTTCGAGGAGTCACTCTGCTCACCCCACATGGGGAGAGGGCTAGAAAAGGTGCCCTAAGTATAGCCTGCCCCAAAAAAAACAACCTGACTGGACAACCGCACCCAATAAGGTCGTCCTTATGCGGTCGAAAATACAATCAAAATCACAGATCCAAACAAAAACAAACTATACAACCTACAACCTCTTGTGGTCATTGCATGGAATGTCAGGACCCTTCTGGATACTGGCACAAATAAGCGTCATGAAAGAAGAACCGCCCTTGTGGCAAAAGATCTGGCTAGGTATAACATTGACATAGCAGTCCTCCTAAACAGACTTCTTCCTGAGGCGGAAAACTTCCTCCCAGAATCTCAATGTGGCTGTAGACCATCACGTGGCATCACTGACATGATCTTTGCTGCCCGCCAGATACAGGAAAAGTGCAGAGAACAGCGTCGTGACCTGTACATGGCTTTCATCGACCTAACCAAGGGCTTCGACTCGGTCAACAGGGAAGCCCTCTGGTGGACCTTCAGCCGTTTTGGCTGCCCACCAAAATTCATTGCCATTGAGAGGCAACCCCAAGATGGCATGAACGGCAGTGTCATGCACAATGGCACCCAGTCTGAGTTCTTCTCCATCCAAACGGGGGTTAAACAAGGGTGTGTACTGGCACCAACTCTCTTGTCCAGTTTTTTTGCTGCCTTCCTTACTCGTGCCAGTGCCAATTTAGCCGGCGGGGTGGACATCAAGTACCAGGTGAAGGGGAATCTATTCAACATAAGACGACTCCAAGCAAGAACATAGGTGTCTGAAGCTTCCATTACTGAGCTTCAGTATGCAGACGACCTCACCCTTGTCGCTCACACTGAACGCGACCTACAGGAGATCCTGAACACCAATGCAGATGCGTATGCGCACCTCGGCCTTGAGGTGAATGTACATGCGACTCAGATTCTCTTTCAGCCTGGCCCTGGTTCAGCCACACTTCCACCATCCGTCCATCTTAACGGTACTACCCTCTCTAATGTTACCCACTTTCGGTATCTCGGCTCCCACCTGTCCACCACCGCGGACATCGATGAAGAGATTCAGCATCGGATCAGATGTGCATCTCAAACCTTTGGCAGACTCCGAAACCGTGTCTTCAGCTGTAGGAAGCTGAAATTATCTACAAAGTCATATGTATATCGAGCAGTGGTCCTCCCTACCCTGCTATTTGACAGCGAGACATGGGTCACATACAGGGGGCACCTCAAGGCACTTCAAAACTTTCACCAACGTAGTCTACGTTCCATCTTCCGAGTTCGCTGGGAAAACAAGCGAACATATGCCAGTATTCTTGCTGACACCAACTGTGGAAGCATCGAGGATACCATTATCCATGAACATCTTCGGTGGACTGGCCATGTTGCCCGCATGGACAACAGTAGACTGCCAAAGCAGCTACTTTACAGTCAGCTAACCAATAGTAAATGTAACGCTGGTGGGCAAGTGAAAAGGTATAAGGGTAGTCTTAGGACAAACCTGAAAAGGTGACAAATCGCCATCCTCACCTGGAGACGATTACTCCACACCGTAACGCTTGGAAGATCACCACACAAGAAGTTGGCAATACTTTCGAGTTAGCACGACTGCATAACGAGGCAGACAAGCGCCAACCAGGAAAGACGCTGCAAAGTAGTTGTAGTACTAGTGTGTGTGTGTGTGTGGGTTTCCAATGTGATTGGAGCACCACTCATCAGCTACTAGCCGTTCAGGTGGTTGCCCTGGTTAGTCTATCCAGTGTTAGTACAGGAGGAAACCGGAGTCCGGTGTCGAGAGAAATATCTGAGCCTGTGAAATTAGTGAGCATGAAGTAGCGCGGATGGAGCTTTGATTTTGTGTTTTTGCCAGCTGACGCTGAGTACACCATGGCTGACTCCGTCAACGTATAGAGTGATAAGGCTCTGATATCAGAGAAGAAAACTAAGAGGTACACGGCCTCAGTAGAAGATTTTTTCCAAGCTTCGTTAATTTGGACAAGGCAGACCTAACACGTTGAAGGAGTATTCCAAGCGCTTCGTGATATTTGGTGAAGAGGAGCATGGGGGCCTAAATATCACGAGGTATTAATATAAGAAGGAACGAAAGGGTTTGTGAGAAGTTAGAAAAAAAAGTAAGATATGAGGGATCCTTAGCCTAGGATTGAGGGGCGTCCACATAATATGTTTGCCTCTAAAACAGTTATTGTTTTTGTCTTTGTCGGCTGCAACAATAATTGTTCTCTGCTATTTGACTCCCAAACAGCCCAGAACAATCGTAGTCGAGCATATGCCACGCGCCCTTCAACAACATAGCGTCAGATGTTTCGAACTAGAGCTAAATATGTGACGCCCCGAGCATAGGCTCAGAAATTTCGCTTGACACCAAGAAACCTGTGCTGTTTCGTATAGGGTCACACTGGATAACGTCCGTCTCACGTGTGTCCACTGTACCACCAACATTCTGTCCATCACACACTCTTCTTCTTCGTGTCTCTAGTTTGTCCTCCTCCTCCTCCTCTGGGAGCTTACTCTGGTTGCTTAACCCCCTTCACTATCCACATCTTTTATTTATAATATGAGATTTCCATCTATGTGGACACACTAAAAAGGTGCCTGGAGATGACTGTATGCCTCCTGTAATGGTATATAAGGATCTAAATCGATCGCAGACAGGCTAATGAGTAACGTGGTCCTATAAATTAAAAAGAGTCGCCATAGATCAGCTGGTAACGCTCTCGACTCCTCAGACCATTAAACGAGAGGTGGATCCTGTAGCTGAACGGGAACGGCGGGGCGTTAATATCTGTGGCAGGGACTGAGCCGCTCACTTCAAGCACCCAGATTTTGTGTTACACTCTCGGCTGGCAGGTTTACAGCTGACAATGATGTGGGAGTCACTTTTGGGATGTTATCTTTAGTATTAGTCATTTGTTATCACCACAACATTCACCAAACTATATTTCTATAAAATTTACCTGCTGATTACATGCTGTTATCACTATCCTTGCTTAGAGATCATCCCAATAAATTCTTCACATTTATTTTTTGCTCTGTCTCTTCTTCTTCTCATCCTCGACCATCCAGAATCCCCTCACATCAAGAATCTTCTCCCCTCACCCTAAACCATCGAAAGGTCTCTACCCAGACCATCCAGAACCCTCATCCCCTCACCTCAGACCGTCCAGGACCAACACTCTCTGGGGCCCAGCCACATGCCACGCTTAATAATGGGGGAATATTTAATTATCGACGAGCATCATAAGTCTTCATGAACACACACTGACATCGGCTGAGTGTAAGAGTGACTGACTCTCTCATAATATATTCCTAGGGCTGACATGATCTCTGACGAGTGCTCGTATTCTCACAGAATCGTACCTTATTATCTCCCCACTCCTTCCTCAAAGAGCACCTGGGAATGTTAGAAATCATTTAATTATATCTTTTTTTTTCTATTCAATAAAAAGATTGTGGCTAAAGTTGGGTCAAAATTGCCCCCCAAAACAGACAAAACAAGCTAGATGCATTCTCTCAGTCATAATTTACGGAAAAATTAATGCTTGGACAAATGCCGTAATTTTAGTAACTAACAACCGACAGAAGACACCACGAAAAATGAATCAGTCTTGAGAGAAAATAATAGCCATCAGGCGTTCATGAAACATTCCGTAATTCTTAATGAGGATATATATTTTACGCCGATATTTCTTTGACAGTCAACCATACCATTACACTTTTTGGGACAGAGGACACATCAAACGACTTAAATACAACCAAATGAAACACTTTACTGTAAAACGCAGAGTATATACAATTATCTCATTAAGTCGAGGTGATCACTGTTATAAAAATCACTAGACTGCATTTCAGCGACGTGCTGATCCACGGTTTTATCTCATAAATTTTTAAATGTTGTTAGAAAGGTGAAATTACTAACCTTGTTACACGTTTAAAGACCTTAGTTGTTGAAGCTCAATAATAAAATTCTAACAACACACAACCCACGTCTATAATACAATTTTGCACTTTGTGACCCCATGGCTTGGCCTTTGACCTTTTGACCTCAGAAGCCTCGTCTGGCCAGGTTATGTCAGAGTGGACTTGTAAACCACGATTGATGATCCTACCACTATCTGTTCTAGTTATCATGATGACACACAAGACACGCAGAAGCCCCGACTTCGTCAGCTTGGGTATTAAGTAGAGGGAAGATAACAAGAAATATAGAACATTATGAACGTGTGTGAGCATTTCTACACTCTGAAAATGAGTATTAATACGCTTTTCAGGATTTGTTTCTGAAAAAAATAATTAAATAAACCAATGTCAATTGTTTAGTAAAAATTGAATACAGAGATTGTTACTGGACATATTCTGCATTCTGATCACTGTGTTATCCGTGACAGTATAGCAATACGTGTACTATGAACTCTCCCAGGGGCTCATCAGTGGACCAGACCCCAGGGCTCTCCAGCTCAGGGATCACCCAGGGGCTCTCTCGATTTCCAGGCCCCGGAATGCGCCAGGTCTTACCTACCACACATTCCATACCAAATAAAATCCCAGCGCCTACAACCTTCCAGAGGTCTCCTGGTGGCAGCAGAGCACCAGGTGGAGGTCAACTACGAGGTGCGGGAGTAAGCCACTACCCTGGCGCCGCCTCCAGATTGTTTGGTGCTGGCCTCACACCCCAATATGGGAACTGGAATCTGACTGGTGCAGAGGTTCTGGCCCCTACTGGGGCCACCTATGGACAACAAACAACAAATTTATCCAAAATGTCGTCGGCTTATGGTGGCTCGGTGACAAATTTGGGTACCTTCGGGCCCGGGTATGGTAGTAATCTCAAGACAGTACCTGGGTGTGGGCCATCCTCGGCACCAACATCTCCCAGGCCCTCACACCGCCCACGCCCTCAACCGTTCCACGAGCGGACTCACGTTGAGACTCAGACCAGCTTCCACAGTTCAGCATCTTCACCACAGGCCAGCAGCCGGCCACAGTCCCCGCCCACCAAGCTGGCACCGTCCCCAGACAAGTCACAAGAACTTGACAGTGACGACAATAACCATGGAAAAGATCACTATAAGCGCTCACACGACACACACACCCCGCCACTATCACCATCATCACTCACCTTCATGCCCCAACCTCCAACCTCCACCGCCAAACCTCCTCCCTCCCCCAGGTCTCCCACGGGACGTAGAATATCCCGCAAGCACACTCTCTTTAACTACGACATGCTAAAAAATGCTTTTTGTCTCTCCTGTCCGCCCGTGGGACTCGACTTCTCCTCATCCGTGGCTGCCAAATATCACCACCACCACGCCGCCGCAGATGACGAGGTAAGTGTCATGTGTCTTTGTCTGGGTGTGGAGAAGACAGGGAGACACCACTCTGGCTAGTCCATTGCATTAGTGGCTTTCATAGGTAAATCTTCTTTTATGTATAAGTGGTAAGCCGGATTTATGATTAATGCTGTAAGGTAGTAGGCAGCTACCAAACAGGGAGGTACTACCGCCGGGGAAGATATTGGAAGCATAATGTATTGTCTAATGGTAGACCCTGCTGCCATATGGCATCACCAAAATTGTGACCAAGTCCCAGGTTGCTGATCTGACTTTCTGCCTCATTTACACACAATTGCAGGGTCTCAATTGTTTCTCTTACCTTGACAACACAACATACACAATGTTTATCATTTCTCATTCTGATATATTTTTTTCGTTTTTGTGTTTATTTATGATTATTATGATTATTTTTAGTATTTTATTTTTATTTTTAGTATATTATTATTATTATTATTATTATTATTATTATTATTATTATTATTATTATATTTTCGCCCCCAGGCCCTGATGTGGGTCAGTAAAAAAAAAAAATTAACTGCATTTTTTTTCACTAAAGGGACCAATATATCCTTTCACATTCTTCTCGATTTAGTACTGTTGGAAGAGAAGGCCAGTCAATATGATGAGAGGTACTTCACTCGATGCTCGTGTCAAGTGCAGCTCTTGACAGATGTAGTACGAGTCGTGTGTAGTTGTGCTTGTGTATAGTCTTTTAAACATTTATTTTACGTAACTGTGCATGTATATGACTTGTCTCTATAGAATCATCCTCACCTGGTGTTCAACGACCAGTGTTCACGAAAATCACCAGAAACTTATATATTACATTTAAGATAGTAAAGCAATATTAATCTCCTGCAGCATACAATAGCCCACGTATTGTATGTCATTTCTCATGCAACTTACACCAACAAGCAAAGAACCACATTCAATAAATTTTGCTCGAGGCTGTTAAAGGGCGGTAAGTTTTATATTGAATCCTCTCTATTTTCACCGATAGAGACTAACAGGAGGTGTCGGGTACTTAACAAGCGTAAAATATATTTTCCATCCACAGTCCGAGGCATGACCTACAAAGATGACTGTGCCCGTGGGATTTTTTTAGTGGTACAGGTATGAGGGAGGTGTCATTAGTATCGTTTAAGCATGCACACTGCACAGGGTAGATGACGAATTTTGATGGTGCCCAGGTCTTATACCTGGCAGTGGAGTTATTTAGAAAATGGTGGTTAATTACAATAATCAACAAATTTATATGCAAATATATAATAATTTAGATTTGCAATGATTTTTATCTTAAGCCATAATATTTGTGATGCATTTACCCATATACATGAAAGTTATATGCACACCGACATATATACTGTAAGTAACACGTTTACGTAAGGTAGATAATATCTTAAAATTTTGCCACGTTATAATAATCTTAGATTTGTTAATTTTCTGTTTATGGGGTTTGAAAGTGAATACACACGTGAGAGACGAGCAATTAAGGCGCCTGTTATGAGTGTAGTTATCCGCATCTACAAAGAGGAAACAATCGGGCGAAGATAGTGTGTGTTTCATCTGTAAAATAATACTAGTTACAACAATTTGGCAGAATGTATAGCAAAACGTGCAAAATGGGATGGTGATAAATGTATTTCTAAAAGAGAAAAATTCAAAGGTGATGTAAGTGTAAGTGCATTAAAGGAGAATCTTTCATGCTATAAATCACTAACAGCCAAGAGTAAATGTGAAAGTCGAGAGAAATTTTAAAGACATGTTGGAGAAACAATCGAATGAAAAACCTATCACAAGAAGGGAAGCACCAAAAAGGAGACAGCGATAGGATGGGAATATCAAGCCGAAATCAGTACGACAACCGTGAATTAGTACAAATAATCACTAAGCGTATATTCCCTCATAATGTTGAACAATATATGTGCCATGTTAAACAGATCGATAAAGAGCAATATTCTCCTTTTGTCGAGGAACGCATTAAGATGGTTTCGAGACACAACGGCCCCAATCGAAAACGGCCCAAACCAAAACGGCCCCACCGTGTGACCAAAACGGCCTAACTCTAACCTAACCTAACCAAAACTGAGCATGATAGCAGCCATGTTAGGTTAGGTTAGGTTAGGTTAGCTTAGAGTTAGGCCGTTTTGGTCACAGGGTGGGGCCGTTTTGGTTAGAGTGGGGTCGTTCTGGTTTGGGCCGTTTTCGACTGGGTCCGTTTTCTCCTGCTACCATTAAGACACACACAGTTAAATTCTGGGCAACAATGAAGAAACTCAAACTGAAAACCTGCAGTACCTTATGTCGAAATGCAAGCACCAAACTGAAAGAAAAACACATTGAGATGAGGGCTGACTTATCAAATATTTTCTGGGTTCCAAGTAGCTTCTAGATACAGGCCAGACATAGATCTCAAAGAGTACCTCTGCCAAAATGAGCTCTGTTCTACCAAGTTCACTATTTACTCCAGATGGGCACATGCGTCACTCTTAAGCCAAGAGTAAGTTACTGGAAATGAATATAGTAGATTTATAAACTCAAGCAAAATCGACAGATGCAACTGTAGCAATTATTGATGCCATGGCAGTACTGTACTTCCAATTCATTTAAGGACACATCCTACAACAAATATAAGTAATGTTTCAATGACTACTTTTGCCACATGAAAAAAATAAAAATAAAAGACGAATTAACAAATTTTCTTGCTAAAGAGCTCTTGACTTCAACAAAGAAAAATCTGAAGAAAAAAATATTTTCAGTTGGCGGGACTAAGCAAGAGCCAGTCATAAAGATGTTACCTGCTAAGAAAACACTCAAGAAGAAGCAGACACAAATATTATTTAGCACACAGCCTTCCTGGTTAGTCGAGGGGTCAAATGTTTGGACATACAGTACACACGCCAGATACCGATGTCATGGTCCTTACCCTTCTAAGATTTCCCATGTTATAACCTAAATCTGTTATTATTAATGGTCATGGTATCAAGAGGCGCTATTTGAACCTCCACAACATTTACTGAGCACTTGGACATGTGCTGTTTCTGGAGTAGATGTTACTGGGTCCTTTGCTGGAAAAGGTAAACCAACATGGAAAAAAGCTTTCAATTCAACAAGTAATTATGTTCTAGAAGCTTTGGCACACCTGGGAAATTCATCTGCTTTATCAGACGAGACGATGCAAATGTTGCAAAAACTTTCTGCCAAGTTTATGTTTCACACACGAAAATGACAGACATAGATGAAGTTAGATAGTGTCTTTTTGTAAAAAAAGCAACCCCATTGAGACAGACTTCTACCCACAAGTCTAGGGTAGAAACAAGTTGGTGATGGTTAAGAGCCTGTCGTATGTACTAAGCCTTGTGCTCCCACTACCATTTTAGAGTTTTGTCGGTGTTCTTGTGTGCAACATAGGTGTGTCCTCATGCCATGTAGCTCAAAGAAAAATAGATTAAAGTCCACCGATATGTGCAACTGTGGTGGGGATGCTAATCTTTGTGACAACTTAGAATTCGGTGATAATGATGAGATTTTAATTTTCATTCAGATCTGAATGATGACATTTAAGTCACTGTACTGTACTGTGCATAGAACCAAAGGTTAAAATTAATTATTTTCAGTTATACTAATTGTAACAAATGTTTATTCTAAGTGTGTTAATACATTGATTATTTGTTTTTATTGGATTTACTACTTCAATTGATTGAAGAAATTAATTATTAATGTAAATATGACGAAATAAACCAAATAGCAAAAATGGAAACGCCCGCCATTTTGTTTTCTAAATAACTCCACTCTGCCGGGCAGAAGAGCCAGGCACTATCAAAATTCGTCATCTACATGCTTAAAAGACAATGACACTTCACTCATACTTGTACGACTAAAAATCCCATTGGACTACATTTGCTGGCAGACTATAGTTTATTTTCATGAACTAGTTCGTCTAACCCCCATTTATTTTTAATAATCCCAACACCTCATTGCTCTTATGTCTTCACCATTCCCACAATTTTACAGCCATCTTTCTCTCCGGCAAATGCTTTGTTCTCCGTATCTTGTGTTTTGTCTGTACCTTCCTGACTGTTCCGGCGGATCAAAGCCCAAGTCAAACCTCCAGGCAGCCTGACGCTCCCGGGGGATCAATGTGCCGCACCTTATGTTAGTTTCAGGCTATACTATACCGGCGACTCACTTTCCAAGCAGACGCCCCATGTGTTGCCTGTTTTACGGTTTTTACCAGGGAATGGAAATATAAGTCCCAACCCCATCCAAGTGGTCGGGAATATTGTAAAACCTACGACTTGATGCAAAATGTAGTTGTTTATGAAGAAGCTTTGAAACTTTAAATGATACAAAGTCACGATGTAACTTTATATTAAAAAAAATAGCTATAACTCGCTGGTAGTCCCAGTATTTTGCTAATATAACCGTTATTTTTTAATCGATTTCCAAATTAATGAATGTTCGCTGTAGCATGTCAACTTTAAATGGTTTCAATCTCCCGGCGAATGTTTGTCTTTATATCGTCAATGGAGTGTGGCTTAGGAGTGTGGCTTATTAATATTTTGGAAAACGTTTCTCCCTAAGTGAGTGGTTCGTCAACATTCAACAGGGAACTTCATTAGATAACGGAAATTTCTAATAGCGGCCTCTGTCCGTCTCAGTCACGAGGGATGACACAAGGTACCGGGTGTCAAGTGCCATTGCCCTACACTTGCAGTCAGTCAACTAGCAGACATTGAAGATTTTGTCTAGATTCTTCTGTGGGAGTCAATTTATAAAGCACCACTTGGCTAGAAGCAGTTGTGTGAAAAGATATCCCATTTCTAATTAACATACCTCCTCAATCTTCAAATATTGTTTTCGGTATTACAGGCTGTTACAAGGTGCTTTTTAACCAATGTCTTCTTGACTGATGAAGTATAAGGAAACTGTGAATAAGAACGTTTTTAACCTTCGATTTGCTAAAATTTGAATGGCAATTTATAAAAAAAGTAATGTACCGTTAACCAAGGCACCTTAACTGTACAGATTTCAGATTTGCCCCCGAGGGGGCTAGTTTATTGGGCACCCCCTTACATCCTGTGCAAGGTGAAGCGCAGAAGCGTTTACAGCGCCCAACAGGGAAGTATGAAAAGTTCATACTTGCCTTTATGACTCGTACATTAAGGGCGTAAAAGCCTGAAGGGTCATAGGTTCTGTCAAGTTACATAAAGTGAGAGAATGATGAGTGTGTGGGGGGAAAGTTCCCGGTACAGTTTATCTGTTTATGGCAAAGTGTGGCAGGTCCCTAATAACGTCAAATGCCAGGCCTGTGACTAGGAGGAGGGATATCTGGTCTGGGAGGGAAGAGGTGTTGGTAACGGCTGGGGACCTATAGGAGGAGGTCATAGGGCAAGTGAGGATGTAGTGAGAGGGTGTGAGAGTCGGGTTGGCCACAAAGTTTACAAACAGCTTAACTGTACAGTCAACAGCGAAAGCTACTGATAATCAAATTGGTTTGCGTTATTGTTGTATTATAACTGCACCAAATGCGATCAAAATCCATAGCTGTTTGTTCTAGTATCATATTCACAAAGACGAAAGTCAACGTACGCACCCCCTAACGCACACACTCGGATGCACGCCATTTGTGTATCCCTCCAGCGGCGTGGCGGCGGGGAACAATACAATAAGCCGCTTATTGTATTGGTAAACAAGATCCAGTAAGTTTAGGTCCCCGTGTGAGGAAACCAACTCAAGTATCCAGTACCCTTGTTCAAGTACCCTAAATAATGAAGGGAAAATTATAATTACTGAACCCTTCCGAAATAAATCTATGTTATATCTTACCAAGTTTCATCGAAATTTGTTTCTATTTGTTCGAGTAACCACGTTTACAACTGGGAAGTGCTCACATTCACCCGGATATGCATCATTTCCAGATCACCTCCCGTTACCCAACAGGGGACGAAAAGAAAGTGTGGGTGTGTTGGACCAAGGTATACATGCCCTCCACAATTCAAGATATTCGCGTGAGAAAGGAAGGGACATACCTCATTTGTGTTACGATATCAATAGCGCCAGTTGCTTTTAAAGGAAGAGAAACACACTCATGCTCAACATAAAAATATTAAAGTGACCAACAAGCGAGAGATTTGTTAATTATTACATCTGTAACAACAACAGTTATTTAAGAAAAGGACTGTCACTTAACCCTCTACTCTTTGTTTATCACATGTAGTGTAGCGTTCATGCTGAAAATGAGCCTTATTTAATACCCCTCCCCTCTTATGAACAAAACACACCCTGTTTTTTCTGTATGGTTTTGGTGTAAGAAGTGGGGAAATGATGGTCGAGGTGATTTATTCCACAAGCCCATTATTAGGACTACCCCATACGATGTTGCTGGCTGAAGATGAAGTACAAACACAGACAATATACTGATCATTATCCGTGTGTTTTATGTACATGTCAGTATAGGAGATGTAAACAGGGAACCAATTACCAGATGAACAACGATGCCATTGAGAAATCCGACTGCGAGAGAGATTTAGGAGTAATGATAAGTAGGAACCTTAAGCCAAGTAAATAATGTTTTTGCTCGTAACAAGGCTAATAAAGTACAGGACTTGGGTTCATACAACGGAGTGTTAGTTACAAGACTAGCGAGGTCATCCTAAAACTGTATCTTGCGCTTGTGAGACCACACCTGGATTACGCAGTTCAGTTCTGGTCACCGCATTACAGAATGGATATAGAATCCTTGGAAAGAATCCAGAGGAGAATGACAAGACTAATCCCGGGCATTAGGAACCTTGAGTACAGAGACAGGTTAAAGCATCTTAATATTTGCACTCCCTCGAGAGACGTAGAGCGAGGGGCGACCTGATAGAGGTGTATAAATGGAAGTCAGGGCTAAACAAAGGGGACATTACAAAGGTACTCATACTATCCAACCAGGAGCGAACTCGTAACAATGGTTTTAAATTAGACAAATTTAGATTTAGGCGAGAAATAGGAAAACACTGGTTTGGAAACAGAGTAGTGGATGAATGGAACAAGTTACCAAATATCATCATTATCTCGAATACGCTGGATAGCTTCAAACATAGGTTGGATGCTTATATGAGCAATAGGGGTTGGGTGTAAACGGGACTGCCTAGTATGGGCCAATAGGCCCGCTGCAGTTTTCACCATTCTTATGTTCTTATTCTTTGCATTTCCTTATTAGCAAAACACTCTGAACGTCATATATTGTTACAGCCTTCACACCCTCTTCTAGGACTCACTAGAGGATGTATAGTCAGCCTATAGGCCCAATATACTGTATCAGAGGAGACTCAAATAACAGCTTCTGTTAACAGAGAAATTAAATGTTAAACACAGACCCTTAACTTATTTCTGGCTAACAACCTCCTGACAGCTGACAGGTGTTTATTTCAATACCACTGTTCCCATTAAAACTGGTTTAATCAAAACACAGCTTTAAAATTACAACACAATATATTTAACAACAAAATATAATAAATATGTGCTTTCCGCCCATGTGCATAACAAAAGGCCACAAATCAATTCACTCGGAATAATGTTATCTCCACCAAATACAATGCTCTTTCACTACTATAATATTCTTTAGACTATAATGAACATATTATACTTTAGTTAACACCATAATTATCCATGATTGCCCAGATAATAATAGATAAATGTGCACCGCACAAGCTTGGCCCTCCTGTCCTCCTCAACCTATTGTAGCTACCGAGAGACCCGCCAAAACCAAAACAATATTCCAATACCTTCTTGTTTCATTAACATATAATTTCTAATTCTTTTTATACTTCACACCTGCTTCTTACAGTCTTTCGTAACTGTATAAAAAATAAGATTACATTCTACAAAGTTTAAATAATGAAACAAATACAAGTATACATACTTATATACAATAATCAAGACATTTTTCAAAGTCTTTACCATAAGCTTGGAAATTCGATTCTAAAGAAACACGGGAAACAACAGAAACTAAATACAACGGGTAACTGAAATAAATATTGAGGGAAAGGGGAGACGACCGTAACAATATAAACTTGCAAAAGTATAATTTATATTTTTCTAAAGATTTGTTACATCTGCAAAACAGATTTATCATTGGTCTGACTTATTTCAAGACTGCATTTCAGTCACACACAGGGTAAGTCTGCATTTAAATCACACACATGTTATTATCTATGAAAATGTCGAAATTAAAATGGGGAATACGTGCTTAAAAAAATTATATATGGGAAAAGATAAATTAGAAAAACAAACAACCATACATGTTTAGTTAGGTACATAATTCAACTTGACATTGCTTCATACACAGCACAGAGACAACACATGTTACCCAGAGACTTCAGTGTCATCAATAGAATCAGAATCATAACAACCGCGTGGGCTGTTGGGCATCTCCATCTATCACAAACAGTGTTCAATGCAAGGCAGACTTGCCAGGAGACAAGAACATTTCCTTGAGACAAGACATTCTTTGTCGTTACAGTACAGGTGAGTGAGGTTACGAACCTGTACTGGTGAACATTCCTGGTCAAACATAAGAGGTTTTAGAAGTCCCTCTACAGTCTTTATGCAGCCATGTCCTACAGGATCTGCTACCTTTAGTTTCGCTTTGTGACTTTGACACCAGACCGATGTATGTAGCACGGCTCTGGAGAAGTGTTGCTTGAAAGCATCTTCCGTTGGGGGTAACATAGGCTTTTGCCTGTCCGTTGTGGAAGCGAGTACAGTATATATCTCAGTTCACCTAGCTGTTGCACTGCTTTCCTTTTGGCCCATACAGCTGGAGCACAAAAAATCGTACATTATACGACCTGGTTGGTGACAGTGACAAACCATATTCAGAGAACTCTGACACCATTTCCACTAATCCACACACCAACCACACAGCAAACACAAGAAGAGATTATAGGAACACTCCCTCACCATTACACCAACACCTCCAGAGTGGTGTTTTGTACTCCAACACTCCGTCGCCATTACACCAACACCTCCAGAGTGGTGTTTTGTACTCCAACACTCCGTCGCCATTACACCAACACCTCCAGAGTGGTGTTTTGTACTCCAACACTCCGTCACCATGTCACCAACACCTCCAGAGTGGTGTTTTGTACTCCAACACTCCATCACCATTACACCAACACCTCCAGAGTGGTGTTTTGTACTCCAACACTCCATCACCGTAACACCAACACCTCCAGAGTGGTGTTTTGTACTCCAACACTCCGTCACCATTACACCAACACCTCCAGAGTGGTGTTTTGTACTCCAACACTCCATCACCATTACACCAACACCTCCAGAGTGGTGTTTTGTACTCCAACACTCCCTCACCATTACACCAACACCTCCAGAGTGGTGTTTTGTACTCCAACACTCCGTCACCATTACACCAACACCTCCAGAGTGGTGTTTTGTACTCCAACACTCCGTCACCATTACACCAACACTTCCTGCAGGAAATAAAATATCTACACCGCGCTGAGTTGTCGACATTCACGTTTATTCACCAGATACGTTGCCCGGCAGGACGACATAAACGAATCATGGCCGAATGGATTCAGCGCACTACTTAAATGATCAAAGATTGCATTAATGTTCTGTCGGGCGTTGGGTTTGGAGTAGTGGCTATTATAGAGAATCTCCTTTAATGTAACTTCTGGTGTATCGAAAATTTTAATGTTTTTATTTGATATTTATCTGACCTCCGGATGTGTTCCAAGGTGTTTTTGAATGGTAATGTGTATTAGAACAACCCAAACTATTTGGTTGTTTGTTGAATAATCACACTTCCGGTAGCGCCTTACGAATTGATGTGGAATTTCAGCTCTCCCAAGGCCGGCGCATAAGAGCTGGGAGGAAAATTAGTTTGTCAGTCAGCTGTTCAGGAAAGGAGTTTATTGGACTGACGAGAGTAATAAAACTATAGTCTGCAAATAAGTTGCATTTTATGAGTGTGCTGGCGTGGACTAGGTCGTTTATGTACATCAAAAACAGTACTGGACCGAGAATGGAACCTTGGGGGACGCCATACAAGATTGGCGAGGAGTCAGATTAGTGATTATTATAGCAGACATACTGCATCCTGTTGGACAGATATTAGGTAAACCAATTATGGGATAGGCCCCTAACTCCGTAATGTTCAAGCTTTGAAAGGAGGATGGCATGGTCGACAGTATCGAAGGCTTTAGAGACATTTCACTCAGCAGCCATTTTTTCGACCATTCTTGGAGCCCACAGAGGCCCTTCTGCTGCTCTTCACAGTCCGCTTGGTTCTCGATTTCCCGAAATAACTTGGCGTCATCGGCAAACATTTGTATGGAGGAGTGTACAACGTCAGGCATGTCATTTATGAAACAAACAAACAACAGCGGGCTTAATACACTGCCCTGTGGTACCCCGCTTGTGACGGGTACTGCTTGTGGTCATGTAGAAAGTCTTCTATCCACGCTAGGGCATTTCCCCGAATTCCGTCCCCTTCCAGTTTGATTTTCAGCCTTTCGTGGGGTACACTGACGAAAGCCTTAGCAAAATCTAGGTAAATATTGTCGATATTACCACCCCGTTCCAGAATATGAGACATTGAATCCTCACACTGGTCATAACTCCTGATGATTCATCTTTCACACAATTGTCATTAACTAAGTATTTGTGATTCAGAACACGATAAACTGTAGACAGTTACAGAAACAGTAATTTTCGAATTTTTTAACATGGTGAGACTGCAACACGGGCTGAAGGGAAGCGAACACGATAATGATTTCTTTTCCCTTGGACAGTGGTGCAGTACAGGTGACCCCCCCCCCCCCTTGATACATGCACGGAGAAAGAACAGGCACTCGTATAAAGGTGATCGAAGCAGGGTGACTGAGGCAGCGGCAGGAGGGTGGGGTGTGAGAGCTGCCAGCACCGCCACCAGGCACTAGCCACCAGCCCGCTGCGCCCGGCTGCGGTGCTGCCCACCACACACAGATCAGACTCAGTACATTGGTGATTCTGGTGGAGGCAGGACGTACGTGGCGTGGCTCCGGGCAACCTTGTCTGGCTCGCTTACTAACGTTGTTTACCGTTAGTTATTACGCTTCCGAAAAAAGTCTTCGAATTTGTTTATTTTAGAATTT